>VWPW01000679.1:1019043-1176977 GCA_013389825.1 Crypturellus undulatus
TGCCGAGAGGCGCGGGGACGCGGGGCTGCCCGGGCGCGCGGGGCTGCCCGAGGGGCTCGAGCGCTTCCCGGCTGCGGTGCTGCCTGAGCGCGCGGTGCGCTGCCAGGGGGCAGCTCCCCGCGCGGACGTGGACGTGGGGAACGGGAGTGTTGGATGAGCAGGGTCTTCCCCCCCAGTCTGCACTATGTCTTGTACTAGCATCTATCCTGCGTGTGTGTTGCACAAGTCCACATATGAATGTGTGCATGCACATATGCACATATGTACATGCACACATATAAATATGCAGCGTTTCCACTGCAGTGGTATTTTTATATTTTGGGTTCAAGGCATCAACCGAATGCCAGTGGAGTGCTTCAGAGAGAGTGCTTGGGCATGGAAAGGCTTGGGGATTTCTACAGCCTCACTCACTTTTCTAACTCATTCTCAACTCTCCATTGTTCAAAGCTTTAGAAGCTGCAAAAGCAAATGAATGGGCAGCATAGACCCTGCTGGTGCTTGGAGTGGCCTTACAGAAGGTTTTGTGACAATTCTTGCCTTTTTCAAGAAAGCAAGTAGTAGAAGTTAGTAATTGGTTACTACATTTTGTTTTATTTTTGGTAATGTCTTTTTCTCTGACTGTTTCAGGTGCACTTGCTGTGGTTTCATCTAGAGATTTGTTTATATATATAAGCATATATAAATGCATATGAACATGTATGCATGTATGTATCTGTGTACACACACACATATGCGTGTGTACATAGATTTATCTAAACCTTGTAAAGCAGCAAGCATATTGCAAAGTTTGCATGTTTTCCCCACAATGCTTAACGAAGCAATCTTCTTTCAGTGTTGAAAATGTAATCAATTATTCATATTTTCTGAGCAAGCAGCTCAATAGTGAGAGAAGAGTAAGAGCCACAAGCTGGAGTGTTGAATCATGCAAATTCGCTCTTTTAGTGATGTAGCTGCCAAGATACTTGATAACTGGGAAATGTAGAGGGCCAGCTTGGAAGTTGTCACTTTCTTTTCATTTTACTCATGTGTTTTTTGTCTAGGATCTTGCCAGATTACGTTAGCTGGGCAACTGAAAAGGTAGTAGTATTAGAACAAGAATAAAACGTTAGGTATGATCGCTAAGCTGTACTTTGAGAACAAATGTATGCATTAAGTGAGTTAGCAAAGGCAGTACTAAACCACATATTCCATCCCCACACATAAACCATAGATTCCATCGCTACATTTGGACAGCTGACACAGAGACTTGTTTGTATAGTGGAATTTTACATGTGCTAAATACTGCAGACAACTTTCAGATTCACGTGAAAAATTACATTTTGATCAGTTCTCTGTAGCTTTATGCACTTACTCCCTTATCTGGCAGCTCTCTTTGAAACTGAATGATTTTCCTAGTCTTAATGTTTAGGTAGAGTAAAAGATACTTTGTATACATTGTCTGATTAGTTTCTTCATTGAAACTTCAAGCAATAGACAAGATTTGTACTTGAATGTTTAAATCTTGTTGTGTAGTCAGAGATTAAAATAAAAAGTAATTACAATGGTGTTAGGCTGGTCTGGAGGGGGAGCTAGTGTCAAAGCAAAATATGACTTAATTTTTTTTCTAGACTCATTCAAAAGCTTGCTGTTTATGAATATGCTGAATATGCTTCAAATACCAAAAGGAAAACATGTAGATGATACATGCATGCTCTGTATAAATCATATGTATATAGTCTGCAAACAAAGTGATGTAGATGTATTTTAGGTATACCATGTGTTTTATTATTAGATAACAAAAACTGTCTTCAAAGAACTTTGAGGGTGCAAGATCAAACTCTAGTACCTTGTGAAATGCCAGGATTAGGGATGCTTGTGGAGTTGTACTTTGCCCTGTAAATTTATGGTTAAATGTTTTCCATGCAATGTTTTGTTCGTGGCATAGACTCGGCGCTCAGTTAATGAACAATATTGAATTATTTTTCTTGCTATCAAATAGTGTGTGGCCTTGCTGGCTCTTTACTGCGTGAGGTTCCCACTGCTTGCCATTCATTTATGGTTATGTTTGGGTTGATTTGCATCTTTCACTGGAAGTATTTTCAGAGAACTCTCTGGAGATGTGTGGAGTGTGCCCCTTTGTCTTTAATATCCAGTTTGAGGCCTTTGTGGCGTAAAATCTCAAAATAAACTACCAGAGTTTTTATGATTTGTGTGCTCTTAGATGTTTTGTCGTAAAGCTCTGTCTTCCCATGTAACCTAGTAACAATAACCTGGTTCATCTCTGTTGTATTTCTGTGGATCCCTTAACAGGAATCCCTGGATGCCTATACTGAGGAAGCCTTACTGCCTTTTTTGTGATACGGTTTCTATTGTTTTCAGATTCTAGGTGTGTGAACTTAGATCTGCTGCAAAGTTAATGTTCTCATGAAGAATGGATCACGTATTAAAAAACGAGTGTTGTTGTTTTCTTTAGATGATTTGCTTGCAAGGAACAGGAAGAAAATCTAATCTTCCAAGACAATATTAATTCTTTTTTTTTCCCCCAGTAATCCCTGCATACTTCCCAATGTTGGTAGCGCATATGGCAAGGTCCACATATAATGCAGTGTTGTTACTTATAAGCTTTTTATAGACATAGCAGTTCATACGTACTTGTATGCTGTGAACCTTATGGCCCTTTCAAAAGATAGTACATTATTGTGTATTTAGGACTGAATCATGACTGAGAACCGGAACATTATCAACCTAGGTTTAGGTTTTCGGTACTCATCTGCACACACTCCCTGCCCCCCACCAAAAAAAACAAAAAAAACAAACCTTTGAACAGAAACAGATTTTTCAACTTGCTAGATTAAAAAAGCAACCCTCCTGGTGAAGGGGAGGAAACTCTGTATGTATGGGGCTGTGTTTTATAGAAAGGTTGAAAGTTTTAAATTGCCATACAGACTTCTGCTGCTTGAGCTGTCACTGCAGTGTGATATTAGTAGTTTGTATTTTTTTTTTCAGTGATCTAGATGATAGGCTCTGTGAATGGGTTTCCTGCCTACTTAAAGGTAATAAATTAGTGATGAAACTGCAATGTTGGGTTCTCTTTAAGGAAATGAGCATGTTCTGGGGGATGCTGATGTTTCTGCTTATCCTCTTTGAGATATCTGCTTGAATGTCTCTCTCACACTCTTCCCATTCTCAGATTTTTCTCAGAATCCTATTCAAGATGTTGGTTTCTTGCCTGAAGTCAAGGTGATTCTGTGCAAGAAGATTCTAACTAATGCTTTGTTTCTCCTAGTGTTCTTTTTACTATTTGAATTCTGCCCAGCTAATTTAATTGTGTTTGCTAGTCTCAGGCTTCTGTCCACTGTCATCAGCTTGACATCCAGGCCACCATCATGGCTGGAATCTGTCTTCTCTATATCTCATGCCTTTTCACTGGCTCCTGTTCTGTGTTCTGAACTTGCTACCGAACTTCAGCACTGTACATCATTCCAATCTTCCTCCTAGCTTTCTTGCCCCCATCTTAATTCGGTCTCCCTTCCTGTTGGCCTCCACTGCCTCAGTATCAGCTTTTGCCACGTTGCAGCTCTTCCTCCATTCTAATCCAGTTGTGTTCCCCTCCCTTTTCTAACCTTTGTTTAGTGGGATAGCTTAGCCTCCACGCTTGCTGGCCCCAGCAGGATGTCACTGAGAAACAGTTGGAGTGCCAGTGGTCCATCTAGTTACTCAGGAAGACAAGCAGACCTACCAGACTGAACAGGGAGCTGGGCTTGTTAAGCTGGGGAAGAGGAGGCTTCACTGGAGCAGGTGGAGAGGAGACCACAGCACCTGCTGGTACCTACGAGGAGGTCATTGAGAAGATGGATCTAGGCTATTTACTAGGGTGCATAGTGGGAAGATAAGAGACAGTGGTCATAAATTGAAGCAAAGAAGATTCACACTGATATAAAGAAAAGCTTATTCCATGTGAAGATAGGCAGTGAAACAGGTTGCACAGACAGGTTGCTCTATCTTGGAGCTCTGTCTTGGAGGTTTTCGAGATCATTTGGGATAAACTCTGAGCCATCTCTGACCTTGCTTTGACCAGGATGTTGGACTGGAGACATCCTGAGGTCCCTTCCAGTATGAAGCATCCTGTGAGACTGCAGCTGCTTCACTCCCAGAAGCCCTGCCTGGAATGTAGTCAGTATGGACAGAAAAAACAAAAATGTAGGAAAACAAACTGGATAACAAAGTCTGGGTGAACTTGACAAAAGTATCAGTTGCAGTATCATATTCATTTTACTGTCTCCTAGGAAGATATTTGGGTTTCCTTAAAGCATGTATGTGATCAAACTTCTAAAAGAAAAGATTGCCTTCTATAATGAGGCCAAGTAGTCTGTTTTTCCATAGTTTTGTGTGGTAAGGGAGGGAAAAAAAGAATGTGTCACACAAACACATTAAAGTAGTTCAGCTTTGAGATGGACAGCTGGCACAGAACAGCTCATCTTGGAAAACCTTCTGCAACTTAAACAGAAAAGTAAATCTCCTGTAAGGAAGTATCTGGCAGCCTTAGAGAGAGGTGATGTTACTGGGTCGTTTGTCATAATGTGTATGTAAATTCATATAATGCAGCTTATAATGCATCATTTCAAGATGATGATTTTCTGAGTGTCTGTTAAATCTGCAATATGTATATATATATTCCCTAAATACTCACTTTAATATATTAGTTCCATCAAATGATTATTATTTTTCCTCTGTTTTTCTCCCCTGCTTCTCTTCTGTATTGCTTTTTCTGAGGAGGGAGTAAAGGAAGGAAAGCAGCCTTAAAATAAAAGGAGCTGAGGAACTTACAGCTTCAAATCTTCAAATCACAAGATGATCCCTCTCTGAAGTTTTGTCACTTTATTTATGTTTGTTCCTTCCTAGGAACAAATTATTTGTATAGTTCCTTCCTAAGAGATGTGGTTACTTCTGTAGCAAAGCATATTTCCAGGGAATCAACCGTTTTACTTAGCTCCTTTGATATTAGATATTAATACAGCATGACATGTAGTTTATTTTCAGGTATAATTCTTTCAAAATAAACTTAAACTCTATTGGTCATTCTAGAATTTGGTGAAGTTGGTACTGTGCAGTTCCTTTATGACAGCTGTATTAACTCTGAATGGAAATGCTTCTTACGAGTGTGGTTTCATTATATGTTTGCTTCATAACTTTATCATGATAAAGTGAGTATCATAGTTTCCTGAGAGCATCTTAAGTGAGATGGTTTATAGCAATGAATATCACCATGATGTTATTAATTCTACAAGATAAAGGCTATTTTTAGAGGCTTGTGGAATATTGCTGTATCTTATGGAAGCTAATTCTGGCTTGCTTGCATTAGAATCCTTTCTTCATAGCATCGCTCTTCCAAAGACTTTTTTTAATAAAATAACTGCAATAATTCTGTTCCAGCAGCTTGCTAATATTCATATTTAGTTTATTAAATTACTTTACCATAATTTGGTTACAATTTACACAATGCCATAATCTTGTTTTTGTGATGAATCTGATTTATACAGGTGCAAGTATATTTTTCAAGCTGTATTTTTTAAGGAGTTTTTTGTGTATAGATATGTAATAAATATTAAAGTAAGTATATGCTGTTTAGTGACTGGTTCATGCAGCATACATTTTCTTAATTCATTCATTTAACAGTGTATTCAATAACATAAAATTTCTCCTTTAAGCTCTTTGTCCATAGTGGGATTTCTCTTGACCAAGAAGCAAATGACCTGTTTTAGAAATGTGAGCTTTCATTAAAATTGCCTGGAGCTTTTGTCTATCCCTAGCTCCCTGCCTTCTATGTATAATGCTAAAATAATGAATATACTTGAAAAATATATATAGGTTTATGATATGCTAAACTTAGCCGATACTTTGCCTCTCTTTTTGGACAATTTTCTCCCTTTGATAATCAGTATATATATTCAGACATTAGATTTTTGTATATTTAAGACTAAAGTTTTGTCATTTGAGTATCTTTAGTGTACTGATGCTCTCACTTGTTTATATTCACAGAATAATATTCTTTCCCTTTTTTGCTTTTCTTTTAATGTAGTTATTATTCTCGAACACGTGGTTTTGCTTCACTCGGGCATTTGTGCTGCTTGTGCTATGTCTCAGTATGTTTAGATGCTCTCTGCACTTTCTTTTCCTATGGGTATTTTTGTTTGTTTGTTTCTGTTTTGTTTGGAAAGACTTGCTCACAAACTTGCTCAAGCTCCTCTCTGCCTTCACTGCAGATGCCCTAAGACCTGTTTAGCGCTCTAGATGTTGGGGCAGACTGCTCTCTTCCCCTTCTCTTGTCTCTGAGCATGAGAGAGGCCACCCTGGATTGGTGTCATTACCACCGGCGGATGTTTGCCTTACCAGACTGTAAAGATGGATGGCTGTCTGGGTAGTTGACACCTTAAATTTCACCCTATGAGTTGCCATTCATCTGCAAGCTCAGCAGATGTGAACCTGCTTTCTGTCCTCATTAGGGAGCAGGGAATATGCCTCTTATCAGGCTGCTGATAGTGTCTTCTCATATATTTTTTTGTTCCTTCTGTGGCAGCAGGATCTTTGGGATGAATGTGAGAAAGCCCTTTTAGCCCTCTCTTCCATCTGATTACTATGGAGGGTCCCTGTTATGAGAAAATCATTCTGACAACCTAGAGAAAAGAGATACTGGTCCCTTGAGGAGCTAGGCATAAAATGTCTGGAGCTCGGCATGATTTCAAATGCTTGTTTGGGTTTCCTGTGTAACGTGTAGGGTGTCATGCAGAGGTAATGGCAGTAGTACTTCCACAGATACTGCATCAACAAGAACGGTGGGAGGCAGCGTCTATATTCGGTTGATTGCATTTTAGGGTTCTCTGTGTGTGAATACAGAATCCCCACAGTCCATCCTCAGGTGCGTTGAGGACACATCTCAGCTATTCCCTCCGTTGCTTCAAGCTGTTGGGCTAGGAATAGGAAATATATTGAGTTGGGCTGCTTTTCCGGGCTGAGATGACTTTAGAAAACTACTTAAGAGTATCTTGTGAAAGTCATGCATTTTAGTAGAAAAGGATATTGGTTGTGGTACAATGTGGTAAAGATATTCAGGTATTGCTAAGTCATGCCCTGTTGATTAAGACATCTACATAAAATTTGGAACGTGCTTTCCTACAGTTTGTTAGGAAAATAAATTATTCATCTTGTTTTCTTTTTGTTTTTATAGTGTTATATACCTATTTTTTATTCTTCTGCGAACTTAAGGTAGTGGATTGAGATATGCTTTAGTGTCCCATCAAAAGTATCAGACAAGATACCAGTTACAGTTATTTTTGACAAGAAACTTGGAAAATAGGAAGCAGAAATTTTACTTCCTAGTATTTTCGGAGTACTGTCTAAAAAATGCCTACAGTTTCTAAACAGCCTTCTTATGACTTTTTTAATGTTTATATAACTAATATAAACATGGAAACATTTATTTTTTTTCTCTAGCCTTTTGTGTATTTAAATATCTTGTTGCATATGATACTGATATAAAATGTTGCAGTGTGCTCACAGACCATGAGAGCAGAGGTGCATCCTGAGGAGGTCATGAAGTCTCTTATTTCCTGCTGGGAAAGTTATGTGTAGTGGGCCTAATTCACTGATGCGTGCATATTTATTTATGTATTTATTTATTTATTTTCTGTGACACACTTGAGCCTTGGTCTGTAGTTAATTTGAGATATTCAGCCAGGACAGTTTTTGGTTGATTCCAGTGGTTTAACTTCAGTGCAGCAGAGAGCTGCTTGTGGACTTAATGTTCTTCTGTCCCATTTCTATTATTCAAGTCCTTCTCAAAGTCATAAAAAATAGGGTATCTTTAACTTGACAACTTTTGTGAGTGGCCTCCTGAAGTCTTAAAAATGTTTAGTGTTGCTATTGCTTCAGCTTCTTACCTTCCCTGTCAGAAGCAACCACAAGATTGATTATTTCTTTATCTTTCTTAGACATATGTTATCAAAATAGATTATAGCTTTAGAAGTACTTTCTGAAATCAGAAGTGCTTTGCCAATTCATGCAAATAGATTGTATCCCATTACCTCGTTTCTGCATGGAATGCTTTTTTTGCATAGTTCCTTCTATGGTTTCATAAAAACAAAGCTGATGCGATATTTCAACTGCTATCACCAGTATTGAAGGACCTGTAGACCTTGTGTCCTCCCAGGAGCTCTGTGGTCTCTTTAGATTATGGCATTTTTTGTGTTTATACGCTTGGTCAAATGTGATTATAGAGTAAAAGTGCTGTGAGCTGTGAATTCCCTTTTGAGAATTCTTCAACTGTGTTCAGATGTGTGTGTGAAGGCTTATTTTATTGTGAAGGTGAACAGTCCCAGGTCTGCACAGCGAGCTATGAACTAATAAGGAAAAAGCAAGTGAAAAAATACAATGTGATAGTGTTCAGGGTAATCCGTCTAAGTAACTTTTTGTGGTGTACCAGTAGCACATAGATCAGTGTGAAAAGTTTATGTTAAAATGTGTTGAACCTAAAGGGACTATTGTCTCTGTGACTTTTGTATGTTTTGTTTGTTATGAATGACCATTTGTAAGGTCATTTATAACAATGCATGGGCCTCTTCCCGGAGATGCACATATTGCATGTACTTGTTATAGAATAAGATATAAGCCCTGTTGACAGTTGCAGAGTGGAGTAGTGTGGAATAGAGATACTTTGAAGGAAGAATCATCATGAGGATGATTCATGAGGATCTAGTCCTCAAGTGCCCAACAAAATGTTTTGTCTGTGTGCTATTTTTTGTTTTGTTTTGTATTTCCTGATGGAGACTTACCAAGCACAACGACAGGTTTGTCCCTTATCGAGTAGGAGCAAGGTACTGTAATGAGTTCAGTGATGGACAATACTATTGTCAAACTGTATTTCCGGGTAATGATCAAACTCTGGAGAGTTTGATAATGAAAACTACTGCTCATTGGGGTCTTGCATCAAAATTAGGATTGCGTATTGGTGGTTTTTTTTTTTTTATGTTGCCTCATTTTTTTTTTTCTTTAATGCTTGTCCCTGTTCTTCCATGTAGCACCTTTTCCTTTTCTACTCTTTTCTTCCTGTGTTCATGGTTTAGCTGAAAACCCAATTTTGTGAGTTTGCATTCCTTGGTGTTTGAGTACCACCTTGTCGTCTTTGTATGGTGTCTGTCAGCACCTCTTGACTGCTGTAGAAAAGTGTGATAAATGGCTGAGTAAAGCTGTCTTTGTGGAGGAGAGTGGAGAGGATTGGTGTAATTCATGAAGTCTTTTGCTGTGTGAAAACTAAGTTATCCTGTAATGTAATATTGGTCACACAAGGTAGCTTGTACCATGGTCATTGGATAGGATAGGGAAACTTGATACTAGGCATATGTACATGTTTTAGGAATGAATGAGGAACTTTTCAACCTACAGTAAATTCAGTGCAGTGAAACAATTTATTTTCTTTCATACATTGCAGAGTGAAAGAGACAAAAAGATTAAATTTTGAGGGATTAAACTCAGCATGTAACTTTAAAAGATGATGTTTGCTTCTCACCACTAAGTGGGGAATACATATTTATAATTCTCTAAAATTTCCATCATCATCAGACATGCGAAGAATAAGAAGGCAACTCAAGGCTGACCAACAGATAGTAAAAGTAGAGGATAAGGAAAATAAAAGAATACATGGGAAGAAGCCTTCATGCATATGTTTAGCAGTAGTCTCTTTTTACTATCACGCTTTTATAGTCTGTGATGTATGCTGAAGATAGCTTACTGAAATGAGCAACCTTAAACCTGAGACCTGTGTAATAAAATGTACCTTAGTGCATTAGTGTCTGTGTTTTTCCTTTTTTCTTTTTTTTTCCCTCTGACATGTAGACTCCGTGCAGCTTGGTGCGGAGTAGAGGAGGGAGTCCTGGAACTTATCAATGACACAGTATTGGGAGGTACATGGGTAAATATTCAGGCTAAGGGCATGATATGTGTAATGTTCAAGCTAAAGGCATTCCAGTTTCGTCGCTTTCAGTACAGACTTTCAGCTTCCTTCATTACCAGGCTCCGTTAGGCACCTAACTAACAGATTTTGATAAGGTCTTTCAGATTTTTTCTGCGGGCAGCATCTCCTTGAAAATGTCCGATCTCCTCTTCTTGCTTAATTGTTGGAATCTCTGCTGCCTGCCTCTCTCGACCTTTATTTGAAGATCCACCTCTGATTAGCACGTGTCCGACAGCGAGGAAGCCGCGGCTCCGTCTGGCCGCGAGGGATGCAGCGCGCAGCGCCCTGGCCCGAGCGCAGCTTGCAGCTGTTCAGCGCCTGCCCTGGCGCCGCAGCGGCAGCGCGGTGAGGCCGACAGCATCTCTGAAAGCTGCGCAGCTGCTCGGAAGCTCCCGACTCGCAGCGCTGAAGCTGACCACAGTCTTGTTCGTGTTGCCTTGCTGCGATTTGAGGAAATGGGTGATAAAAGCAGAGCCACTGAAGTGATTTGGTAGATTGAGGAAGAAAATGCTGTGATTTGATTTGGTTCTTGTTTGAGAAACTGAGGGATGAAATTATATATGCATTCCCAGTATAATGTCAACACTAATAGCAGGCTGTGTGATCGCTGTGGGCAGATTTGAAGTACTTTTTAAGAAGGAAGAAAACGATGAGACAGAGGAAGGGACATGGAAGCTGTTATAACAAGGTCCAAGGCTCAACAGATGAAGCTACTTTCTTTTTAATACATATTATAAAGATTCTTAGTAAATCTGTTGATGTTGGTACTTGTGTACTCATTTTTCTTTTAATTCTCTGACTTTGAAAGACTGAGTAACCTATGCTTTGGTATTTGTAGTGGTCACTTGCAGTGGGTACTAAGATGTGCAAATCTTTAATTTTTAGAAATGAAACTCCTTTTATATCTGAAATTAATTGGGCTAAATTAAATCCCCCAATTCAAAATAATCCTTTAGCTAATAACAAGGACTTTCTTTATTTCTATATTTCTATATAAATATAAATTCTGTATAAAATCTATATAAATATAAAATTGGAACAAATTGAAAATTCTTTGGCTTGCAGTCAAGTTCCTTTTTGTTGTGTTTTCAATGTAACTGTTGTGTTTCAGTGACATGCATAGTACTGTCCATCTTCCTCTGCAAAGTTTGCTGATTTATATCTTTTTTTTTTCTTCCTGGGGCTGCCCAACATTGTATTCAAATTAATACACGGGTTATTTCAAGAGAACAGGTTTTGCCAGCATTTAAATATTTCTTCTTCATGTTGTCTTATTCTTACTTAACAATGTCTTTGATTTGACTTTCCTGATAGCTTTTTATCCCAGTCTTTTCTTTCAGTTACCTGTGTCTAGAAAGTGTTGTTCCTTCTGTAGTTTCATTGCCACCAAATTTTTGGAGGTTGGCTGAGGAGGGGAGGTGGAGAGGGAGAGGTCTTAAGTCTCTGATGAGTGCTCCACTTTTGCACTTGCTTTTTGTAGTTTTGTTGGCTCTATCAGACTTTTACACGTTTAATTTTTGTTTTCTTAAGCTGCTTTAGCTTCAAAGCATTTTGGCTATATCCACACTAATAAAGTGAACAGTGCCTCGGACCCCTCTCTGGTATTGAGGCCAGCTGGCGTGGAATGACATTTGTCCACTCTTGTCAAACTCGCAGTCTTCAGAGCAGGTAGCTGCCTGCACACCACCATTTGGGAGTTTTCCCTGCTGTGTGATGACCTTCGCACTGTTCCCAGGAGTTATTTGGGAGAGTTCAGTTGGCCCTGAAATATCTTTGTCTTGTTCTAACAAGATGATTTACATTTCAGTGCCTGGGAAAGTTTCGGCATTAGACACTGATGTTGATGTAGACTTCTAGATTTAATTTCTCAAAACCAATAGTCAGCCCAGTTACCAGATGGAGGTTAGCTCAGTTGCATTGTGATGTGTTTTCTGAAAGCCCTATTTTGTTAGTTGTTAATACTAAATCTTGCGTTTTAGAAAAAAACAACAAAAAAAATTAAAAAGAGACAAATTACCTGTCCCACATTCCCTCAAAACCCTTATCCACCTAAATTTCCTTGTCTAGGAAGGCAGACAGTCTTTGTCTTTAATTTGCTCACTAGTGATATGAATGACAACAGATTTTTAGCTTGCAAGGCTGGGAAGCACAGATGGCACTTCACATGGCCGAGAGAAATGGGACTCGGGGGAAACGAAGCACAGCATACGTTTTCTTGGGTTTGAGAGCAGCTAAACGAGGTCCAGTGCTTGGTGTGTTTTCCCAGGTTTCCTTCAAATGTGACAAATGCAAGTGTGTAATATGTTAATGTAGTGTAATTATAGCAGAGGTGAGACTTTGTAGAGTTAGAAATATAGCAGTGAGAGCACCAAACAATACAAATCTGTCCTCTAAGAATACTGTGATATGTCAGTTAGGGTCATGTATTTTTGAAATGCGGAGGAAAATGAGTCAATTGGTTGGGCCAATGTGTTTTAAAGACTGGGAGCAGGAAAGAGCTTAAGGAAACAGCAGTGTCTGACCAGGAGGAAAAATGCTCAGTTGGCTTATTACGTTCAGGTTGACCTTCTTCATTTTAGGAAGCAAATAGGTTAAAAATGTTTTTATATTTGGGATGTTAATAGCTTAATTTGTAGATTAGCTACTAAAATTGTCCATAAAAGAAATCTTTGGATTGCCCTGTTCTGACCTGTTCTTTTATTCTGCTTTTGATCTGTGCCTTAATAAACCATATGTGAAGTTTTCAATATCAAAAGTGACGTTATACCTTACAGCAACTGCTTTATCTTCTGGTAAGCGTAAGCACTTTGCGATACTGAACTTGGCACCTAATTGCTATTTGTGCTGTTGAGAATGGCATGCATGGAAGTGGCAAAGTGCTATTTGATAAGCAGAAACAGATGTGAGCCCTGTCTTTTAGAGTTGTTTTTGAGGACTTTGACAGGAGATAAACTGCCTCCAAAACTGCATCTCAGTTGACTGAAGCAGAATTGTACTGACCAGCTTCGTGTCCTTCTCACAACTGCAGTAGTCAGGCAGCTTGCTTTGAAGGGGAACCTTCTCTACTAAGTTGAGAAGCAGAAAGAATCCTGTGCACTTTACTGGGTAATGACTAATTTTTGAGAGCCTTTTTCCTCCGTGCAGTAGAGGCTAGGGAATTTGTATTTGATTCTTACATTTTATGGATTAACTATATTACAGTTTTTCTTTAGCTCTTATCAGTAAGGAATCTTAGACTGAAATACCTTTTAACGTTTGTTTAAGGAAATTTGCTTAGTATCGGCAAATAACATTGATACTAGCTAGAAAGGTGGCTGACATGAGAAAAAATGTTCATTTTTTCAACTAAATAACTGATTCTGCACATTCTTTTCTTAAATCTGGAAAGCCCTTGTTTAAAGCTTTACTTGGTTGGCAGAAGGAATTTTTTTGGTTCACCAAACGTTCATTGTAACATTTCAGCTGTTAAAACAACAAAAAACATCCTTGCTGGAATAAAGGGATTTTTTCTTACAGTGTTTTTCCTAACATAGTTTTAGTTAGCTCTGCCAACCGGCAATTGTTGTGTGACCCAGATCCTGATCCGCTTCCTTCTCTGATGCTGTGGCTGTGTGCAAGTAATGTGATTCTAAGACACGCAAGATGGTTTCCAGCTCTCAGAAAAGATGGTTTGAACCAGCCAACAAAGATTTGGTTCATTTGCATTTAGGACATGATATTTAGCTCTGATACCTCAGCCCTGAGTTGCAAGCGTTATTTGGAAAGAAAAGGACTACTAGTGTTCTTACACTAACATTTAACTTGCTTTCTTAAAGAAGAATGAAAGAGAATTTGGCAAAATAAATCTTGGAAAGAAATAAGCATACTCTTGTTAAGGGTTAGGGTATACATGGGGGAGAGGAGAAAAAGAAATATGTAAGGGTTCCAATTTAAGAAATCCAAGAAGTATAATTTAGTAACAAATCTTGTTTGAAAAGTGTAGGGTGAAATCTTGAAATAGTTTTACAGAATGAGAACTGGAGAGGAAGGAACTTAGTGATTCAAGATGATCATACTAGATGATCATAATTTATGTAAAAGATGGTAAGGTAGATTTTGGAGGTAGAAATTAAAGTGTATGAAGTTTCTTGGTAATAAGTTAACTGGAATCCCTGAGAAAAGATAAAGGATTTGAGGAGAAAAAAAAGGACTGTTTGTCATAATGTTTTTAGTTTTACAAATCCTGCTCTTCAAGACTTGTATTGGTAGCCTGCAGAGAACAGGAGGGAATATTTGTAATGATATATATATATATTTCTCCTTCTTTGGTATATAATTTATGTTCTGGTGTTTCTTCCATCCTCTTGTGAAGCAGAGGCAATTTGACATTGACTAAAGATGGGATATTTGTATAAGGTGTTCAGATTTGTCGTGTAGTATTGGGAAGATTATCCTGGTCTGTGATATGGATCCAATGTCCATATTCCAAGTTAAATCCATTTGCCCTAGTCGCATAGGGCAGTGCTGTTTGCTTTTTGTTTTCAGTGCTGTTTTCCTGAGGCCTCATTGGTATTTTCATCTAACACAAGCCCTGTCATTTCAGGGGCCTGTAATGTGCTTGGCAACCTATTCTTTTGGTATCGTGCATTCAAGTTTTGTGTGTATTTCAAATTCATTTAAATTTCATGAAAAGCATTAATGAACTGTTTTGGACTTTTCTTAAATGGATTCTTTCTTGTAATGCAGGAGACTGGAATAAACATTCTAGGATGTATTGGACTCTTTTATGAAAGAATATTCATTTATTATAAAAATAAGAGGTAGTGACTAATGCCTGTTGATCCGGAAATTCAATGTTAGAATCAGGAGTGTAACCAAAATTTTCTATCTATCTGTTGTGTCAGGACATGACATTTATCTCCAAAAATATCTCTGTAAAAGGCAAAAGGGGCAGACTTATCTAGAAGGCACTAATTAAGCGGGTAATATTTATGAATCTTGCTGAGGTGACTGAAAAACAAATGCAGGGACTTTTAAAGTAGTCATAATTTTTATGTTATAAATAGACCTCAGTTACCATGGATGCGTTAGCAATATTAGGCTGGAAAATTATTATTATTTTGATAGCACTTAAATTTTAAATGACAAGTTGTTATAATTTTATACAAAGCTTCCACCCTGCCCGCAACATATCAATAGATTTATGGGGGGAAAAAAAAGAAAATTTGATGATCTTCTGCGCATTGACTTAAGTAAGACATTTGCTACTTTTCTGTGGATTATGCCACTTTGCAGTGTTTGGAGTCTCACTTTGTTTAAAAAAAATACAGCAAATAAGCATAAAAAAAAGAATTGGAACATTTCTTCTTTTCTCCTCCACAGTGTCAACAACCGTTAAGTAGCTACTTCAGTCTGGTTTGTGTGTCAGTGTGAACAAATATACGTGTTTTCTTTTCCCCGTTTTCTCTGTTTACTTATCTATTTTAGTACATGTCAGTTGGAAATTTTGCTTAGCTTTTGGAAGGCATGATAAATTGTTTGGCCCAGTGAGATGGTGGTCTTTTCGTGCCACTTGTAATTCTATTTCTTTGCAGGTAAATCAACATGTAATATATATTTTTTCATTGCCATGTAGAAACTTTAGAAATTTTACCATTTTACTATGTTTACAGTGAGACAGTCTGTCAAAATCTGACTCCCACATATATATTTTTTTCACATAGTATACTATTTTTATCTGTTATTAAGAGTATGAGAATGGAGACTTAAGACAATATAGCACAGTGATTCATATATAATTAAAAGTAACCGTGGCTTTAGGTATTGCTCTAATGGAGCCCTCCTTGGGCTCCATACTCATTTTTGCCCTCAACAGGATGCCTCCATACTCATTTTTGCTGGTGTGTGGACTGGCCTTTAACTTACAGTTTAACCTTCATTTTTGTGAAATGAGTGATGTAATTAATTTGACGAGAGGTGGAATAAAAGAACTAGTTTGGTTTTACTGGAAAGCTGGAAACCTGATGCTACCCTGTGTATACGATGTAACGGTTGCATTTTTTGTTTGCATTTCTGAGATACCTTATTGCAGTAGAAGTTGTGCCCTTTTAATGTGCCACCTTAGCTGAAGTTTGCCCTAACTATGCATCTCAAGTGCAAATAAAGCCAGGCCATCTTGCTCTTTCCTCCAGGCATTCCTTCTGCAGAGTTCATGGGCTCTGGCCTTGTCGATGCTGATTATTTTAAATAATTTATTATGTGAATAGAGATGAATGGAATACAGTCTTGTCCTTTCGCTGACTGCTAATCGCTCTGTTGCTACCTGTGTAATTTTTAGGGTTATCGTTTGAACTTGCTCATTTGGCAATACAGTTGCTAAGCCTCTCTTGGAAATATCAAGTCACTTAACATACGTATGAAAAATAATGCTAATTTATCAGAATTCTAGTTGCTGTGAAAAGCAACTATCAGAAGAATTTTTTTTCTTTTTTTCGTCACCCCAGCTTATGATACTGCTGTTACTTTAATGCTTCCTTACTTTCTTTTCACTGACTTCCCCAGTTTTGGCCCCTTCCTTGAAGGCAGGTTCACAAACTAGCTTTTTCAGCATCCTACTTATTGCCGTTTTGAAGACTATTTGCAGCTTTTGATGGCTTTTGCTGTTAGATGACCAACAGTCAGCACATAGTTCAGTAGTATGTAATTGCTCTAAAGTAGTGACCTAGTAGTAGTACCACCTGTAATATCATATAACAACACCATACAATAACTGCAAGCTATCCTAACTCCATACTATCCTATTAGTATAGTATGTTACATACAAGTATAATAAACAAACTGTACCGAGCAAGGTAATCTGGTTTAAATGCACAGCCTATTCATTTCCATTTGTCAACCATTTCAGTGTGAGTAGTTTCCTATATTGAGCTCCTGGACCAGGTATTAGCATCTTGGTCCTATGTCTATCCCAAGAAATAAACATCTGTTTATCTGTTTTTCTGTTTTTTTTTTTTTTTTTCTTTCCTCATGAGTTTATATTCCCAGCACACAGAGGACTTATACTTACTTTTTTTTCCCCTCCTTTCTTTCCTTTTCTTTTTTTTGGCACTTGCTTTTTGGGCATCAGTATAAAACTTATTTGTTCACATGTGTTGATTTTTGTGTTCATAAAAGTTATGCTACAAGCTGATTGTCTAATCACCAATACTATGAAATTCTGAGCAATATTTTTAAGAAGAATGGGTGCTTGCATCGTTTGAATCTTGAATGGAAGAGAAAAAGGATAAAAGTATGGGTAAAGCAAAAAAGGATAAAAATTAACTAGCTTTTCCTTTCCTCTTCTACCTCTAGAGAATTAACTAGGCTTGAAAATGAACGTGAGAAAGAAGAGTCACGAAAATTATTAATCTGAACAAGAAACATTGCTGGTAAGTAAGTATTTTTCTTCCTCTGTGAGGTTGCTTTTCCTGAGACAATAGTTAGCTCTTCACGTCGTTTCTTTACAGTTATTGGTGTTACAGACAGTGCATCTGGAAACTGCTTTTCTGATGACAAATGATGGTCAATTGGAAAAAGCAAACTTCACAATAGTCCTGTTGGGTCCTTTGCTAGATGTTTTGTTGATAGGATTTAAGAATGCCTTTTTTGTGTCAGATTAATTGAGTCAATATGATGCCCACTTCACTTTGCTTTTCTCCTTGCACCCATTTCCCTCTCCCCCTTAAAAAGAAAAAAAATCTATGATAGATGTAATATATATTTTCTGCCTCATGTGTAAGGCTCATTGGCTTATTCTGTGGCAATATTCTCAGCCCCATTTGTTTGTATTTGAGTTGAAGATATTGCATGTATTTGTCATGCCCAAACTTTGGGCATAGACCTTACTCTGTGTGTTTATGCTCTCTGTGAAAATTGTGAGTAACTAGACCATTAGAGCTGGTAAATCCAATGCTAGATTTTCTCAAATACTGAAAAGCATTAAAAATTTTAATGTTAAAGCTTCATAAAATGTAAAAGGGCCATACAGGGAATATAATACCATTTAAATAAATGAGTGAATAACTGTAACTATATTAAAAATGATTAATGAATCAAAAATGAGTCAAACAAAAGTACAGGGGAACTTCTTGGTCATTATCTTTGCTAGCTCTTGTCTGGAATATATTGCTTCTTGATCTCTTAAAAGTAGCTTCCACCAGGAGCTGAAAAAAGGAAAACAAAATGCTGACCTTGCTCTTTCTTTGGGTTCCGTCAACAAGATAGAATTTCTGTTTATGTGTTAAAAAATCAATTGCAAATATAAATAAGTTGAAACTAAGGCCAGAGAAGTAAAGCACACTGGAAATCTAAAATTCTCTTTGAAAGGGAAATAATTAGTTGGCCAATATGACAGATTTTAAAGTTAGATTTGGAAGGTAGTATGGAAGTCTATATTATGAAAGGCAATTTAGTGGTTTCCTCCTTGTGCTGTTTCAGAACAGTTTTGAGTAGGTGCCTTTCTATGCCATGATTGCCATGGAAATCAGCAGCCCTAGCCCCTGCTGCCTCTAAAATGGTAGCAATCACTGCAGTGTTCTTACACTGACAGTGTTGTCAGCTACTCAGCAGTTTGTCCAGCCTGTCTGTAGCTGCAAGTTGTGATGAGTAGTGTCCAGTTCTGCTGAGTGGTGACAGACCCCTCCTGAAACAAATCCATCTAATTCCAAGAAACTCTCGTAGGCAAAACCTAATGGTGCTTGTCACCTCCTTCCCCCCACTCCTCATTTAATGTAAGTGAGCAAAATAAATCTGTGCCTTCCAGCAGTGGTCTTTGGTTGAGGTATCAGGTGCCTGAAAGATTGATCTTGATCAGGAAGGAGGAAGAAATAGTCTAGGAGGTTACTTGCTGACCAGTTTTACCTCCAGGGAAGCTCAGAAAATAGGGATTGAACAGAGACTTTATTTTGCTTTCCAGGGAGCAGGCATGTTACAGAATATCGTAGACAGCACCACACTCTGCCCTGACATTATTCATCACGGAGCCCTACTTTTACCATATTCAACATGTAGTTGATAACATTTTACCCTTTGTCTCAAACAAGAATGTTACAATGTGTAGCAATAACAAGAATACTTAATTCTGTGAGATCCAGCTCAAATTCATAGCATTGTCAGTTACTTTTCAGTCCATAAAATGTGTATTTGGGAATGTGACGTACCTTCTTAAGGAGTAGTAAGCACTCCTTTCTCATCTCTGATCTTGTGTAGAGTTCACATGGCAGGCTAAAGGTAGCATAGTTCAGCATGAATATTGGCATTACAGTTCTGCCACTGAATATGGACTTTTCCAGGCAAACTCCTACCTGGTTTTCAAAAGTCCTATTTTTAAAAAGACTCTCCTTTTTTGAATCTTCCTGCCCAACTATGTTAATATTGGTGGCACTCATTTTACTCAGAGGAGGAGTGTTCTTTTTCATTTCATGGTTAAGATTGGTTTGGGAAGGCAGAACTGGTGCATCTCTTTCCTCCTGATCTAACATATTTTATAAACTTCCTTGTCATAAAATGTTATTTTTCTCATGTGCAATAGTTGAAATGCTGTGCAGGAGGTCATGCTTTTACTGGCCTTTTATATGTGATTATAGCTATTTACTGTAGATTTCCAATATCCAGCTGACCACCTGGTGGCATGGTTTGGGATGGGAAGGTTCCAGAGGATATTTGTTCTCTTTTGTCCCCTTGTCAAATGACTTTGATTTTGTTGTCATTACTATTATGTGGCAGTCATATTTGGCATGAGACTCCATAGATGTAACCTTCTCTGTCTGAAGGAGGTGAGTAGATTGCTGATTGTCCTGTAACTGTAACAGTGAATGATCTTAACTTGGTGCTTTTTGTCATGGGCCCAAAAGCACCACTCAGCACTATGCAACTGGTCCGTGAATGTTTGAAGCAGTTGGTGATTTTAATGTACCATCTGTATCATGCATCCCTTCTCCTTGATTATCTCATCTTCATTTCATCATGATTTAGTAGTTGTAGAAGTCAAGGAAATACGGAAAAAATATGTGTGCTTTTGTTATACATAATGTTCAACTGATCTGAGAAAGATTCATGTTTCTTTTGTAAGGTGTCAGAAAAATTGGAAACTGGTGTGGTGAGCCATAGATTCTCTAGTCATTTTGGTTAAAATATTTTTGTGTTTGTTCTTTGTATTTCTAAACTAAAGCATTTGTGCTTTACATTCGGATTAAAGACACTCAGATTAATTTTGTCCCAGTGGTTTCATTTAAGCAATTTTTCTAGTTGTATTCAATCTACTATTTTCCATGTTTTATTATTTCAGAGAGGTTTCATGCTTTTCCTGGGATACTCTACAAAATTAAGTTAAACAAACCTGCACTGTCTGCTTTTCAGTTGATTACTGTGGCTATTAACTACCAGATAATTCTTTAAGCAACTGGTTTTTGATATGAAATGATTTGTATGGAAAACCTGTATGACGAAGTCCTGTTGGAAGGGTAAAGTTTATGATGATGCATCTGAAATTATTTTGCAAAATTGGAAGATTGAACATGCCTCAGTGCTTCCTAGTGTTTGGAGTGATATGTTTCTGGAAACTGCTGTTCTGGAATATCCACTCAAGTCAAAAGTGCTCAGCAATAGCATGAACTTTTCATCTGAGCATTCCCTCAAATCACTACATCAGGAATATTTAACTGATGCCTAGCTTTTTCAACTTCAGTTTCTATTCTTTTTGGTTTATTCTTTAGGCTTTGCTACTAGATGCTTTAAAAGCATTCCAGGGAACGTCTCTAGGATGCAAGTAGGGTAAACTAATTTCTGAGTTTGGGAACATTTTACAGCAACATGTTAATATTGAAGAGGATTATCATTTAGATGCCTTACTAGAGCAGGGACTATAACATGAAGCAAGACTAGGCAAATGGAAAACTCTGGGGCTCTGTTCAGAAAATTACTAGAATGCAATTCATTCATTCTAATGGCTTCGGGGAGTGTCTTAATAGCATAAGCTCTCCCACCCCCTCAGTCTACTTGTCTTTCTTCCACGTGTCTTTTGGAGCAATAATCTTTCAGGTTTGAGCTCTGCAAATCCTTCAGATTTGTCTGCACTTGTGACGTTTTGCCATTTCTTTTCTAATTGCCTTATATCAAAGGATTACTCGTTGTCTGCATTTCATTTATTCGTTTGCATTTACTCTTGGATGGTTTGGTAAGTTGTTGTAAACAAATCATCTGGAGATGGAGCTGATGGCAGACAATGTGAGACTTTCCCTTTGCATAGCAAATATAGTCATTTTGTTACATATGATATCCTAAAATCTGTGGATCTTCTGCAGCTCTCTGTGTCATAAGGTTCAAAACAAGCTCTAAAGAAACACCAGCAGAAAATTGGTCTTGCATTTCAAAGCAGTCTTATTCTCTGCTGTTTCTTTAGTGACCTTTTCTTAAAGCGCGCTTGCATGTGTGTGTGTGTGTATGTACACACGTAGCTAATAATCTCTCCTTCCCTTCTTTTGAATTTTGAATCTGAATTATTTTTTTTAGCAGGCAGAGTATTAATATGCTGTGTCTTTTTTTTCTTTTTTTTTGTATATATCTACAGTCTATTTTCTGAATTCTGAGTAATCAAGTGTCTCATTCATATGGAATGATTGTTATTCATAATGTCATCTTCTTGTGGGCTTCGGTAACAAAGTAGGAGTGAAGAAAGTTAGAAATCGGTAAATAATGAAAGCAGCCGTGAAATTTGGAAGGACACTTTCTTCTAGTAGTGAATTAAGAAAAATATAAATCCGTGCATGTAAAAGTTTGTGAGGAAGTGGCGTGTTATTCATGATAGTATTTGAAAACCTTTTTGAATAATTAATTAAAAGACTAAAAAAGTATATTTTACATTCCATAACCATAAAGTTGAAGCTGATAGAAAAGCAATTTTTAGTCATCCCCCCAACTCTGCAATTGTTCTGTATTTGACTAATGCAGTTTTATGTGTACTTATATAGCACATATGTGCACATCTAGGAAATTTTCCAGTTTAGTTTAATTGTTCTGATCCAGGACTAGCAAATGTCAAAATACTGCTTCAGATTGATATCTCATTCAAGGAAAAGTAACAGTGTGAGGTTTTTAGACAGAGTTAAATTCAGCCCACTGGATTAAAGGTGTAATTCAAATACAGTGGCCTTTTTTGGTGTTACAACTGTCATATGTATTATTTAAGAAAAAGATATGTGGCACATAAAATTTATGCACAAAAAACTACTAGATAAAATTATCTTTTGCACAATTCTTAATTAAAATCTAAAACAAATATCATTCTTCAGTGTTCTTAGATGTAGTTGTCAGTACTTTTTTGTGTTTTTTTTATCTGAAATGTTTTATCTTCAGAGCTACCTATGTAAATCAAAGTGAGATAAGCTCACATAATCAGTCCATTCATTTTTCTATTGTAAGTTTTCCCCAAATCTATTCATAATATTGAGACCATTTAAAAGTGAGGGTACATAAAGTCACAAAGTCCTATATTTTTAAATAAATCAGTTAACAGAAGAAAAATTTATACTGTATCATATTTCTGCGAAGTAATAATTGACAGTTAACAATACTAAATCATATGCTTACCATTCTTTAATATATTTTTTTCTTCTTTCTCTAAAAGAAAACAAAAATATTTTCCAAACAGTTACATGAGGTAAAGTTTCTAAAAATCATTAAGTAATAAAAACTACCCTGAGCTTTCATGGTCGTAAGTTGTAATAGTGCACACAAATTTTCTCATATGTGCATGGTTACATTTTGCTTCACTCTTTTTCCCTCTGTGTTGCTGTCTTTGATATTGATTTGAAGTGTATTTAGTAAATAAAGAGTTACTGAAATTGATCTGGCTCTCATATTCAGGTCGCTTTTTGTTTTTATTTATTTTAGAAAGCTTAAATCAGTTTTGATGTCCTGGATGCTGATATCCACCAACACTTACAGTATGATCATTTATCTTCAGAAGTGTAAAGTAGTTACACTACTCCGAGGACTGGAAGGCAAAATATTCTTGTATACATTATGAAGGAATGAAGTTTAATGAAGGAATTTAGCACTCCTGATTTTGCTCTGAATTTAAAAATAAGAAATGTTTTCATAGAATTGTGATATATTTCCTGGAAGTAACACAGGTTCTGAGAGCTTCGCTTTCTCTAGAAGTTGTTGAACTAAATAAAAGGAAAGACTAAGATTCTACTTCCAATACACGAGGTGATGCTTACTAGTAGTCACCAAGTTGTTTCTGTGGTATTTTATCAATAACCAAAAAGATGTTATTTCTTATAGCTTAAAAAATTATAGAACTGTTTCTGCAATTTCTCCACTGAGCATCATAAGACTTGTTAATATCAGCTGAAATTGTTGTAGCTCAGCATCTCAAAAATTGGATCCAGTCCACAACTGATTCTGTGTTCTATGTTCAAATTATTATTATTTTTGATTGCAGGTTGCTACTCTAGTGAAAAATACAGGAATAGCAGATGTTTCTGGTCCAGGCTTTAAGTAAACTGAAGTTCTCCCTGACTTCAATAGAAGAACAAAAAGACAGAGAGTTAGAATTGCATCTGAGGTACTGTAATAATATGCTTACATACTTTATTCAGGTGTTTTTACATATACAAGTTGAGGTTAAGAAGATTGTAAAATAAAATTTATTCAGACTTTTTTTTTGTGACTGTTTTATTCTGTCATTACAAAAGTGTGCCTGTGGAAGGCAAAAGCCATTAGAGACCTGGTATGTGTGAAAAATTCAATATAGTATAAACATTCCTTATTAAAGAAAGGATTCCAGTGCCCGTGGTGTTGATGGTATTGTATTAAAACTGTGGTGAGGGATGGGGAGAGGGAAGCAAATGACATTTAACTTTTTGTCACTATTGGTAGTTGAGTAATTTTCAATATTTGGTTCTCTATTTACTGAACTTCTGGGATATATGAATAGCAGACATAAGTTTTTTTGGAATCTAAATACATAGTGTTCTCTGAATTTCTAAAACAAGTTTCAATGTCTTTATTTTTCCCTCACAAACATATAATTATAATGCTTTATGATTACTTAGATTTTAAATGATTGTACGTATTTTGGTGGTCTCAACCTCCCACTCTATATAACGTGATTATTAAATATACTGGACACCAGTACACTGAGAATGTAGTGTTGCTATTCTGTGTTCCCCCATAAGTATAGTTTAGTAAATTGTTTATTTGACATGATATGCACAAATGTATATAAATATAAAAGGGAAAATGGATTCTCCTCCTCCAAATTTATGACTGAGCATTATTGCGAGAGGACTAAAAACAACCTCGTTGCAAAATGAAAATATTTGAAACTGTGTAGGTAGTCACGGGTTCTGTTGCGTTAATTCCTGAGAATTCTTGTGTACTGATTGCAGATGACATTCCTGATCAAACATGGTATGTTTATGGTTTCGCTTATTTTGTTGTTTGATTTAATCTATGAAGGTCTGAATGCGTACCGCAAGGCCATTTTTAAAGTAGACTGTAGGAACTTCTTAGTAAGACATGGTAACTGCCTCAATGACTGTTGGAAGCATCAACATATGCATCATAACACATGATTTTAGTACTGTTCTCAATTTGCTTGTGTGTTTCAGTGTGTCTTTATTTAGAATCAAATGATATAATAATATACTGGAATGGAAACAATTAAAAATTTTGTTTTCTGAATAGCCTGGTTTCAGTATCCTTGAATGAGATTGTCCTGTTAATGCACTGCTTCCAGAGAAGAGCACTGTAATTGTTGCATATACAATAATTATTGGGTTTTGCAATCAATTTGTTGCAAAGAATGGCTAGCCTGTCAGATTAGATAAAGTATGTCTTATTACATTTTTTTTTTCTTGTAAGCACTAAAACTTCCTTACTATAGATAAGATGTATTTTTTTTGGTGGAAATGAATATTTCACGTTTTATTCTACTATCCAAACAACATTCATAACATGTCTATTGCAGAAATGTCTAGGCTGTGGGACATGCTGCTCATCATTCTCTGTTTTATATCACTGTGGTCAATGATATAATAAATAAAGAATGAAAGAATATGATGTTAAAAGTAAAATTTATCCTATCTACTATCTTCTAATCTCTGTAGGCAGTGACACATATAAGATTTACTTTTGCAAAACAGGCCCTAAATTCTCTGGCAGTTCTCTTGTATATGTGCAGAATTCTGCTCTTTCTTCCTATATCTAAATGCATATGCACGTACTATATATCATGCATTTATGGATATTATGTATGTTATTCCAACCATAAATTATAGCACCCATCTGATTAGCCTTGCATTCCAGTAAAAGTAGTTTCCCTATATATGGCATTTCAGATATTGGTGATCAGTATGTTTGGTAAAATCTTCAGATCCCAAAGAAACACTTTTACAAAAGTCTATCAGAAAATTCTGAATTCTGTAATAGTGTTGATTTCTTGTACGCTGGGGCAATTTCCTTCACTTCTTCCCATATTCAAACATATTTTCAGCAACACCTATGACTGTGCAATCCAAACACAACCAGTTGGTTGCAAAGTTCTTCTCATCTGAGCTTTTGTCTAAAAAATTACTTTCAAAACTCTATTTAGTTCATCTTCCCGCTCTCAGGAATCAGTAGCAGTTGTTTGTGAAAGAAGTGTAAGAAGGCTAGGTATAGTGTAGGAAAGCTAGGTAAGAAAGCAGTGGTATTTTTCTGGTTCTGCCAACTTACCTTCTCAGCTTCTGGTGCCTTTCTGAGACAGTTGCAGTATATCACTGGGTGGATTTTTCTTGCAAGAGTTCTTTTAATCAGTTTTTGAACATATGCAAAGTTTTGCCCTGAAATGCTTCCCAATTACACTGAATTTCACAATTTAATAGCGCTTTCTGAAAATCCAAATGTGTGATATCAACCAGATCTCAAAAATACTGAGGATTCTGCTGGGATTTTTTATATATCTCTGTGCCTAATTTCTACTCTATATTGCTGTTTCCTTTAATTTACCTCATGTGAAAGTCATACCTCCTGCTCTCCTATTTCTTAGATCCTCCCTAGAGCCTGTTGCAAAAATTGATGGTTGTGTTCGTTTCTCTTGTTAGGGAATCTGTTTTCAGTAATTAGATACTCCTCCTTCCCAATAGAGATGAATTCAAATGGCATTCAGAATCCTCCTTACCCTTTTAGATGGTTCTGCCTGGGACTCTCTTAGCTCAAGCAAGAATCTGTCGGTCTTGTTCTAGATTTAGTAACAGTGCTCTGGCCTTGGCCAGGCTCTTCAGCAAAGTTTGTGCTAGTCTTGGGGGGGTGACTTCTGCAGGTGACTTCTCAGAACCATGGAGAGCTCTTCAAAGAGCATGGGCATGTACACTGTGGCCCCGGAGCATTAAACGGACTGCAAATACTTGTATGTCATGTCAATATTAGCATTTATTGTCTTCCATATTTTTTTATAATAAAAAAGCTACAAAAATAATGTTCAGTTTAAAATGGAAAACGGTGGTACAAAATGAATCTATGTCTGTTTTAACAGAGATCACTTTAGACATTCTCGCTTGATACAGACCATTAAAAATCATATTCCAGGATTTTTGTTACCTAGTTTTAAAATCATCTTGTCTCTGAACCTCCTGTGTGTAACAAGAGAGGTTTGTAGCTCATTTCTGTGACTTTCCCTTTCCCAGCTTCTGATTACTGCATAGCCTTGCCTGCACTTTCAGTTTGCAAAACCTCAGTAGCACTGCACTTCTCTTCTGACTGCATGCATTTGCATAGCAGTTACAAACTTGGCAGCTCTTTCATCTGTCTGTTTATCAGCTTGAATTAAAAGCATCCATTTGAATTGTGGACAGGTTGCAGTTAAGTTTCTTGACTTACATTTCACTGACTCCAGCCAAGAGCAGGCAGATCCTACCTCTGCTCTTGCTTCTGGTGTTTGAAGCCATTAAAGAAGGGTGTGGAGACACTGGTAGAGAAGAAGATTTAGTGGGAAGTTTCAGCCGCAATATGAATTGAAAGATCAAATACTAATTAAATATCATCCATCTTTTTTTTTTTTTTCCTCTCCTACTCTGTACCTCATTGCAGGTATCCAGTATCCACTACTTTCTTAAGTTATTGGTTTCTATGGCTGATTCTGCAGCTGCTACATGCTTAGGGGTCTAAGACCTCCTTTTCTCTTCCTTGTGATCTGAATTTATATAGGTTAAGCTTCTAGTCAATGGACTTCATCATGTTTCTGTTTGAAAGCAATGCATTATCAGAAATCTCTTCCCTTCAGTATTTTGTTCTCTTTCACAGATTTCTGTTTGCTTTCACGGATCTATGTTTACTCTTCCTATTTTCTTTTGGATCAGGTGTCGGCAGAAGCTAAAAAACGGATTATTCATTTAGGTCTGTGGGGGGAAATTGCTCTTGATAGCTGAGTATAAGAATTCATCCCTGACTGTGACTGTACTAGTATAGGGTTGTACAAAGTCAGTTCAGGAAGCAAATAAGTGTAAATGAACCTTATATAATTGTACTGTTAATTTGCTGAGATTTTTTTTATCTTCCAAAGACATTTGGTTAGTTCAGATAAGACAGAGAGAATTTTTTACCTAGCTATGTTTCCAGTTAATGTATTATTTTAACAGTTAAGAGGGACTATAAATCTGAACACTGCTGTATCTACTGCTTAGTCAAATGAATCTTTAAATGTCATTCCCATCGAGGAGCATATTATTTCTACAGTTCACTCGCTTATCAGTCTTAAAAGAAAAATCAGCAGTTACTTTTTATCTGACAGAAAACCTCAAATGTATTTGAAAAGCAAACTGCATTTATCTTTTCCTTTCAAAGTAAAATTTATTCTTCTTTTTAAAATTGCTTAAATTGTCTGTTGAAACTGCACTAGTTCCTTTCATGAAAAAACAATATTAAGAAATAATTGTTTTTTTCTTTTGAACTCCTAAGTGCATTATATTGCAGAAATTGCAAGCACTTGTTTCTATTACTATATCTCAAAGTGGGGTGGATAGTATTTTCAAACAACATTGATTGTTGATGTAAATCTTTTATGTAGATTGAGATAAGTTTTCAGTTTCGATTAGTTCTTAACTCCTTTTAAACTATTTCAAGCTCAGTGTTCTAGTATTCTTTCAGCTGAAGAAAACCAAGTGCTGTAGTTATGGATCTCTCTGAACCACTGCTGCTGGTGTTTAAGCCACTAGGCGTTTACATAATGTGGGATCCTAAGTTGGCCATAATTTTGATGTGGTTCCGCCTAAGCTTTCTTCCCCCTTTTTTTTAAAAAAAAAAAAAAAAAAAAACTTTTCCGTCTTCCCCATTCACTAACTTAAAAAATAATTATCCTAGTTGTTATTTTAATAAAACTTGGCACTTTTTCAATTGAAAAGTTTTTGGTCTTTCAAAAGCTAATAATGATAAGGAGAAAGCCTAGGAGAAAGTTTAAGAATCTGGAATCCTTCCTCCCAAACCTCAACATAGTCTGTTTAAAAAAGAGTAGTTGTCATTTGGAATAAGTGTGCTGCTACACACTTTTTAAATGTATCAATAGAATTCACAAAAGACAGATCTAGGAGCAATACATGTGCTGTCTCTAATAAATGCTAAAATGAACAAAGAATAATTTTGTTATGAGAACTCAATTAAGTTTATAGGTTAAGGAAATTTTGAAGAAAGATTATGTTGTTTTCTGTGATTGCAAGTTTTTTTTTTTTTTTTTCCATTGGGAGCTGTATTTTCCTATTGTGAAATTATTTTAAAGGGCTACACAGTTTATTTGTGTTTCCTTTTTCTTCCAGTGCCTAGTTTTGTTATTTCCCCCTCTTCCCACTCCAATACATTTCATGATCGTTCTAATGTTTCTTATTGGGTGATAGAAAGTAAGCTTGATTAAAAAGTAAAAACACCTTCTTTATAATATTTCCTTAATATATTTCTATAAAATGTAATATACATGAAATAATTTACATTTTCTGCATTAATTATATTTTAAAATAGTGCTTCTCTCCCCTCGCTCCCTTCGCTCCCCTCGCTGATTCTTTCTCAATATAGTTCTGGCTGGTATTTGAATGTGAGTTATGCTTAGAAATGGGGAAACATAAGTGTCTGACCAAACTATTAACTATTCATTCAAAGTTTATAATATGAGCTGAGGATTTAATAGTGCCCGTAAGCATTAATGAGTTCAGCTTCAAGCATCATTTTGGAGTTGAAAATTAACAAGAGAAACTGGTACTAGGTGAGACTGGCTTGTCCAAGTTGTTCAGTAAATCAGTCCAGACCACAGGCTTTTGCTTTCATTCTTTAGCTGTTAGATTGCTTTGGATCTAGTGCAAGTATAATGACAAATGGATAAAATATTCTGATTAGTTAATGTAAAAGATATAAGTGGAAAATTCATAGTTATTAATAAGTAGAAAGTGTAATATTTTAAGAAAAAAAGATTCTTTCTCAATATTACAATATAATACTGGGGAAAATTGAATGGAAAATGTGCCTGTGGAATGCAGAATAGAACACTGTTTTTCAAATCTGAAATCAGAGGCTTTTTTTTTTTTTTTTTTCCTTTTCTCCCCTCTCCTCTTTTTCAACAATTGTTTCACTGGCTGCGGGACTAGTGAATCTTGTTTATCTCAAAACCTAAGATGTAGTTGTGTTTATTTCCTGCTGTTATGGTGAAGGTAAGTTGTTTTTCAGATGTCTTCTTCAAGATAAGATACCTTAAAAATCTGCAGTTGTTCACGTTAGATAATACACAGTGCACATTTTCACATCAAAAGTCATTAGAATGTTGATTAAATTAAACAACTGGTGAGTTCTGTTATTTCCCAGAATCACAGAACAGCTGCAGCTGCCAGGGCCCTCCTCGAAATCTAGTCCAACACCCCTGTTCAGAACACGGGCAGCAAGAGCAGGTTGCTCTGCGCTATGCCTGTCAGATTTTGATGCTCTCCAAGGGTGGCACTCCACAGCCTTTCTGACCAAGCTATTCTGGTGTGGGACTGCCCTCACAGTGTGGAAACAGGGTGAGGGGAAGGTTTTTTCTTTTGTTTGGATGGAATTTCTTGTTTCCCCAGGTCTAAGGTCTTACAAAACATCTGGATGTAGTTATACCAAATGCTTTGTCAAACATGTAGTTCTATTAGCTTCTTCCTGAAAGGATAGAATATCATATTGTGTAATTATGCTCGTGATATAATGACAAATAATTACAGTAATAAGGTCAAGAACAAAAAAAATAGTTTTGAAGCTTTCTTGCAGCCATGCTAATAAATTATATATATTTTTGTGGTTTATTTTTTTTCCTTCTAATGCATCTAGAACAGATTTTTTATGCACATTTTCTGAGGATAATGTGTTAGATACAAATTTCATCCAATTTGACAAGTTGTATACAATAATCTACCATGGAAAAGGAGAAGTTTTAGTTGCAAATTATTTAGTTTATTTGAAAATGAAAAGCAAATAACTAGCAATTGTGCTATTTTCCCACATCTCAATTTGAGTTAGTCTTCTCCCTTTTTTTCTTTTTACTTTATAAAATATTTTGAACCAGAGATTTGTATTCATTGTGCCCAGAGGAAAGATTTTTGTTTGTTAGTTTTGTTTTTTAGAATTGTGGGAAAAGTTTGCATTAAAATCTCCTGGTTGAATTACTTGAGTTCTTATATGCTTTTTATTTACAGGGGATTATATTTAGTTCTATCATAAATAAAATCCAGAAAATTCTTAAGATATTTTTAATTGCATTGGCAGTGATGGATTGATGGACTATATTGGCAACTATAGTAATTCTGTATAGATACTGAAGTAAAAAGAGAGCTTGTATCTGAGTGAAGTGGCATTCTTGCTCTTGCCATGTGGAGCTAGAAGCTTGTAGGGAGTCTACAGAAGTGAGGCTACAAAGATATAATATAAATGGGGCCAATATAAATACCGTGGGGCCAGGCTCTTCTCCGTGGTGGCTGGTGATAGGGTGAGGGGTAACAGGTGTAAGTTGAAACACAGGAAGTTCCTCTCTCCATGTGAGGAAGAACTTCTTTCCTGTGGGGGTGACAGAGCCCTGGCACAGGCTGCCCAGAGAGGCTCCTTGTGGAGTCTCCTTCTCTGGAGATCTCCCAAACCCGCCTGGATGCCACCCTGTGCCACGTGCTCTGGGTGTCCCTGCTGGAGCAGGGGCCGGAATAGAGCATCTCTAGAGGTCCCTTCCAACCTCAGCCATCCTGTGATTCTGTGATAAAACCAGCAATATATATTACCAGTTTCTTTTGAGTGTGAATGAGGGAAATATAGGCAGGCACCAATGCCAATGAGAAAAATATAATAATTCTTGATATAATTCGATCACCGCTTAAATAAATGTTTGTCATTAGTAACATCAAGGAGTATCAAGTAATCTTTAAGTAGAAGTATTTATATAAACTAAAAAATAACTTTATAAACTTTTCTGGGGTGCAAGAGTTCCATAATGATACTGGGAGAAGTCACTGATTGATGAAGAGGTAAAAGGAGGAAGTGCATATATTCTTCAGGTACTTTACTGTAAAACAGAATTCTTATTGAATATAGGCTTGCCAGGAAAGACAGTAAATTACAGTTTTCCTATTTTCAGTTTATTTTGCTTGCTAAAGCCTTTGCTTATAACTTCTAAAGAATAGTAGTAATCTCAGCTTGGGCATGCTTTTGTTAAATCTTTTTGATCATCAGTCATTTTAGGAAATCTTTCACTGATACTTGGGTCACAAATACTGATAATTTGGAGCTGTTAATCAACTCTGTTTATAATCCACATATGTTCATCTTTTGTTTTATTTTAGTTTATTTTATTTACTTCAGTAATCCATATCTATGACTGTAGGATAAAATTGTTTATATAGAGCTAAAACTACCTCTGTTTGAAGCTGCTTACTGTAGCAATGAAGTGTAAGTTATTGACTTTCTAGCAGAACTGAAATCTAGCACAAGAAGATGCTCCCAGGACGTTTTGAATGTTTGACTATTTCTATCTCACATGGCTTCCTTTTGCCTTCCCTTCTGAAGTTTTTTGATTGTTTTGTTTGCTTTTTTCTTCCTTTCTTTTCTTTTTAAAGTTCAGGGAAAGTTGATTACTGCTATGAAGTATTATGCAGTTAAATTGAAATTGATTGGTGTGTTTTTCATCCAGGCCTTTCGGAATGCACACTAGAAAATCAGAAATAATACCAGGGTCCTCTAATGTTCATCTCTGTCCTCTTCATTGTATTTATTGCTTGCATTATAATGTTAGAAATTTTGCTAGCGTTTCCATATAAATCTTCAGATTGCTCTAAAGCTAATGGTCTTGCTTTTAGTCTTTATCAGGCTGTTGCTTTAACACCTCTATTTTTGATAGCTTACTTTCTTGGTAAACTGTATTAAGTCTGAAAACTTGTCAAGCTTCCATACTTCAGTGGCCGAATCTTTCTAACCAAATTTCAGAAAGGCTAAATCACATTGCACCTTTCTCCTAACTTTGTTCTTGTTTCCTGTGATTTTGTTTTCTGACCAAATAAAATGAGTGGACCTGTAGCTTTTATACAGTTAAAGAAGTCTTCTCAATACCAGCTCCTCCTGCTAAGTTATTTTCTGTGATGAAGATCTGAAATTGAAATATGGAAGGCTTCAGCACTGTATAAATCTGCACTCACAATGAATTTGGAAAAGATAGTCGATTCTGTAAAGAATTTTTACAATTGCAAGGGTTTTGACATGAACTATTAAACTAAAACTATTTAAAAATATTTTAATTAAGTTAGTATTGTCTTTATTGTCCTATAGTCACTTTTAGTAGTGCATTCTCCCCTTTGAATTAATGATTTTTTTACCAGACCTTCGCTATTCATCTTACAATAAAACATTTTATATATATATACAGTCATTTGTGGTTTACATGTGTGATATGAATAATTTGATTTCCTGATTGATGCATTGAAGCAGATCCTTATTTTTATGTAAATATTCTGTTTTCTCTTTAATAAAATCTAAATAAATTTGAGTCACTAACCCATTTTTCTGTACTATGTACTAACAGTTAATAAGTCCTAATTTGACTTCCTTTCACACAATATTAGCAACCATTCAACCGATGAATTAAAGCTTCTGTATTCCTAATATTTTTTAACAGCAAGTACTTCTAAAAACTTTTTCTGCTTCATTAAATAATACTGTATACTTTATATTGGCTTTTTCTAATAAAGCTAGAGGATTATAATAAACCTGGAAAAAGTAGCCTACTCTAGGTGATATTTTCCTTTGAATTTAACATTTGCTTTAAATATTGTGTTCTTGTTCCACGACATTTTATCCTAATACTGGTTTGATCTCTTTTCTCTCTCCTACCAAAGTCTAAGGTTAATTATTACCTATGTCTGTCTGTCTCTTTCTCATTTTTTGGGAGGATTTCATTTTTGTTTGTAGTCTCTTCATCTTTGTGCTCCAGTGGAACCAGGAGACCCTTTGGATTCATATGTAGAAGATTTTCCACCCTTTCCTAGAAGTCCTAACTAATTTATTTCACCACACACAAAGTTTTCATGGAATCACTTAATTCTAGACTCTTTTTGGTGTCTTTACCCTACATTCAAATATCCCTGAAGGATCATGATTTCATTCGGATGCCTCCAGCCTCGCCCTGATTTTGACATTAAAATCTCTTGCCCTTTTATGCTGCTGCTCAGCATAGTCTTTTAGACTGTGACTACCACGTATATTAGTGCTGCACCTAGAACCTCTATAGATATTGGTTGGGTTCTTATGAATTTCCCTGAAAGGGAGTCACCTGAAAGGTGATTTCCCTGAAAGATTAGTTTGAAACCCTCCTAAATGAGTGTAACGATGAAAAAGAGAGAAAAAAAAAAAAAAAGAGAAGATTAACCTGGATGATTATTGATCTGGCAAGATGCTGTAAACATCAGTATGGGATCTGCCAAAAGGCAGTGTTTTTGTGTTTCTTTTTTTCTTTTGTAGACATATAGGAGAGAAAGAAACACCACAAGAATTTTAGAAAATGAGATGTGCCAGGAAAGCATGAATCCTTGTTTGAAAACTTTGTTTCTTTTCTCTGTAGAAAAGAGAGAATGTAGAGTATTATAAAGTATTTTAGAAGCTATTCCTTTAAAAGTGATAGCTAAATATTCTCCAAGTCCTCTAGAAAGGGAATGAGAATTGATCTGAAGTTGCAATAAAGAATATATGTTCACTACTTATCAATATAGTGTATTTTGCCCTGCTTATGCATGGAAGCCTGTATAAGGAGATCCAGTCACACGTAAGACAAGGTAGACCAGAAATAGGGAGCCAGATCAGAAGTCTACCAGGATCTCAGAACTTAGTCATATGGCTAAGGCTATGCAACCATTGACCATTAGCTTTGAAACCCTTGATTTTTCTGTGGTTTTGACTGACTCGGCGGTCATCCTGGAGTGCGACTAGAATTTCTGTATTTATGCTGAAGGTTATTCATTTGTGAAATGCTTTTTCGTAGCAGCTTATGATACTTCAGACAATATTGCAAAAGCTCTGGCCATATTGTAAATTCTGTTTAAACTATGACACATTCTAGCTAAAAGTTTGTGAAGGACCAATACATTAAATTGTATAGCGAGTGTGTGTGTGTATATATATATGTATANCGACCAATACATTAAATTGTATAGCAAGTGTGTGTGTATATATATATATATGTATATATAATAGTATTATTAAATAAAGGTTTTTCATTATTATTAATGCTAGTATTGCCCACTAATCAGTGTTTAGATATTTTTCTGCTGCTGCTTAATAGAAAATGTTTATTGGTATTGTGTTTAAATGGAGAGTCAGGATTTTTTGTGTTTTTTAAGTTGAGGCCTCTTGTTTTGATATTTAGGTTCAGACAAGATGTTAATAACCATATATGCTATGATTCATCTCAGGTTAGAGTTAGTGGGTTTGGGTGCAGATGATCTCCTTCTTGACCTAATGTCAGTTCCTTCTCTTTTAATCAGGCAGTGAGTCATATGATGACCTTTCTTTTTTCCATGCAGCTTTGCTTCTTTAGAAGGTTGAGAGGGACCTGGTTGAATGCTATTTGGAAACTCATGTTGACTAGAACAGCTGTGTTACCATTACAGTTATATCTCTTTTGCTTGTGTCTTTGCCAGCTAATTACCCTGTTTTAGGAATGTCTTGACATCTACAGTGAACAGACTATAAAATTATCTGTCAATCCTCAGAAGAAATATGAAGTAAATATGAAATAAAATAGCAATTTTTGCTCATACTGTGGTCTAAGAGATTGCAGAAGAATTTCTGAAGGCAGTTCCACATTTTTGCCAAGTTAGAACATAAGTTGTATGAAGATTTCTTAGAGAGATGTAGAAGGTCATTTATTCCTAGCAGGGGATTCTGAAATTGATTTAAAAGAAAACTGATCTGCTCGTAGTATTAGATGGAAAAACTTAACAGACCTTTTACAAAGGTTTTCCATTTAAGTAGTGATACTCCAGTTTACTGATACTTTACCTTGTTACTATCAGTCTTGCTTGTTTAAATGTAATTTTTGTGCCTCTTTCAAAAATGTGCAAGCGGGACCCTACCCTAAAATAATAGGAAAAAACAAATTAGCATTTTTAATACTCTGTTTGAATTCTTGTATCTGGAAGCCTCTGCTCTTAGACCTATTTCTATAACTGGATGCATATGGATGTTACTGCAAGAAGGGAATATCTTATCTCAGAAGTTGAAATGGATTTGGAATGGAACAAAAAGCATGAATGAAGGGAAATAGAAATAACAGTGAAAGAGGAGTTAAATAGAGAATATAATTATGGGAGCGTATGCATGCAGATAGTGTCATGAAGAATATAGGGCTCATGTACAGATTTGAAGAAGTATAGATTGTTTTGGGAATTGAGTATATCTTTTCAGTATGCCACTTATGAAAGGTAGAAATGTCAGACTACAGAGGGAGGAAAAGCGATAGCACTTTTGAACATTATGGACACGTTTATCAGTTAAATCTTGTGATCTGTCCTAGATAGATTGAGGAAATTCTTATAATCATTAAATGATGTTTTGATAAGTAGAATTAGGATGAGGTGATTTTGTTTGCATTTTTTTCATAGGTGCATTGGTTTTAGATGACAGAAGCTATTGCATTTTAACCTTTTCCCTGAATTTTTTTATTTTAATGATATTTGTCAAAATGGGATTGATAGTTTTAAGGTGAAGAAAAAAAATAGGTTTCAGAACTCATCTGCTTTTGAATTGTGTGAATATAACACCACCACAAAGCCTCTAGAAGTGTGCAAAAACTTCTGTCTATTTTCCTCTATTCAAAATCTCAATTCCGTCTCATCTCTTTCCATTTCTCCCTTCTGTAGCAAATGCAGCTTCTTTCTTGAAATTATATGTTTTACTTGAAATTCTCCTGTTTTCTACATGTCTCAAACGTTCAGTGTTTCTTCTTTTACTGTTTTAATAAGTGCATTGGAAAGCTAAAGGGTGACGTTGTGTTATCTTGTAGTTTTAATCAAGAAATAAAATTTTGGTTTCAATTTTATATGGCCATTTCAGAAGCCACTAGAAATTGAAGAGAAGCATATACAATGAATTGTCACTTAGAAAATGTAGCTATAATCTTGGCAGTGTTTTCAAGTTTACTTATTGATATTGTAGCTGGTACTACCCCATCCTACTTGCAATGATGAAGTCTGTTGATACAATATTTTGTTAAACTATTTTATTTTGGGGTCAGAGTCACAATATAAGATGCTAGATTAGATTTTGTAAAAGCAAAGAAAAGGAAATAGATTTTTGTAACTGAATGAAAAATCTTTATGTTAATGATAAAGGAGAATATTAATTTTCCTAGTGAATGTGTTTTCTGATTTATTGAACTATTGTAATGTGTGCACTGACACATAAACAAGAAATATTTTTGTTAAGAAAGAAAATAGTGATTCTTCTGGCCATTTGAAATCTGGAATTAATTTTGTGTCCTTTATAGGTTTTGTTCTTAATAAACTCAGCACATTTGTTGTGGAAACTTGAAAGCTTTTTCTTTTTCTACTTGATGGAATGTAGGAGCTGTCTATCAGCATTCCTAGGTCTTAGTAACAATACACTTAGTATAACTGCACTTCAATATGTTCTGTAATGTATCAGAATTATAATTTCATATTTCTTCTTTCCACAGAGTTTACACCAAGACTAATACAATATTAATGCTTTTTATGTACAGCCACATAAAGATCTTCTCTAAGGAGTTGCTGTGGAACAAACACTGGGAATAATTCTTCTCCAGTACAATGTGGTGAAGCAGAGCAATTGAAATTGTCTACTTTGTACAGGCCAAGGACTTAAAATGTTTGTTATTTTGTGAGAAGAGGAGGTCTTGGAGTGAACTGAATGAACATCTGAAAATGCGGCCATGGACTGGTTCTTGGCGTTGGATTATGCTCATCCTCTTTGCTTGGGGAACTTTACTCTTTTATATTGGTGGACATCTGGTACGAGACAGTGAGCACCCAGATCACTCTAGTCGCGAATTATCCAAGATACTTGCTAAACTTGAACGTTTAAAGCAACAGAATGAAGACTTAAGACGGATGGCAGAATCTCTCAGGTAGGATTTAAAAATAATAAAACTATTCAGAAAATGGTGCCATGAAGTATCCAAAAAAGATTTAAAAAAAATAGTTTTATTGTATTTTACGAGCGCAAGGAAGTTTTCTGTTCAATGCTATAATTAAAGTGTTTGCAAAATCCTTAAAAAAAAAAAAAAAAGTAATCTTGTACATTTAGTTTCAGCCTAGCCTAAGATTGCTATTCAATGGGATGCAAGTGTTCCTTTCATAACAACAGAATTATGCAGGAGATTGATTCCTCACTGTTACGGATTTAACAGTTGCAACAACTTCAAGCAAGTGACATAGTTATGAGTTTAAACCACTGAGAAGAGCTAGTAACTTTTTATACTTTTGCATGCTGTAGCTGTGTAGTTCATTTAAAAAAGTGGTGAGAACAAGGTAGAACTTGTTGAATAAAAATATGGCCTTGCTGAAGATGAACTGCAGTAGACTCCTGTGTTATACAAATGTTGTAACGTTTTTTTTTTTTCATTCCCTTGCTGCTAAGCTTGTAGTGATTCTTGTAAAATAATGAAGCTCCTCTCTTTATAATTGTTCCCTTATAAATTAGTACACTTGTAACTTAAAGTATTTTCTTTTATCTTTCCGATAGGCAGCTGCTCTTAATAGTAAGAGGATATGTAAGCATCGGGAGATTATCTCTCTATATCTGAAAGCCTCTCATGTTCAAAATGAGAAGGTTCCCAGCTTCTAATAATGTTTGTCTGCCTCGTTAGATATTGCTAAGTTAGCTGAGTAGGTTAATTTACCACTGGATCAGGAAGATTTATGAGAAGAGCAGAATTTTTGGTTTTTGGAATCCAGTAATTTTTTGTGAGAAATTCAGATCCATTATTAAATATTATTTTCTGAGAATCTGCGCTCCTGTCAGGTGTGTGATATGTATAATAGTGCACCATGATATTTGTAATGTGTGGAAAAAAGTAATTAATTTACATTGCAGAAGACTAATATGAGTTAACGTAGGTGCTCTGGAATATGGTGTAGACTTCTTAGTGTCATCCTAAGGGCTGGGTTCAGCAGGATTGCTTTGGGCCTTTTTGGTATCAGTAGCAAGGTCTTCTTCACATTGTGCTTTCCAGCACTGAGCAGACCATGTTATTCTGCTGCAATACCAATGTAAGCTCTAGATTTTAGTAACTAATAAGTTCTCCAGCAACAAATACTCCATCTTGCTTAGTTCCAGCCAAATGCTCTTAGACTTCCAGTATCTCTGTATGACTTTTCCCAGCACTCTCAAGGGAGAGCATCTTAGGCGGGCTGTGAAGCCAAATTGGATCTAAGTACATGGATAGCACTCCACTCAACCTAAAACCCTACTGCATCCTGGAAACACCTGTTGAGGAGGTGGCTTCATATGCTGTTGTAGGAAACTAGAGTAACAAAGCTGATGACAAAACCTTATGGAATAGGAAGGTAGTATTTCTTTGCAAAATCACTTATGTGAGCTGAAGAACACATATGCAGAAATGGTCTGCTCAGGAGCACCTGTGTGCAGCACGGAGGACAAGAAACACTGGACATTGTGCCCTCATCGTGTCTTTTGGGTGGTTCTTTTATGTCAATGACAAACTGATTTTGGACTTACCTTTTAATATCCTTTAGGAACAGATTTACTCTGCTTTGGATTTTTTTACGTCACTGTTTTTTTTCACCTCTTCATAAAGTCATAGGAAAAGCTACTGAACTGAACAATTCTTTTTGTCCTTATTTGGTATTTTATGGTTCCAGTCCTGTTCTTCATCATCTTGTTACCTTTTCTTTAGGTCAGTTTGTTTCCTGTTTTCATTAGGATGAAATTATACATATTGACTATGTAGCAAATGAGAGCATAACTTTTAACCCAGTTCTACTATTTAATGTGGTGCCTTCTCTTTCAACTATTGCACATATATTATATACACTTAAGAAATACCGATTTTAATGTTTCTGTTACAAATCTCTCCACTGGCAGCTAGGAAAGTCTATTTGATCTGGTAAGTTAGAAACTGCTTTCCCTACCTGTTGAAATGTTGTACTTAGTTCCTGCACTATTGGTGCATTCCAGAAACAAAATGAGGCAATAGTCAGCAATCTGTGGATTCAGTATCTCTGTCCTGGAAAAGATTATAGTATTGTGAATGTTTATTCAAACAAACCAAAAAAAACCAGACTCTTAGCTTCAGAGATGAAATTAGAATTTGGCAAAGATTGCTGTTGCCCAAGGTAACATCCAAAAGTGAAGACATAATTTAGTTTAGCTTTGCTGATCAAAGACAGAAAAGCTGGAACTAGTATTTGAGTATGACTTCCATTACCAAGAGATGTGTTTCTACACTGAAAACTTTAATTTTTGATTCTAGCTGAAATCTGAAAGGTTAGAAACTAGGCCTTTTATCGGTATAGCTTGTAATCAAAAAATCTGTTCCCCACTTGGATATTACTACACTGAGATAAAAACTCTATCTCGTTCCTGTGGCCTGTCTCCATTTAGATTTTGCATGTAGAGAACTAGGCTTTTTAATTGCACACTTTTTGCGATGAAGATATAGAGTATATTACACCACACAATGAAGATTAGCTAAGGCATAAATGTAGACTTATTTCAGTAGTAACTCCAGTTTAGGGTCATTTATGGGAGTTTAAACAAAACAGGAATGTCTTCATGGAGGACTGCAACAATAAACAGACTTATTAAAAATCTTTTGACCTTATTAGATTCAACTTTTGGGTTATAAAAGCACCAAGTTCACACATTTTTTGGGGATAAAGAAGTTTAATTATCATTAAGCCTTCTGTGTCATTAATAATAAATAACTGGGATAGGAAGGAAGAGAGGGAATGCAGGTAGGATTACAAGAACTGAGTAGTTCAGTAAAGTAGAAGTTATTGAAACAAATTCTTGACTTGAGTCTAGAAAAAAATAGCTTTAAAATTTTTGATCTGTTATTACCTGGGGACTTTGCTTTTTTGGGGACCATTATATTTAATAGCCTAGCATTTTCCATTGCAATGGGACTTTTTGACTCCCTCGTTATGTAATTAAAAGTGCTGAATTCTCTGGGATGACAAAAATAGGAGCTGGACTGCCCCTAGTTACATCCAGTCATCCATGAAGGCCAATATATGGTACCAAGAAGTGATCTTTCTGTTCAGAGATATGAATGTCCTTTTACTGCCAGTTTTTGATGAATCTCCCTAAAAATAACGAAACAACCAAAAAAAAAAAAGCCTTTTGAAAAGATGATAATTTACAGGCATACAAAATTAACCTTCTAAAATATGGCAAATATTATGTCTCTGAGTGCTCTTATAAATCCTCCCTAAGCACTTTTTTAGATTATGATACTTAAATCATATTTGATATGTAATTTTACTGCTGGTTACTTGTCTTCAGTGGAGGATACATGAGTAGAATTAAGATCTCATAGAAGTAAGAAGTCTGTATTTTTCCCCTAGTATTTGTATGTTTGATTTTACAAACTAACAATGCTCTTTTAAACTCTTTTATATAGATAAATATGTATACATATCTGTAATTTATTCCCAATAATGATTAAGACTGGTTCATATTTTTGTAAGGATTCTTTTTGTAAGATTATTCTGAGATGCATTTTTTAAGATGTGTCTTTAAAACAATGCAGGTCGAGGCAGTCCTATCTTTTTGAAAACTTTCTAAATTTAACACCTTTTCGTCCTTTAAAAATTGAGTACACTCCTTTGTGTTGCAGTGCTTCGGATGACTTGTAATGAGTTCAGGCAGCTCTTCTGTTTTTTAGTGCATTTGGAAAGCCTAAGGTGGGAAGTTACTTCAGGTTTTCTTCTGCCTATTTGATGCTTTGTAAAAACTTTACTTGTGGGCTATAAAAAGATACAGAATGATGCAGATGATAACACTGAAATACCAGGTGTTTTGTATTGCCTCAGTTTTAGAAATTATGTATATGATTATTGTTATGTAATGAAATCTGGTAAACTATCATACAGAACATGTTTATAAATAATAGTGATGTGAATAAATTTAGGCTTATTCTTGAAGCAGCTTGGCTATCATTAGTGCAAAATGGTAATAAAAAGGCATTCTTTAATATGCTGCCACCCCACTGTTCTGTTTCTAGTAGAATGTAATGGTCATTTTCCAGCACACTATTTCAAATTTCATAGTTCTTGTAGGAAAAAGAAATTTTTGCTGCAGTTTATGTCATTAGTTGAAAGAAAATGGACAGGGAGTAATAATCAAAGTATTGGATAATGTTTCACTGTTTGCCTGTACTGTAACATTACCTGAAATGTGAATTTGCTGGAAGAATTGTGATGTGACTGTTGAAGGCTGTTGCTTGTACTTAGATAATAGAAGGCTTTTGGGAGGAGTACAGCTTAAAATTATTGCTTTTGTAATTTCTGATTTTCTTGTAATGAAAGTGGAAAAGATTTGTATGTTCCTCCTTGTGTGTCTTAGACTTCGCTCTTCTAATAGATTAATGGTTCATGGTCTTTGTGCACTCCTTTGCATCCCATTGCGAGACTGTCAAAATTTTCTCCTTTATGGGACATTAGTGATGTCCTCACCTGACAGATGTGATTGGTAGTTTTGGAGACATGAACTTAGGAGCTATCTTCACAGAAATAAAGACAGCTAAGTATACTCATATTATGCTTGTATTACTAGAATTTAACACATCTTCTGTGGCTATAAATCAGCATTGATCGTGGCTGTGCTGATTTAAATAGACTAGGGAGGCTGCTCAATCTATTCACGGGTCACCTTGAGTGCTTCCTTCATATTTAGTTACTGGGCATACTGGGTATGATCTTAGAAAAATGTGACAACTTACATTCCTTTTGTTTGCCTGTGTGTATTACTAGTCCTTAATAATCAAATACCATTTTCATCTCACAGAAATGTCAAAAGAAAAAAAGCAAATTGTAAAATGAATTTGGTTATTTATAAAACTTGTAGCTCTACAGAAAAAAAAACAAAACAAAACAAACAAAAAAACCTCAGACATAGGTGAAAGATGAGAAAATATTTGAGTGTGAAAAAATGTGGAATCCTGTATATTTTTTCTTTTGGAGATAAATTGTTATCTTCTTTAAGTACCTTGGAAGGTGTGCAGCTAAACTGTATGCTGGCTTCAGAGATTCACAGCAGACATTGCAACCAGGCTATTATCCATCCATGTTGCCTGAAAGTGATGAGAAAATGGTTTAACTGATACGGATAAGGTATAAAGGTTTTTTTTTTTTTTTTTTTTTTTTTTTTTTTCCTGTCGTGGACAGTATCTAGATTACTAAAAAGGAGCAGAGCAGAATACGATTATTTATGCAATATAATCTCTCTGATATTTAAAGTTAGTTGCTATGAGTTTATTATGGAAAAGGTAATTTTATATCTCCTCTGATGTGATAGGAAACAGCATGCAAAAACACACATATATCCTCAGTATGTCCTTATCTCCAACTCAGTATATGTACTTGTAGAGGACACTAACAAACAATTTGTACTGATTGCAGAAAAGAAAGTTTTCCATAATTTTGAGACTGAATAAAAGTGAGGTTGGCAGCAATTCCAAATCTGATGAGGCAGCAGATACAGAGAAAATAACCTGATTACAGTAAACATTTCTAGCACAATACACTGAAGCAAGTTGAATGTTAAGTGGTATGTACCTTTTTTTAAAATAAATCTTTATTATCTCTGATGATTGGAATTAATGTGCTTTTTTTCTTATCATGCACAACTATCATTCTGTAAAATTACATAATTACTGCATTAGCAGACTTCCTTATGTCCAGTGGATGTGTAGACTGTTCTGAGATTTCTCATCGTAACAATTTCATATCTTTTTACCTTATTTTCCTTCTCAGATTCTACTTTTAGAGATCAGGAATTATACAAGATAAGCCATTCCATTTTTCCTAGAAACTTTGCGGTAATTTTGTACTTAGCTGTCCTGTACAATCCAAATAATGAAAATATATTGTATTTCAAACTTTTTGTTTTAAACTACTGTGGGAATTTAGATACATTGTGGATGCCTTTTTTTTTTTTTTTAAGATTGATTCGTATTATCTTGTGCATGCAAAGACAGTAGTGTGTCTCAGTGTGTCTAGCGTCTTAGCATATATTTGTTGTGCATTCAAATTGGAAAAAATTGTGGTCCTTAATTGCCCATACAAGCATAGTATATTTTGTGAGTGCATATATTTAAATTGGAGTATTTCACCCAGCTTTGCCATGTTTGCCCCACTTGGACCATGAAAAGGAACAGATAAACAAGCTGCTGTTGATCATTTCTTTTTTTTTTTTTTTTTTACCATAGTAGAATAATAAGAATGTCAACAGTCAAACAAATATTTTGCACCAATTTAACTGTCCCTAAGTCACTTTTAATAAGGAGCTTTAGCTCTATTAAATTTTGACAGGTAATGTTTTTTCCTCTTGCATAGTTTTCTGTTCTCTCTCTCCCTCCTCCCCATGAAGAAGCCCTTTAATACTGTCCTGCAAGTGAAATCTTTTCCCGATGCTCACATCAGCCATTTACTCCCTTGAAATATCCTGGTGAAAATAGACGTTTTGTCAGTTTATAAAATCTGAAACATGAAACATCTGAAACAAGTCAACTACAGCCTTCTGAACATCACGCTGAGCTGTAGTTTCTGCTTTAGTGTGACCATAATCCTTCCAACCAGTATTTTCACTGTTCTGGAAGCATCTTTGGTCTGCCAAAGATTTTCCCATATTGTGCCTTGAAATTTTGTGTATGGAGAGGAATGGGTAGAGAAAATATGCTTTCCTTTTTATGCTATTATGATCTTAATGAATGAGGGAATCACCTTAAATCTTCTGTAAAATTTCTGCGTTCTTTATAAATTGTGGAATCATTACATTCTTCTTCCTCTTTTCCTTTTCAGGAACTGTTCTTACAAAAAGTCTTTACAAAAGTTGGCGTGATTTTTAATTCTTACATCAACCAAAAGTGCCACTTCTACACAGATGAAAGGATTTTAAAATTTTCATTCCATTAATTTTTAATTCCTAGAACAAATGGAAAATTGCATCTAACTTCTTTACTTTAGCAATCTCGTTTTTTTGATTTGTGGATTCAAGTTGAGATGTGAGCAAGCCTCAGTAACACACTTCGGGCTGACCTGCGACTCATAATTTTCAGAATGCAGATTTCTTCTATGCTTTTACACATGAGATTTTGTAAAGGGACATTACATTTGCTTGTGTTGTTTAAGTTCATCAGCAATTTAGATCCCCAGAGTTGTCATAAAAAAAAAAATGCAATAATGGGGCATTTAACAAGCTAGCACCTTGTGCTGAGTCCAGAACATACGGTGAAACCATCTGGTGCGTGTGTGTAGGAAGCCTTCATCTGAAAAGGGGACTTGCAGTGCTGTAGCTTTGGTTCTCTAGGAATGTACTGTCAACATGCAAGACAAGAGTGTATTTCATGTGAAATATAACTTGAATGTTGTGCAGGATATTCCTGAATTAGGCCAGTTCTGTGGGCTGGTCAGTCCAGGAAATGGTTGTGATTACTCTATCTCTTACAGGAGAGGGGTGAAACTGCTATGACCACTCGTTTCATGAGTATTTTTTTTTTGTATTGGTATTGCCTGTTAACGGTTGTATGGTATTGTCAGTGAGAGGAGGTCTTGTAAACAACACAGTTTCACTACAGGTTGAAACTATGTATTGCAACTATTTCCATATTATTTTTCCCCCCTGTGACTGAGGCTTTTAAATTTTTATTTATGTCAATGCATTTCATTTCTTCTGGATTTTAAAAGAATGCCAAGGTTTATCAGCGAATCACTATGGAGCAAAGCAAAGAGATCTGAACTGTTTATGACAATAAATTGCCAATATTTAAAAAAGAAGCAAATATCATATATATATTTATCAATTATATAATTTCTTTCTTTCCTGTACTCTAGGATACCAGATGGTCCAATTGATCAGGGACCAGCTGCAGGAAAGGTACATGCTTTAGAAGAGCAACTTTTAAAGGCCAAAGAACAGATAGAAAACTATAAGAAGCGGACAGGAGATGGTTGGTAGACAATTTTTTTTTTCATTAAAATAATTCTGTTATTCCATATCACACATGTATTAGTTTCTTAACAAACAATTCAACTTCAAATGCTGATTCTTTTATCTTTTCTTAATAGGTGGCCTGGGAAAAGACCATGAAATACTGAGGAGGAGGATTGAAAATGGAGCTAAGGAACTTTGGTTTTTCCTTCAAAGTGAATTAAAGAAGTTGAAAAATCTGGAAGGAACTGAACTGCAAAGACGCGTTGATGAATTTCTGTCTGATTTGGGTCATCAGGAAAGGTAGTTGTATTAGTTGCTGCTGCATTTTTGTTGTAGGAATTATAGGTTGATTTAAATAAACTACCGGTATTTTGCTTGAATCTTTTAATATAAATTACTTCTGGATGGACTAAAATGACTAAGGCATAGACATAAAAATTGCTCAATTTGGATTTGCAAGACTTCGAGTATATATTGAGCTATGGTCTTTACAGCTAAAGGTAGGATCTTCTCGATTTTTTTCAAGTTATATTGATCATACAATGATGTATAGTTGGAAGTAAAAAAAATCTGGAAAATGTCTTCATATCAGGATTACAGATCAGATAAAATTAGCCTTTAATTGTATCACCATTTTGTTGTACAAAGTTATTTGAATTGTATTTTCAGTTGATGTTGATCTAGTCTCCTTATTGCTGAAGCACCTTTGGTATTAAATTAAAACATTGAGTATTAATTTTGTTCATGTAAAATAAAATGAATGTAGGAAATGTTATAAATTCAGTTAAATTTTTCTGTAGGTCTACTTTATTTGCAATGTAATGTTACCAAAAGGTTATTACTGTGTAAACACTCAAAAGATAGTAGTTGAATTAACTAAATGTACCACAGTAATCAAATACCTTTCCAGCAAAACTAAGAGATCGTCATGGATGAACATGAGTAGTAGTATGTGATTTTTTAATAATAATGGTGTTGTAAAAGGAAAACATGCAAAGAATTTTAAACTCATTGGAACTCATTTAAACACTATTAAAAAAAAAGCTTAAAAATAGTTTTAATTATTAGAATGGGAAAGGAATTTGTTCCATTTAATTTTTTAATTTAATATTCAGATTCTTTAAATGAATCCTTGCAGACTGATGGAGTTTAAAGAGAAAAGGGACCGTTAATTGTGCAGAGTTATTGCCTATATAAAACAGGCCATCATGCCTCATGTAATCATCTCTCTCCTGAGTGCAATAATGTATGTTTGATGCAAGTAAAACTTGTTTGGTTGTCATAGAATTTTTTGAAATACCTCAGGTTGACTTTTGAACAGTCAACCAATAGTCACTTTCACTCAGAAATATTTGTTCTTATCTATAAAGTTATTTCTATTTGGACTCAACTTCCAGTCATTGTTTTTTATTAAGCCATTTAAATTATCAGTGCCAGAACTGGAGTATGTAGCCTAATATCACTCACAGATGCCCTATGCAGAGGCAAAATCATTTCTGTGCATATTACTGCTCTGTTTATATCTCCTAGATCACGTTTGCGAATTGTTACAGTGGAATCTTGAGTAGTGTCTTGTGTTTAACACCAGATTATTTTTATTCTTGTGACTCCCAGGATGCGTCCTTTTCTTCTGCCTTTCCTTCCTTCCTTTTCATCAGCAATGAATATTAATTCATTGAGCCCAAATTACAAGTTAGCCTATTTCTGTGTGCCAGCTTTATCCTCACTGCTACTGCTATCTCAGGATATGAAGCCCAAAGCAGAAATGCACAGTTCTTTCCACAGAGACTTTTAAGAAGTTCATGTGATTATATCCAATCTACACTGTAGACTTTAGAAGTTGAGATGAATCCCACTGTAGGCGTCTGAAACTGTGTGTAATAAGTTTATATGTGATAATACAGGTTTTCAAACTCTTTTTTTTTTCTCTTGTTAAATGAAGGTAGTCTATAGATTGATAAGATGGATTTAATTGAAGTGAAATGTAGGCTGCTTTTTTTTAAAATATGGAAATTGAAAGCAACTGTGCAAGAGAAAACAGATACAAAAATGTTTCTACATTATTCTGCCTGTGTTTAGTGTACTGGAAATGTTGGCTTAGGGAATAAAATGTTTTTATGTTGCCGAATGTTGTTCTTCATCACTTCTGGTCCCTAGGAGGTTCTTTCTTTCACCTTTGAGGCCTGGCTGTCTGCTCCTTTCAGTGTAATCTTTCAGTGTTCCTGCATGAGCTGCAAGGTCCCAGCTCCTTGTGTGGGTGTGCTGCAGCCTGTGCTGCTTGCTATCTCTGGAGTGTACTTTTCCCTTAGGATGCACAGGAGCTCCCAGGGGAGGGAGCAGTCTCTTTCTCCATCCTCATGATCCAACTTTCTCTCTCTTCTTCTGAAAGGAACATAAAACTAAATGTAAATCAAATGAGGTAATTCATTTTGAGAATCATAGTAGGGTTCTTCTCTATGTTTTGTTTCGTTTTGTTTGTTTTCCTTAGGCTTTTGCTATGCTTTTTTGGAAGAAGGATTTAACAAGTTGTTGAATATTTTTTTGTTGATCATGGTGTCTAAAAAGTAGTTGCCTATTACCTTAGATAACACTGTATGTGATGATGCTAATATATATGCACACACTATCTATCTCTGTGTGCAGGTGTGTGTGTGTGTATATATATATATATATATATAATATATATATATAATGTGTGTGTGTGTGTTATAGAAAGTTAAGTGTGACCTGTTAGGTACTCAGGACAGTTTGAAGCCTTCATTATGTGGCCAAGTTTGTACGGGGGTTAACAAGAATCTTTTGACAAGATGGCCATCCAAAGGAAATGGCTAATTTTTTTCTCCTTTGTAGAGGAAGTGTGCTGTGTCATATAGAAGACTTACTCTTTTAGAGGTGATAGACATAATCTTTCTTAGACTCAGAAAGACGCATTGTCGGGTTCCTTTGTTAACCTGCCATGATGCAAATCGTCAACTATTACTACAGATTCTTTTTTGTTTAATGCCTTAGTTACGATTTCTTGGTTATATTATGGACATAGTGTAGAGGAAATAAGAATACAACAGTACTGATTTAAATTAGCTTAATCTATAATAGATTTGTAACCTCTGTGTATTTGCAATATGTTATCTTTATTTATTTATTTATTTATTTTATTTTTGTTCATCGCTTGAGCTCAGATATTCTCTTGAAACAGAACAGATGCCTGTCTTGGTTTCTTTTCAGTTATCCTATGTATTTTTAATCTTGTGAAAGTATGGTAGAGTAGATAACAGTATTTATGTTAGGCAGGGTTCCAGTTTGTGTTCCTACATACTTCATCTGCCAATTTACTTGTACCCATAATGCAGTTTAGTCCTTCGACCAAAGGTGAACAGTATTGTTTGAAAGCCAAACAGTTTTCTCCTACTTGATGTTATAACAATTGTATGTTCTCTATGATTATTTTATTACCGTTTCAAAAATACTGTGCCTGAAAGAGTTACACATCAATACTGAGTTTTTTGTCCTCTCCAAATGTATGTAATCTCCAAATATATTCTGAGATGCATGATAATATTTTTAAAACAGCTAAGAAGGATTCCATTACACCTCAAATTTAGAATTAAATAAGAATAGTTGTTATTTTCACGTTTTATTGTTAAGTTATTACTCTGGAACTTGGGCATCAAAGAGAATAATTGAATGTATCTTTCATGCATGGTTGTCATGCATTCAAGACAACATTCATGTCATTACTTTGCTTTTGGTGCATGACAAAAGAGAAACCTTATCTAAGGTTTAAAAAAAAAACAAGCCTAAAATTATTTAAGAAGCCTGATTTTGGTCGGTTTACTTACATGGATTAATCTGAGCATATCCTTAAGTTAGCTGCTGAATTAATGTAAAAATTACCAGTTTTAGACTGCATATAAACCTTCATGTACTGTTTAATTGGTTAAAGGTGCTAATGAAATGATGTAGCTCAGCATCAACGCTGGGTAGTGAGTCTGCCAAGTGATTTTGGTCTATGATATTTGTTTCTACATTCTAGTTAATAGTGGAAAAATTTTAATTGTGAAGCAGCTAAAGATTAACATATTTTGAGGTTCAACACTTCATTCAGTAAAGAGCTCAGTAGCAGTTGAATATTTTTCATGGATTGATTTTCTTTTCTATTTTTCCTCAAGCCTGTAATGCTTTCCATAAATTGGGAAAACACTGCTTTAAGAAAAGTAAAATATATTCAGCTATTTGTATGCAGTCCATTGCATTAGAACTACTGAATAATTAATTCTAATTGTCCCCTAACTGTGTTTATGTTTTTCTTTGAATACTACACATCTTTAATAGTGATTTGAAGCTAGTTACCTGATGATACTTCTAAGTGTTTATTGTATGTAGCCAGAGCAGGATATTTCAATCTAAAGACCTAACAGTGGTAAAAGAAAATCTAATTCATGTAGTATGAGAATAAAATGTAAATATGACAGTACTGATTGATAGCAGATGAGCATTATTGCGGCTGTAGGATTTGAGTTTAATGTTTAATATAACAAGAGTAGATGGTATAATTAGTTTATCCTGCACAGAATTATTATGCCTGTCTACTACTGACATAAATTAAACATTTTTAAGTGGATCAGCTGAATGGAAATGTCTGTTTCCTTTTTCTTTCATATAACCTTCTAATTCAGTAGTGTTAATACTAGTTCCTATTGTTGTTTGTAGGTCAATAATGACAGACTTGTACTACCTCAGTCAAACAGATGGAGCAGGAGATTGGCGAGAAAAGGAGGCCAAAGATCTAACAGATTTGGTACAGAGGAGGATAACTTATCTTCAGGTAAGAAGGGATCAGAAGGAAATGGTATAGCACTAAAATATGCCTTTTTAATAGAATAATTAAATTATAGTTTTCAGTGAATACTTATACATAAAAATTAGCTATTTACTATTTTAATTGTAACCAGGTAAAAAATATGTATTTTTTATATTACTATTTTATTTGGATTCATGATTTCTCTAGGACTGTACTTTGCTGTTTGGGTTCTCTGTTTTTAAAAGGTAGATATCTATTTTGTATTCTGTTTTTGTTTTGTATTTTTTAGTCTTTAGACTATGAAAATGCATGCATGCATACATATGAAGTTTAATATATGAAAGTCCTTTTGAAAAATATAAGTATGCACAATTGATTTATAGTAACATATCTGGGCCTGAAGTTTTGCAAGCAGTGTGGGGGATCTCAAATGTGTGAGTGTATAAAACCTTTATATAGTAAAGGTGGATGCATGTGTGTGTAAAATTTAAACCAAAACTTGATCTAAACATTTGGATACTTGCATTCCTACCTGAATGCATACAGCTTTTTATATAGTAATGAAAAAGATATTTGATGGAGTCTGTTGTGTGTATATGTATTCAGTTTGTTCTTTCTCACATGTGCGCACCTCACTGCTGTTTTCTGTGTAGCATCCCAACCGCCTGACTTTTCCTCGACATTTAAGCAGCTAACTTTTGGCCAGCTACTCATCCTTTCCCCCTTGATCTTTGGAACCTCCTTCTATGTTTGTTAATTTAAAAAAGATCCTCAAGAAAACAAAATATGTGTAAATAAAAAAATAACATGGAAGATATCACACTGTTGTCTTCCTTCAACTCCTCCTTCAAAACTGTTTCTCATTCCTCCATTCTTGATGTGACTGCTTAGCAGTGGTGCTCTGTAACTACTAACTACCTTCTGTGCTGATAAATACAATCTTTCTGTACTGTGTATTTCCCTTTCTCTACTGTTGGCTTATCTAAAAATGTATACTTGATCATCTTTACGTTTCGCATCTTACAGTGTTCAGGGTCTTAATTCAAGATTGAGATCTTCAGGTACGTAAAATGAAATACAAAAGAAATGGAAGTCTTAAAGAGTGAAAGCCCCAAACTGGAGCATTAAGCAAATACTTGCATTGTTACTAATGAGGGTGAAACAAATTTACTTCTTGAGAAAGGAACTGGGAGCCCAATTAGCTTCTCCTAACATTTTACTTAGGCATGCAGTGAATATGATGAAGGCCTTTCTATTCTAGGTCATTTATTCTCATTTGATGAAAATATAAAAACAATATTAAAAATAAAGCAGTATAGCAATAGTGAAGTAATTCAAAGATACTAGGTGATAAAAATTGGGAAAGTTTTATTGCCACTGTGCATCAGATCCAATTTTCATTGAATACATTAGCCTTTAGCTTCATATGAAAGGATCTAGAAACTATACTGAAGGGACATACGCTTCCTTTTTCTTGAGGTTTAAATCAGGAAATGATGATCCATGTTTTCCAAAATCCGTAGGTCTAGCTTTGATAAATATTGACTTGTTCAGCAATGTAACTCAAAAATATCACTAAATTCTTGGCTTTAACATCAGCAACATATTTCAAAAGTTAATTGGGTATTTATGTTCAGATATTATTATCCTGTTTGTTCTATATCTTTCTGTCAGTTTAGAATTTGAAGTATTTGGTCTGTAGATGCTCAGTTGCTGTTATACTAAAATACGAAATAGAAATGTGTGGTGAGCCATCTCTAATTAAACTGTTCTTCCTTTCATGTACGTTGTGATTCTTTTTATTCATCTCTGTTTTAGATTAAAAATATGTATATTCTCAGCTATTCTACATGTGCAATTTTTATTTATATTATTATTTTTAATACCTTTATTTTGTTTTTCCTGATATTTTCTGTGAACCTTAATTCTTCACTAGGCTTCTGAAGTAAATTTTTAATCTTGAAGCTTTTTTCTTCCACTATATGTATTTTAATTTAGTTATCAATACAACATTCCACTTGTCACGTGGTTATTTCTTCTTCAATTCTTGACCATCTTTTCCAGAATTGACTAATTTGAGTAATTTGTTAGATAGTTAATGCTTTATCTTTTACTATTTTTTTTATTTTTGATGCATGAAAGTAGCAGACCTACTTTCTGAGCCAGAAAGGCTATTTCTGGCCTCTAGTATGATATTTGACCATACTTCGGCTCTTATTCTATACCTACCTTGCTAATTTGAAGGTTATTTGCTAAAAGACAAAAGTGACTTTATATGAAAATCAGATGAATTCTGCTATTGCAAAAAAAATAAAATATCATCTTGAGAGAATGATTTAGTGCCTAATATATTTATGAATGATGATTTACCTCCAGGTCTATACTGCTGTCCTTGTTCATATAAATGACTCAAGCCCTGAGGCCTGGTAATTGAGTGTGTGCAATGCATCTCCACCCAAAGCTGGAGTGGAGATATAGCCTACTCTTCAAGGCTGGGAAAGGTTGTTTCTAATGAGAGGTTACAGTCTTTGAAATGGGACATTCAAATGCACCAATTACTGCCATCTTTCCCTTGTTTTTTTGCTCCTTTCTGTGCAAGAAGTGGAAGGGTGCAAATTCTTCCCTATGTGTCTGTGCACGGAAATGCACACAGGTTTTTGGGGCTCCTGTATGATTATTGTAAAGACTGAAATGTCTCCTGATGGCTGTTACAAGTAATCATAACAAATTGGAATATGTCTGTGACAATGTGCTTTGAAGATAAGTCGACCTGTTTTCCAGTAATTATACTTAAAATATATGTGTGTGGATTTTGTTTTGAAACTAGCTAGCTAGCTGGGAGTAGGTAGCATAAAGCAATATACGGCCTGAAACTACAGTTATACACCTCTATTGCTTGTAAAACTGTATACAAAGCAAAACAACAACTTCCTTCCTCCCACACACATTTAATTCCAGCAAGAACTATGTGGAACATATTAATAAAATTATTTTTGGTAAAGAGTAATAGGGCAGTATAGTTTTACTAGGATATGTTGAGTAGTGACAGCTGCATTATTTTGGGACATCTAGGGAAATCATTTAGTTGAATGATTGTGAGTAGAGACGACTGCTGCTTCATTTGGATGGCATTACCATAAATGTGATTTAATGAGGCAAGCTTTAGCTAGCTCCCTGTAGTAAGAGGCAATGCTTAAAAAGCTAGGAGCTTTTATTTAAGCAGAAGACCTTAATTTCAGAAATGTTTATCATCAAACCATAAAAGAGAGCGTGCAAGAAAAACTGAGTATTTAAACTTAGATGAGAGTCCTATGGTACTGTATATTCAAAAAGTCAGATGGAGAGAGTAAATGACAGCAGTTTCTTCTATTTGTTTATTTAAGAAAGTTTGTGATTCAGTGCTCTGGGCACTTTGCCATCATATGTTCAAACAGATGTGCCCTTTACAACTGGCAATCTTGAAAAATATAAGCTTGTATCCTCCAGTAATTCAAATCTAAGCATTATACCTTTTCCCATTTGTTCTACTTTAGTCAGGAAACAAATAGCAGTGGCAATTTCCTCTAGGAACTGATATGTTCCAACTAATTTGAAACAAAACTAAAAGTAATTTCCAAAGTAGAAAAATTCTCTTAGAAAATTCTGCATCAGTACTTTACATTGTTTTATTCAAAAAGGGCGACTCTGACTGAAGAACTTGAGCACTTTGTGCTTGAGGGCACAGTTCTGGGAGAAGATGTCATCTCTCTAATGGGTGGACCCCATAGCACTGCAGTTTTCTGTGGCAGCCAGCTTCCTCAAGTGGTTTTCTGAAAGCTTTTTAGCATTTACTGCAAATATATATAATCCTGAAAATATATGTAATTCACTTACTCAACAAGTAAAATATCATCTATGCCTCTTCTAGTCTCTGAGTAGAGTTAAGATGTAGAGATAAGCATAGCACATTTTAATAGTCTTGTCTTGAAATGGTAAAGGCATGATTATCAAGACAGTTTTTTTCTTTTTTTTTTTGGTCAAGGAAGTTTTCTATACTTGATCGACTTCAGGTTTAGTCTGAACTGAACTGAAAATTTGTTGCAAAGCCCCAGAGATCTTGCTCTTGCCCCAGTGGCAAGTGCTGTAGTTTGAGAATCATGCCCCATCCTCCCCTTCCTAGGCCCTCCTCAAAACCATTCAGAGGGTGATTTAGTTGTATTTGCAGGGGATACTTACAATGGTTTCTCAAGAATGTTTGTAATTTCATATGCATATCTTTTATTTTTTTTTTCATGGCATTATGTTTTATTTTGAGATTACCACTTGGAGTTCTTTGGTAGATTTAAATTTATATGTGATTGTATCTGTAAATCCAGTGTTTTGTTCCTTGAGCGGTCAGTGGATTTTGTTTTTTGGGGTTTTTTATTTTTTTTTTTTTGGTTGTACACCTCTTCGGCACTTCTCATGGGTTTTTTTTGTTAACAATTTATTTCACTGTGTATTGAACAGTCTTTCCTGTTTGATATTATAAGCTCATCTGTATTTTCTAGTTCTTTTCTCATTTTTGGCAGATTGCTGAATTAATTACACAGTGTTGGATGAATGATTTGATTTCTTCTCTGTAAAATTAAAAACAAAAACAAAATAAAAATTAAGCATATGGATGAGGCTAAGCATTTTAAAAAGTTGATCTTTTGGAAAAATGAAAAGGGCCTAAAGTAAAACAAAAGAATACATGAAAAAATAGTTAACAGATGGCAGGCCCATTTTTTTTAAAAAAAGATATTTTGAAAAGTTTTAAAAAAGGGACTGAATACTGAATACATATATTAGGTCATCTTCTGTAACTACTTAGTAATTCAGTATCTAAAAGTGTGTTTTTAGGGTAATAATTACTAAGTATGACTGCTATAGATAGCTATATAAAAATTTGTCCAGAATTTGTAAATAGTTGCTTAAGTGGCATAAAGCAGCTAGTCCATCTGTAGGCTGGGATGTACTCAGTGAAGCTCGTTTCCTGGGGCAGGGTAGGTGAGAGCTGGAGGACTTAATATTAGAGGCTGACAAAGCTCCCTTTCTCGCCATACTGCACACACATGCTAGAGATAGTGTAAAAGATCAAATATGAATTATTTTTGACTAGGGAAGATAAAAAAGGAAAAAAAAAATCTTCTAGCAGTCGGAAGAAATTTCTTCTATCTATCTGCTTTATTCCCCAAAGATGTAGGTGGAGGTAATGTGGAGAGAACCGATTACAAATGGCAGAACAAAGAAAGGAGAATAGAGGACTGTGAGAGTTACATTTGTGATAACTAGTATTCCTTGGTTTAAAATCATTCACATCAAAAACTGGGATTTTCCAAAAAAGAATGGGAAGCACTGTCTTCAGCACTCTGTATAGCATTAATCATTTATTGAAATATAGAAATGGACACATTTGTTAATGACAGCCTGCCCACTTTGCTCTGATTACTTTCTCCTGGTTCATAGGATGAGAAAAAATTGCTCTAAACTTTTTATTATTAACAAACAGCACAGTTATTTCTCCTATAGTAAAATATGTTACACAGCACTTCTGACACCTTCGCCCTCTGAGCCTGCTAACTTTGTGAATATCTCAGCGAATGCCCCTGAAGAAGGGTGTTCTGAGAGACCATTATATCCACCATACAAGTAGAAGACAAGGACCTGGAAATTGTCCTAATGTTATCTTTGTTCTAGTCAAACAATGGCAGGGTATGTTCCCAGTCACTGAAATGCAATACGCTCTTAAACTGTGAGAACCGATCCTGGCATGCTTTTGACTTGTGCCAAGTGGTTTTCTTCCAGACAATTCTTTGGCACTGTTTGAGATTTAGCACAAGGCCCTTTTCATAAAAGCACTGTATGTGGCCGTCCTGTTCTAAGAGGTTAAGAGCGGTTAATAGTATTGATGGAGGCTCTTCTATGCCAATAGAGTTTCTCTTGAACACATTTCATTTACTAGTGTAGATGTAGCCTATGTTTATATATTTGAGATTATCTTATTTCTAGCAATTTGGATTTTATTTCATTGTGTTAAGTTAGCACTTGCTGTTGCTGTATGCTGTATGTAGTAATCTGAATTTGAAATACTGTGAACTATAGTTTTGGAGCCATTAAGATAATATGGTGGCATTTCATTATCCTTCAGTAGCTTACTAGCTACTGAAGCTATTTCAGTAGAAATAAGAAATGAAAATGGACTCATAGTAGAAATGATTTGTTAGAGACCATTAAACCTCTTTAGTAGATGTATGTAGGATTCCGTGATTAGCAATATGATCTGTTTAAAATATTGCAGCTTGTAAAGGGGAAAGATAAATATCCACTAGGGATAACTTTATAATTTTCCTCTAAACTTTTTCCTGTTTTTTTTTTTTTTTTTCACAATAAAACCATTTTGTAACATTCTCTCTAGAATTTTAGTCTTTCTCCTTTTATGTTTAAATTAGATTCAGAAAAGTAAGGTAAAAAATATTGTATTCCAGGATGTTTATTTCAGCATATCTGGATTTAATAGCAACAGTATTAAATTCTGCAAACTTTCTGCTTAACAGCTGAGACAATTGCAGAAGAATCTGAAAATATTAGCTCATACTCCAGTAATGCTATCTCTGGCTGAATATTAAAACTATAGATTATAGTCATGTGCACTGAATGTCAAGAGATGTACAGGGAGAAAGCTAGTCCTTAATGCATTTACACACATGCAGTTGACTAACACTACTGAGTAACAAGATCTTGTAGTTACCGCCAATAATTCTATGAAAGCATCATTTCAGTGCTCAACAATATTCAAACAGTTAAATTGAAAGTTACAGCAGTGGGTTGCTGTACAAATCCATGGTGCCTCTGCATCAAACATATGGCGTGCAGTTCTAGTCCCAAAGTGTCAGGAAGGATATCACAAAGCAGGAATAGTAAGTGGATGATGAAATATATGAACCTGGTATCTGTGAGAACGAAGTCAAAGTAGATCAAGACTTCAGTCTGAGTAAGAGAACCGAGAAGTGGATATACATAAAGGCCTATAAAATCTTGAGTACCCTGGAGAAAGTGAGTAGGAAATGACAGTCTGTTCTCCTCTAAAGAGATACTTGAAGACAAGACTCTAGTACTATGCTGTTCTTGAAGAATTAAGTTTAATGTTAAATTTAACAAGGCATAAATATTTTGAACAGTCGGTCACAGTAGCATGGAATCTGCTTCAGTCTAATTAGTTGTTTGTGAAGATTTATATTGTCAGTATTTCTTTGGTGACCCATAGGTAACCAGAAAGAGCTTGTAATAGTTTTATTCAAAGATCATTTGTTCCTTTTTCTTACATCTTTCAAATGTTTTCATTTTCAAGAGGAAACAGGCATTTGAAAGTAGCAGAAAGACTATATAAAACATAAACTATCAATATTAAAAAAAAAAAAGATTATCCCTTTCTAAATACTTATGAAAAAGTTACTTTCAGCAAGGATCTCTGATATGTGAAAGAGAAAGCCAGTCTTGATACCATGCTTTATGGTCCCGCTGACATCTAAAGTTACTTTTTATTCCCTTTGTGAAAAAAAAAAATTGTGAAGTCAAGATTTTTTTACAAAAAAACTTTTTTGAACAGAAGAATGTTGCAAGGTGATAATATACTTTCTAAAAAAAAGAAATAAAACACAGTCTAAGCCTAGTGATACCTAGTGACAGACCTGTGTGCCCTATATGTTGACAAATACATGCTACAGGTACAGTGCTCATGTTTACTTCTGGACAAAATAGACCATAGGTTTAGTCAATACATAATCTTGTATAAAGCATGAAATTTTATAAGCCCTTAAAACATTTAGATGTATTTTTCAAAAATAAACAGATAAAAAAATACAAGATAATTTTTTTTCTCTATCTGTTCTCTCTTACCATTTATGACAACTTTCCAAATGGCAGAAAGAAGTTGCCTAATTCTTCTTAGCCTAGATATTTCAGTTAACAATACAAAAATATATATTATCTACTCTAGGCATTATATACAAAATAAGTATATACATAACAAAAAAAATTACTTAGAATGATATTTTATATAATCCTTGAACAAATATATGTGCAGATATATTTACAACAGAAGTGGCAAAAGAAAAATCTATTTCTTGTTTTTAGAGTCACAGGAAATAAAATAACTCTATTAAATCAACTTTAGTATTTTTTATTTAGTATACTAATTTAGTATACTAATCTGGTACTTGTGATATCTAAATTAAAATAATTTCATTAGTCTATTAGAAAGTTACTATATAGAAGATAATAAAATTTCATGGTGTGTCAGTATGTGAGGCCATCAGGACCATCAGCAAAATAATGTATACATGTGGTTTGTTAAATGAAACATGGATTTTGCAGGTATGAGCAGATAATATGAACATATCCAATTTGTATGTTGGAATACAGTGAGTTTCTCCTTTTTGGCTTACTGAAACATTACCTATTAGCTTGCATTTTCACCTCGCTAGACAATTCAGGTAATTTTAATGTCCTCTGTAAATTTTAGGGGAAAGTACTTTTAGAGATTTGTGGCACCTCTCTGATTCTTATTTCCTTCGGTAGATTTGTTATAGAGAAATTATGGCAAAATTTAGGGCTTTTCTACATTGTGAGAGTTATCATCAGAAAATAAGTTTTATTTGCACCTGTCATCATTGCACTTCGTGGCCTGATGTAAATATGTCTGTAGATTTAGATAGGGAGGATTTCTTTTTGCCAACAAATCTTTCCTCTAGGAGCTTACATGCAGTATTGAAAAAACTCTTCATCTGCTGAAAGGCTGTCAGTCAGTTTATTATAGTCTCAAAGTTATTTGATTAGATTTAGTCTCAAAGCTAACCAGTAGATTTGTGATAGCAAGAGTAAAGATTTAAGGAACAAAAATTAGGACTGAATGTTTTATTTGGTTTGTTTGTTTTTTTCTTTTCATAGATAGTCAACTCTGAAAGAGATTTTTTTTTCTTTAAAATGAAAAGAGAGTGGCATTCAAATATTGAACTTGCACAGTTTATTTTCTTTCAGATCTGAACTATTCTGTCCTCTTTTACACAAATGCACATATTTAAATTTTTACTAACTCAAAAATATCTTGATTATCTTTAGGATTACCTAGAGGGGGCATCTTGATTTTCTAGAAAGTTCTCATTTGACACTGGAAGGTTCAGTCTAATCAGAAACTAACTACTCATACTACATATTTTCTTAAAAATGCTTTTTGATACTGCAACTGGGCGGAGAGAAACCTCATGAAGTTCAACAAGGCCAAATGCCCAGTCCTGCACCTGGGGAGAAACAACCCCAGACACCAGTACAGGCTGGGGACCGACCTGCTGGAGAGCAGCTCTGCTGAGAAGGACCTGGGCGTCATGGTGGACGACAGGTTGACCATGAGGCAGCAGGGTGCCCTCGTGGCCAAGAAGGCCAATGGCATCCTGGGGTGCATTAAGAGGAGCATCTCCAGCAGGTCGAGGGAGGTGATCCTGCCCCTCTACTCAGCCCTGGTGAGGCCACATCTGGAGCACTGTGTCCAGTTCTGGGCTCCCCAGTACAAGAGGGATGTGGAGCTGCTGGAGAGAGTCCAGCGCAGGGCCACGAGGATGATCAGGGGCCTGGAACATCTGCCCTATGAGGAGAGGCTGAGGGAGCTGGGCCTGTTCAGCCTGGAGAAGAGAAGGCTGAGAGGGGACCTGATCAGTGTCTATAAGTGCCTCAAGGGAGGTAGTGAGGAGGATGGGGCTGACCTCTTTTCAGTAGTGGCCACTGACAGAACAAGAGGAAATGGCCACAAACTAAAGCACCAAAAGTTCCACAGGAACTTAAGGAAAAAATTTCCTGACAGTGAGGATGACGGAGCACTGGAACAGGCTGCCCAGCCATATTGTGGAGTCTCCTTCTCTGGAGATCTTCAAGACCCGCTTGGATGCAGTCCTATGCCATGTGCTCTACGTGATCCTGTGTGTGCAGGGGGTTGGACTAGATGACCTCTAGAGGTCCCTTCCAGCCTTGGGCATTCTAGGATTCTACGAAATGTGATGTCTGGAAGAATGCAAATATGAATATGCACACCGAACTATTGGATTTTATGGAAACAAAAACTTGTGGAGATTGTGTTGTTGTGTTGTTCACATACTTAAAATTATTTTATTATTTTATAACTTTCAATGTAATTAGCATTCCCATTCTAAACACATTTTCTCTTTTGTTACGTAATATATTGGACGGTTGTATTGGACTGTATTGGGAAATGTCTTTTATTATGGAAAAAGGCAACATTTTTCTTTTTCTGGATAAGTCAAGCTCATTGAAATCGAGGTAACAAACTTGGAAAAATCAAGAAAGAACATTCCAGCACTGAGAACTTCGTTAATTAAATGTGAGCCCTGAGTCCAAATGTTAGCTTATTCTGACAGATTTACAAATGAGGAGGTAATTTTAAATCTTGAAGGTATTTTATTTTACATTAGGTTAGTGAAGTATGTTCAATAGCTGTTCATGTTCACTGTGAAGTATTAACATAAAATTTTCATTGAACTGAATCTTGCTCATTCATATTAAGAGGAGATGCATTATAGCAGGATGACTTGTGTGATTCATGACATTTTGTCAGTATTTTCATACAGAAATATGCCTTTGTGTATATCTTCTCCTCAACTTTGCTCTTTCATCCATACTCACAGAACCCTAAGGACTGCAGCAAAGCTAAGAAACTCGTGTGTAACATCAACAAAGGCTGTGGCTATGGCTGTCAACTTCACCACGTGGTCTACTGCTTCATGATCGCATACGGCACTCAGCGAACACTTATTTTGGAGTCTCAGAACTGGCGCTATGCTACTGGTGGCTGGGAAACTGTTTTTAGGCCTGTGAGTGAGACGTGCACTGACAGATCAGGTACCACCACTGGACACTGGTCAGGTAAGACCAATAGCCCAAGTAGTTCTTCTTTTGTGCAGATTCTCTCATGTAGAACTATTTTGGTACCTCTTTCTTTAATTTTATGAGGAGCATGCCTGGAATTGTATACATAAGCATGCTTTAAATTCTGTTTATTCATTGTATGGGAGAACTGATATCCTGTTAAAAAAACTCTACTACTTTGGGAGAGATTCTTTCCTTAATGCAAAAACTGTTCCAGTTTTCAAGTGTGATCTGTCAGCAGTCTGTCAGACTCTGCTATGTGAGAGATACGAATCCAATTTTTGTGGGAGGATAAGGAGAGTAGTAAACAGAGGCTATGGATGATAAACATCGATATACAAAAGTATTCTTGAAGTAAAAAAGCAAAAGAAATGCAAAGAGAATAGTATCCAGTAGGCATTCAGGCACCATCAAAATTGTGCAATATTGAAATAATTTTTAAATAAAAATTAGTGATTTGAATTTCAGGTTCAAGATGAATTGTTCAAGATGTAAAAACAATGACAATGTTAAATACTTTTTTATTTGTAGATCAGTAAGTTGATCCATTTTTGCACTATACTGAACACTTACTGAAGTGCATCCATGTTGAGAAGTATCAGATCAGGTAGCCGTTGTCCCAAAGTAAACAGAATATCCATTTCAATGGAAACCTTACAATCAACATTTGAAGACTTATTAACACAATTGTAAACTTAGTGTGGTCTTATTTTTTTTTTCTTATATATTTGAGACTTTCATTTATTTGTCAAAATTGAGTAGGTATACAGCATAACTGGAAATAAATGGAAATATCCTAGCATTTTCCTCTAAATTTATGATAAATACTAGTAGGAATTTTTGAATGAAATTTTATGTGAACAATTGCCAGCTTTTTTGAATCTTTAATAGATGTTATTGACCAGTCTCTTTTGTTCAGCATACCTATTATTTTTTCGAAGTCTGTAATTTGAGTCTTGAAGTGGCAGTTCATAAATGTTAGAATAAATGCAGGGAAGACACACTTGAGAGTGCAATCTATTGAATCTTTATTTGATCAAAAGAGTACAACTGACTGCTCTTAGCCAACACTAAATAAATTTATTAAGGTCTCAGCCTCCATTGGTAAATATAGGTTCTTAAGCAAAAAAAAAAAAAAAATCCTCAAAAAAACCCTATAGCTCATATAAGCTAGTAATGGGTAGAAAATTGGCTAAGCTAGATGTTGGGGAAAAACAATTTAGAGATGGGAAAGAGTAAAGGAGATACAGTGCTGTTTTTTAGGTTATTGCCTATTTATTTATTAGCACCAGTATTTTGGTAATTAGGACGTGGTACAATAATCACAGAAATAAAATTTGACTTAGTAACTCTCTGCTTAAGGATAGAAAAGTAGGACTTGCTATTTTTTATTAATATCTATATTATTTTGTGCATAAAGAGCCTCAAATAAAATGTCAAGCCATTTTTCTTTAATATTTCCACTCTGTAATTTGCATCTGAAAGGTATTATCTCAGCTAATAGAGCAAATTTTTTTTTCGTTGTTAAGTTTTAAGCTTACACGCGCACAACAATGGTTAGATGATAATTTTCCCAGGTAGTTTCAATTTTATTTCCGAAACTCCTTGTTAATAGTTGAACTCAGTGAGATATCAAAGAAGTACTATTCTCAAAATATTCTGTTTGTTGAGGAAGTCACAAATTTGCGTGGCACAGGACTTGAGAAGTCCTTAAGTACCTGAAGGACTCAGTTGGCAGCAATAGTGACTTGGATTTCATTGAGATATCTCCAAAAAAAAAGAAAGTCCAAGTATCATTGAAGCAATATATTGTTTGCTTGGATTAATAAACAATAATATAATAATAATTATTCTAATAAATAGAAACTTTAGGTCCTGGCTTGATATAAACTACCTTTACCTCTTCTTCCTTCTCTGGTAGTGGAAGACTGATTTTGGATGGAGTGTACGGTTAGATGCAGGTGAGAATGGCCACATCTGCAAGGCATAATGCCTTTACCCTATAGTTAAAAGCACTTCCCATTCTTCATTTCTTACAGGGACACAGTAATTCTGTGTTTCAGGAAAGGTCTGAGCTGGTCACCGAGCTTGGAATGTGTGCTGACTGGAGGGAAAAAGAGAAATCCAGATGTTCATTCCTTCAGTACTCTCCATCTTTGAAATGTTGGAACATGGCCAAATGTATTTCCTTATTTTGTAAATATGTTAGCAATACTTTAGGACAATAAATATTGAAAGCAATTTGTGGGATTAGCAGAGTAATTCCTAGGTTACGTGGGAATGTTTTAATAATAAACTGCTTTGATGAATTCTGGTGATTATGACCAGTCTCATAGGTCCTTCCAGACAGGGCAAAATAAACTGTCTGTTTTAAGGAGTGTCTGAGATTTAAGATGTCATTCCTTATGGAGTTTGTCTCTCATACTTTCTTAAATTTTTCTTGTAAGTCTTCAAGCCTGTTATAGGCAGAGCCCACTCATTTCAGATTATTTTTAGTTATGCTGAAAATGTGGGAATATTTCAAGATCCAAGTTGATGAAGCCCTCAGCAACCTATGCAAATCCCATAGGCAACCTTGCTTTGAGCAGGAGGCTAGAGTACATGACTTCCAGTGAATGTCTAATCTGGGGAAACTTAATAAAGGAATTCAACTGTAGGAAGTATTGATTGTGGCTAATAATAACCTGATCTTTTATCCTAATAATCTGATAATGTCCAGAAATATTTACTTTAGAAGACAGTGAAAATATCAGAACAGTGAACAGGTAAGGGGTAAGCTGTTTAGAAGAGCAATTCCTACAGAGGCTCAGAAGCTAAATCAGATTTTGTTAATTCATATTCCTCTTCATTTATGCAGGTGAATCTCATCTCTTTTTCTCAAAATCCTTGGTAATCAGCACACATCAAAAGCTTCAGTAGCAGAGAATAGTCTCCTCGATATGACAGTCTGTATACCCAGTGCACATGGAATCTGAGGGAATTTAGTTATTCAAATATAAGCACCAATTCACAAACTAGTGTTTGGACGTAATTAACTGCCAAGTAGCAGTGTGTTTACACACTAAAACAACATTTATATTTTAGGTCAGTTCTTCAAAGTTCAAGATGCTAGAAGACTTCCCTTTGGATTTTTTTTTTAATGAGTTTTTCCCAAAACTTACTCTCAGAAATAAATGTTTTCTAAAGCTATGCTTTAGACAGAAACCTGATATTGAAAACTCCAGCTAAAGTTTACTTGCACTTGGCAAAGTTCACAACTAAAATAGTGCTTTCAACTGAGAAGTCCTGGGCAATTTAGTTATAGTCAGTTTTATGAGCCTTGCATTTGCTATAATAAGCTGTAAACCAAGTGTTTTGGACCACTTATGCACACATGGCTTAAAAAAGCTCATATATTTTCATTCCCAAGCTTGAATCTTACCTCTAATGATTTTCATTTCCTGTAATATGGGCTCTTGCTGGCAAAAGTACAAATAATGATGCTGTTTAGTTCCCTACAGATTTTTTTTAATTAGTCTCTGCTAAGGAAAAGTCATTCGAAGGCTGAATACATAAAATATCTTAACGTGATCAGTTCTGTTCTAATTAATGAATACCACCACTTTGAATTTTGAGGTTCTAGAGATATAAAATACTCAGCTATGAAAGACAGTCTTCCTAGGATGCTTACTGGCTGACCATTCACACTTACAGACTATTATGTTCTAACTTTGTAAAATAGCATGATCATTGCAGCCAACTGGTCTGTGTTACTACCTCTAGTTCAGCTTCATATGAATCTTTACGGGATCTATAATTACGAGTAATTACGAGGATGTTTCAGGATATCAGTATCAATTACAGAAATTTACTAAGAGATCTGAAAACTATATTGATTTAGTATTTTCAAGTTATTTGCAGATGCTACATAGAAAAAAAAAATAATACATTGTGCCTCGTCATGTCATGGCAAAAAAAAAAAAAGTTCTAATACCTATTTTTTCTTGTTACTTAAATTGTCTGTCCTTGACTCTTTTAATAAATAAGTATTAGCAACTTGAAGTTTTGATGTTTATGAAATCTGTCTTGAGGAAAACTGTTTAGATAGTAATCTATTCTTGAAAGAATTAAAGGGCTTATGCAAGTTGAGTATATTTTCTTTTAAAAATAATAATGCAGTCCCTTCCTAGATATTTATTACAGGCTTGCTTGTGTTTTTTTCTGAAGAAGCATAGGGTGAGTTTTAATAAGCAGGCTAATGTTACTGTGATAGTAAAATGTTGTCTAATACTTGTTCAATATGGAAAAAAGACTTGGGGGTATCATCTCGGTCCTTGTCATCTCTGACAGGAATTACTCTTAGGCATTTGTTATGCTGTTCCTACAAGCCAAATTTAAATTTTTCTAGCTGGGTATATGTCAAAAGATTAGGAACTGTATTGCAGATTTTTTCAAATAGATTAGCTGTTTTACAACTTGGAACAATACTACTTTTCTCTTTGCTACTCCCAAACACTTTTATATTGTCAATCCACGTGGAAAATGTCCTAAGAGGCAGTTGTGTGCATGTTCTCCTTCGTTTTAAAGGTACACTTTACCTGTGGTTGTAACTTCCTTGCAGATGATTTTTAATTGATATCTGTAACCAAAATCTTTATGAATGACTTGGGTAGGGGTTGTTATAAGAAATATAAATCCGTTCCTCTAGTAATAACAGTCAATACGTACAGAGATCTCATGAAGATATAGTTATTATCAAACATTTAATTAATTAATTAATATTGGGCATAAATATTTTTAATTGTCAGATTGTAATGTTCTGCTATCATTGCAGCATGCTAAAAGAGGCTCAGCCTGCTTTTCTCGGTTTTTTATTTGATTTGTGATGTCCTGGTGTGTCTGTCTTTCAGTAGGCAACATTTTTAACTTCTCTAATGATACGTTGAAGAAAGGCTATGAAATTTGTAACTGCTATATTAAAAATCTAGAAAAAGAAAACAGATTAAAAAACAGAACACACAAATATGCAGTTGGGATTTCTTCATTACATAGTGGGGAATGAAGAGATGTAGAGTTAAAGATGCCACTTATATTTTAAATAATAGAATCTACTACTTTTCAGATGGCCTGCACACAATTAAGATAAAAGGTAAATTGAAAAAGGAAATCTGAAATAGTTTCCTGCAGTTATATTTTGAGGTTGACTTTGCTACTCCTAGCTATGGTTTGATGAATAAGCGCTTTAAGGCAGCACTGCCCCAGGGAAAAAAATAGCAGAACTGTTTCTTTTGGTGGTAGTACCAGCTTTTAAGTATTTATTGAACTGTGATCTTAAAATATAAATTATCTAACGTGTTTATGTATAATCCAAGACAGAGGATTGTGTGAGTATACAAAGCTAATTTTTAATTTATTAAAGCCAATCAAGCAGAAGTAATCAAAAGCACTAAATGAAAATTACCATCTCAAACCATAAAAAAACAGTTTCTCAGAATTAATTAATAAATAAAAAGTTTCGTTCTGTACCATATCTTCCTTGACAGTAGCTCTCCTTTTACATAATTCAGTTGAATATTTAGTATTAATCTAAAAAAACTTCTGTAACTTTCATACTTTAATTAGTTTTTCTCTACAATTGTATAAATTGTTTTGCTCTCATAGCTTACTCTTCTTTATAAACCATTGCAGAAGCAATTGATCCACTTCTATCTTTTCTTTTTTTAAAATACTGACTTTTATTTACTGTTTATTTCAAGCCTGGATGAATATGCATTAAGTGTGAAGCACATTGGAGAATGGTGATTTGAGAAAGGAGAACAGAAGTCTGTCTTCCATTTTCTCTTTGTTTTAGCCGAGTTAATCTTTAGGTCAGGTTACTGAGGCAGTGAAGGTTTTTCGTTTATCTTTTTTTACTTTGTAAAGTGTTTGTAAAGTGTTCCATATGAAGAAATTCTGCATAAGTGAAAATGGAGAAAATATTTTAGGAAGCTAAAAGGACATGAAAATTGTGTTACAGTGAAGTGGAGGTAGCCTAATGAAGTAGTAGCCTAAGAAAGCAAGATTCATCTTTGATGTGTAAATGGAAGGATGTTGTGTAAAAACGTAGTTGCTCTTAATGTTGCACAGCAATGGCCGGGCTGCAGCTCAGTGTCTTGTGTTCTTATTCAGCATTCAGAATAGGTACTGGTAAATAAAAAGAGATTTGCAGAAAGAACTACATTGATTCAAGGCCAGGGATCTGCATTATAGTACAAGATTAAAGAACATTATTCAATTAAGCATGGAAGCAAGTTAAAAAGATGGCCTCATAACATTTTATAAGCATTTTTTGGAGGGGAAAAATGTGTTTTTAGACAAAGGCTGGATAATTCAGGTTGGAAATAAGATGCACTTTTTGCAGAAAAAATGATCCAAGACCGGAATAATTTGTTCAGGAATATAATAGATTCTCCATCAGTAAGTCTCACTTTTTGTTTTTTATCAAGATCATGTGTGTTCTTAAACTGTGGATTATGTTCTTTTTAATACATTAAAAATTGGTATATGTGATATTAGAGTTATTGTGATTTCAGTTACCCATTTCAGATGGGTAACTGAATACAGTAGACAGACTTGGATGAGTAAAGTTGAATAGAGCCATCAGCAATTGAGTAGCTCTGAATGAAGAACTGAGCAAGGTCTACTGCAAATTGAATCATTTATTTTAAGCAGTCTTTTGCTAATCTCTTTGGCCAAGAGATTGGAACAGTAGAACAACAGACAGGAAAATAAGGTACCATATTAAAGAAAAAATATATAGAGGTACATTTACATTTTTAGATCAAGGAGAGTTGATCAATAAAGGAATTCAAGTGAACAAGCAGATGCTTCACTGAATTATGTTGGCAATGTTAAATGCTCAGAAAGGTTGAGGAGATAAAGCCACGTATTGTTATCACCCTCTGGTATCTCTGCTAAAGGATCAAGTGGCAGCAAAATGAACTGATACTGTTTAAAAAAATATATGAGAAGACTAGGAGGGAACCAAAATGAGATTCTGGATCCATCTAACTGTGTAGCGTAGCCATCAGCCCAAAGGGGGATGAGGATGTATGAGTATTGGCAGAGCAGGATGCCTCCCTTTTGATGGCAGTGCAAAAGTTTATCAGTTTAGCTGGATAGGCAACTTCATCTAACTGGTTGTTCTCTTGTCTTTAGTGGTTCATTCTAAACAGATATTCTAATGTGGATATGCTGCTTAGAGGCAAAGTGGGGAAGGGAACATATTTTATGTGTTTGGAAGTCTCCAGAGAGTCGGTACTGATTTTTGGGTTCTAAGGCCTGGGCATAAGTAAGCATGACAGATGATGCTCTGGAGCTTTGGGACTTCCCAATCTGGCAGACGGCAACCCTTCTTCTCTTTCACTTCCAGCCTGTGTGTGGGGTCACAGTACAAGGGGTGGGCAGGAGAGAAGGGACCAACTGTTAACGCAACCGCAAGTCTGGGATTGGTTGTTGTTAATAATAGTGCATCTTTCCTGTTGTTATACAGGAAAACAAGATATCCTGAGGTCACAGTGATCCCTGCTGGCTACAAAACCTACAAATTTCACTCTATGAGTCTCAAAGTGCAAAATGACTTTTTGCTGTCGATCTGGTCATACATGACTCTTCGTGTTCCCAGTGAACTTCCAGTAGTTGCAGGTTTTTGGAGGTGTTTTTTATATTCAGTATTTCTGCAAAATAGCACTCCTAGTATCTTATGCATGCTCAGGTTGCCATCCTCATTCAGGTAGAATTACCTGTTTTCAGGTTAATTCAGTGAAGTCCTGCAAGCTTTCTTTCAGATCATAAGTTTCTAACAGAGAAATTCACCCTTAATCATTATATCTTTTCTGTCCTTTTCCCATTCAGGGTATCTGTCAAGGTGCTTTTAGCATAAATTAATAAGATATTTACTAACGTGTGTGGCTTATTATTGCTGTTAATTTTAGACACAGTCATGTAACATGCAAAATATTCCTTTATTCTTTCATTGTTCGTGCTAGTGGGAGATACCCGGTGTAGCCTTGCAGCACCTGGCAAGCCCTTTTGACTGCCCAGTAAATACCTGACCAGTGCTTCATTTTATGCACAAAAGCGTTAGTCAAATAAAAGAAACAAATTCTTAGGCAAGATTGAAAGTCAGATCTTACAGTGAAGGAAAATACTTATATAGAGACATGAGTAGGGGAGAACTAGATGTTTGTTGAGTAGGTAGTTGTAGATCTTCTGACAAGAGTTAGGTTAGGTTATAAATTTTGAAAAAAAAAATCCTAGTGGTTAAAAATGTACTATCTAATGCTGAGGTGCCTTGGCACATTCTGAGACCCTATTTTGAGTCAAAAATATTCTGAGGATATAATAGAGATAAAAAGTGAAGCTGAGCTGTGTACATTTCAGTATGATGATCAACGATGTTTAAGGTTGCATCCCAAGCCGGGGTAATGAGGCAAAGAATTGAGTATATTCCCAAAGCAATTACGTTCCCTCCTGGTAGAAGTCATATGTTGTGAGAGATAAGTTGTGGTTAAAGAAATAACCTTTTTTAAAATTCAAAATATGTTTGCACTAATATTATCACCAGCAGTCCAGGCAAATGTAATGTGTGCCTTTTTTTGGTTTTATCACTTCCTAATTTACTGAATCAGACATCCAAATTTTTATCATTGTGATTCAGTATTTAATACTGTTTTTAGGATGTGTCCTTTGCAAAACATAATTTGATGCTTTCAGGATCTCGGACAAACTAAACACCATGTTTTTCTCTTGCTTTCAAAGATATTTAAAGTACTATTTTTATCCAGTTGTGAAAAGATGGGTAGAGAAGTTTGTAGCTCTTTGCTACTATGAATCCATCTATATTTACTTCTATTTTTATAGAAAATAGATTATAGAACGGCAAATTCTTAACATTATAAAACGTGCCTTTGAACACTGAAGATAAATTGAAATTGTGTAATGAAAATATCTGGTGATGTAGTGGAACTCAGTTGTGACAAATTGAGAACTGTTAAGTAAGACTTATATTTATCACCTGCCTGTTGGAGCAAATACAAAGACGCAAGGCTTCCTTTTACCCCCCAAGTAAATTAAACTAGTGCAAATCATAATTTGTGTTGTTTTTAAGTTCTTTTTGAGTTTTATAGGGTTGTCCTTGTTATGAAAATGTCAGTCAAGGAAAAAAATTATTTCATATTGTCATACCTCTGCCAATAGATATAACAAGAAGATGATTGAAAAGAGAAAAAATGTAATAAGTGTAAAGTAAATAAGCCAAATTTAAATAATGCAGGTTATTATCTGAAAATTGGAAATTAGTGTGCTTATTGCTGTGTAACAGAAGCTCCTTAAAACCTAATTGGGCCAGGTATTTTCCACGCAAATAGTAAAATAAGCCTGTAAATTCGTACAATCAAAATAAAGACAAATAACGTGGATACAGCTGAAGAAATTAGCAAGGGGGGTAACTTTTTGTCTAATGAAATCTGAATGAAGACATTTAACTCCTGGCTTAATTTTTAAATATAGTAGACACCAAAATTTTTGACAGTTGTAATCCTACCTTATTGTTTAATAGCCTGACATTCACTGCAGGTGTTGCAGATAAAATACTTCCAAAACTGAGTACTATAGCTGGTGTAGAAGGGAAAACGTGAATAAAAAAGAAATCTTTATTTAATTGATTAGGATTCAGATGTCTTATAGGAAAACTCCTAATAGAGTTAAGAACAATTTGGGGAAATATTTCAGCAAAATTGAGGAAACTGTTGGGACGCCAGGGAAAAGGAGTCCCAGTTACAGTCAGAAAATATTTGGAAGATGTCACTATGTTATTTTAAATGTTTGGAATGTCAGCATACAGGTATTTGCCATATCCTTAACAATTCATAATTAACTCAGTGTTACTCTGCTTGACTTTTAAATCTTATCTGATTCTGTTTGTCTTTCTTGTGCCAGCTTTATGTATATTTTTTCTTGTGTTAAAAGTGATACTACGCTTCGGACTGGAACATGACTGTAAAAAACGAAAAGTAGATACCAAGATATTTCTTGGGTGTGAATTTTTTATGACTTCTGGGAAGACAATGTTGTCTCAAACAAGTCTTCTCCGTGCCAATTTTGTAGACACAAACATAGTAAGATTATAATACACCTTTTAAAGGAGAAAAGATGGAAAGGTGTTTTATTATTATAACTGCCCTTACCACTGCTGCAGCCTTTACAGTGCTTTGTTTTGGGAGATTTTTTTTTCAAATCTCAGTGACCTTCTTTTCTGCAGCCTTTAGTCATTGTCCAGCACTACATTTTCATGCTAAAATTCACTTTTTGCAGTATTTTGGGTAGTGTTAAAGTGTGTGTATGTATGCGAAGAGTTATGAAAGGATCTTACTGCAGTAACTGACTGTGTAGTAAGATAACATTTAAAACTCCATGTTGTTAAATGCTGGCTATTTAGAAATTTAGTTTATAATAGGAAGTTCTGTCAAAACATCAGCTCAATATATAGTGATAATTAGAAAAAAGAAGTTATGAATTTATTGAAAAGGAGCAGAGACAAATGAGGAAACATCATCATGCAAATCTTTGCATGCAGCTCTAGTGCTTCCCTTTCTCCACTCATATCTCACAGTGAATGTAGCAGAACTCGAGTAATAGACAGGTATTAGAAAAGTTGCAGAGGAGGCAAGGATGACCAGAGGCTGAAGCAAAATCTGAGAGATGAGGAATTGAAGAGACTGGTTTAATAATGATAAAATAGAGGCACAAAATAGTCCATAAATTTATAAGTGATGTGGTGGCAACAGAAAGATATAGGTGATTTATTTATTTTTTAATACAAGAACTGTCATCACAAGATTTAACAGGCAGTAGGCTCAAAAATAGGTTCTGTTGTGTAGCATGTATTGAAATAGGATATATAGAAATAGCGTTTTCTTTCATAAGTAATATGAGTAGGTACATAAATAGCTGTAACTTTTTCAGAATGAATGATACATTTGACCTGGATTACAATGAAGTAGCTATAGGGCTTTATTCTGTTTATTCCTGAGCAATCTAATGATCTAAAATCTGGACTACTAGGGATGCAGTCATTTCTTCTAAATAGCTTTATTGCTTTAGCTTTTACGTAAAAGAATGTTAGCCTTTGCCCTTCTGATGATTGTGTAGCAATACTTTTAACATAATCTTATAACCCATAACACAAAATTCACTTAGGCAACCTGTGTCATAGTAAACTAAATCTATTCGTATTTTAACGTGTTTGTCATAAAATAGATTTGTATGCTCTGTCAAACTATAATGCAATCAACTCCAGAGTACTGGAAGTTCATTCTAATTAAGACCTTTGTTTAGTCTTAGTTGTATGAGGAATTATATTAAAGCTACTTTTGATAAAAGAACAGTTTTTTTTTTTAAAGATAATTTTTCAAGCCAGCATCATTTTTTGGCAGGATGAGTGATAGAGAATACTTTAAGTACAGCCTTTGTTAAATAAATTTTCCAGTGGCAGAAGTAAAGAAGGATATGTCCTTACGTTTACACACGCGTGCGCACACACACACACACACACACACACACACACACACATATATATATATATATATATGTTTTATATATATATATATAATTATTAAAACTAAAAGTGTGCTGTCTACCTACTAAGGCTCAAGGAGCAGAAATGTGGAGACTTTATACAATGACTTATCTTTATGTCCTTGTTAATTTGCATTAAGGTTTTATGTCTGTAAAACCTTGACTGAGAATTATTCTATGTGTGAGAAGGGATATAAACAGACTTGTACACACATTGTTCAATCAGAACTATTTAGGTATGCTGAAGTGAATTAAAGTAACGTAGGGCAATTCATGAATAAACATAGCCACTGAAATAGTTATTTCAAATAACTATTTTGAAATAATACCAGATATGGGAATAGCCAAATGACTTCTTTTTCGCATGTTTCTGTATTAGAGGAAATTTAACTACTATTGGTTCTTGTTTTATTTGGAAAGCAAAGGAGTACATGTCATTCAGAGACTAGTTGTTCTCTGCGGTTGTACCAATAACTGATTATGTATTGGTCACATATCTTATACTCTTTGTATAGAGTTTTACCATTCAAAATATGGCTTTCTAATTTTTCTAATAGGTTGATGTTGCCCCAGTATGCTAGCCAAACTATTACAGTAGGTTAGTGGTTAAGTGCCTGCTTTTCTCACAGGCTTTATATCACGGATGATAAATCATAGAAATTCAACAAATGTGATATTTCCATTTCAAACTTTAGAAATTTTTGATTAGCTATCACTATCATAAGATTTGTTCCATTGTCAAAAGGCTACATTTTAACCTAATATCACAGTTCATTGGATTTCAGATAATCATACCTGGGCAGTAGTACTGTAGCATTATACTAATGAAGAATATAAGAGTTGTGTTGTTGTTTTTCAAACAGACAAGAACAAACGTATTTTGAGTATCTTGTTACAACAAGGCAAACTGAGGGTAAAATTATTTTAGAAATATTTTGTGTCTTTAGTTTCTTACAAAGTTTCAAATGTTAATCTAAATTCTGTGTTTAAGTTAATGAATTTTGCAGAAACTTTGATCTGTACTGAAGACTTCTTAGATTATGGGGAAATTGGCACCTCTGTTCAATTTTTAAGTTGTTCTTTACTGCATTATACTAACCATTACAATGTCAGCAATGTTATATTATGGTTAAGTAATATTGTTTGCATCTAAGTAATCTTTAAATAAGGATAATTCAAACTGGCAGCTGTGGGGTCAGATTCAAATGATGAAAATATTTCAGCCAAACTCTATGGTGGTTTGGCCTTTGGGATCTTTGGTCAAGACCTATGTCTTCAGAACTATTACTACTATTTCCAGATGGGAGAAAGGCATCTCAGAGCAACATCCTGCACTGCGAGGAATCATTCTAATACTTGGGAATATATTCTTTGATATGGTCTTAATTAGCTCTGCATACAGGTCCTGTAGTTAAAAGCTGGAGATTTCATTCATTTTGGAATAACTTTGTGTAATACTGAAATATTCTGTTTTTTTTGTTTGTTTGTTTGTTTGCTTTCTTCTGTATTTAAGTAATGAATTAAAAAAAAAAAAGGTCCAAAATGTCATCTAATTATGCAGGATTTATTTCTTGTATCTATTCAGAACATCATACTTTTAATATTGAAAAGTTTTTTTTTATTGCTTCTATTCTGTTAGACACGAAGAATCAACTAAATAGCAAAATGTTACTGAATTCCATTCTTTATCAGTTAAAATAATAGATTTACCAAGACTTTTAAGGCTGCAATCATTTCCTGAGTTTTAGATTTCTGTTTCTCGGTTTTTAGGTCCTCAGCACACTGATTTCCTACTAGTGTACTGAACAGCTAAGAAACTTGAAAATCTACATGTTATTACATGTACATTGTACATTACAATGAATGCACGTTTTCTAATGTAGGTAAAACATAAACATGTTTTACCTACATTAGAAAACGTGCATTCATTGTTAAAGTTTCTTGTGAAATTTCTAAGAAAAAAAACCTTTGAAAGTCTCTTATTTCTAACATACGTCTTTGTGAATGCTATCCAACATCTTTAGCAGAGAAATCATTAGAACTGAAATTTCCTTCATCTGCTACTGCATACCTTTTAGGACAAATCTCAGAGTCATAGGTACATTTTTTTAGGCTGCTATAAGTACAGTATTTTTTTTAAGTTTCTGATAGTATGGAATTAATATGATACTATGTTATTATAGAAGTAAGGGAGAAATAGGTTGTAATCTTAGGTAAATTTTATTTCTTCCTATTTCTTTTTGCGTTACATTTTTCTCTTAATTTCTTTGAAAAATGAAATTATGTTAGACCACTTGAAAATGGGCATACACTCTGAGTTAAGACCAGAAAATTTTCATTTCACCGTAGTCCAGGAGAGTTGCACTCTTGTTTTTCAGCCTTTGATGTTTGTAGACCCTACGAAGTACAAGGTACCCCTCTTTCTCTCAGGGTTTTTCAGCTGCACAGTTCATATAATGTATGCCTCACTGCTATGAATTGCAAGTTTCTTAGCACTTGTTTTCTTTGCTGTTTTATTTATGCCTAACTAAAACCTCGTTTTGTTTGTGCACCTCGAGGGTTGTTTTCCATCTGGACTTGCACATGAAAGCATTTTTACTAATTTATTTGAAGATATGCTCTTGAGTTTCAAATGTTAAAATGCAGAACAAGACAGGATTGGGAGCTGAAGTTATAAACCACTTGCTTAAATAAATAAATATATCCGGTAAATGGGAAACCTTTAGCTACTCGGAGTCTACCAAGTCCAGATATGAAGGTCCGTTCTCTAGATCTGCTGAAAACTCACCTGAAATGTGAGTCATCTTGAGGCAGTCTTGTTCTTTGCGTGTTATGCTTTTTACTGGCTTGTGCTTAAGTCTGGTCAGCATTTGTGTGCCAGGGATCATCTGCGAGAAAGTTCTTGCAGCTGTTGGAATATTACAAAAATTATCTATTCCAGAAAAATGCAATTCAAAAAATGTCTTTCCATGTATATAGTAATTAAGGTTTGACTAATATAGGAAATTGTTTTCAGTGTAGTGTGTTCAAGCTACCTCTGAAATTAGTTATTCTAAAATATTCCTGTGAAGATGTCTTTTATATAATTTCCAAAGTCATTTCTAGATATGCATGAACTTACTTTCTTTTAAATAATTCACTCATTACTATTGAGAGGAATGACTAAGCCTGGATAACAAAGCAGACAGAACTTTGTATTTATAAATATATATTTGCCTTTGCACAGTTGAGGAGCTTGAGTTGTTCTTAGGTTCTCCCTTTCATCCCTGTTTGGATGAAGAGGGAAATTGCTGAAGAACAGTTTTAATATATAAACATTAAAAGGAAAGTAGATTGCTAGTGAGCTTCCTGAATTCTGCTTTGTTTGATATTCCACTGAAAACATTTTCCCTGGCTATTGTGTGGAATCCACTTGTGGAATCCAGCACTTCATCTTTAAACTTTTAAGTTGGCATGCTGGATATCTAAATGACTGAGTAGCAGAGATTATTCATATTTGAATGTTCTCTCAAAATGACATATAAGTGGCCGTTAGAGACTTCTAGTATTTAAGCAATGAGAGATTTTTCAGGAGTGAGAAAAATAGTTAAATATGATGCAGCTTGTTTGAGCTTATTAAAAAGGGAGTGGAGGCCCTCAGGGCAGTCAGTAGATGCTGCTGCTTTAGTTTTGTTTGAGGCATAACTATTTCAAAGACAAAAATCCACACCCTAATTTGTATTTTCATTAGGTCAAAGAGAGAAAACATGCATTGAGTTTCCATTACTTACTAGCACAGGGAAGAACACTGTTTATCTCTGCATTTTTGATTAGGAATAGGTGCCATGATGACGTGGGAAAATAAATCCTATTGAAAATCATTGGAACTTCTGCTTACAAGCCATGCTGGTAGATTAAAAGCTCTGGAAGTCAGCATTGTGCTGGAACAGAAATAAGAGTGCCGTCAATTTTTGTTTTCTGGTGGGGTGAAGAAACTGATAAAATGATGTCCTCAGCAAAGAATTTCTTTAGCCGTTTTCTAAGAAAGCAAAAGCCTTGTCAACGATGCTGTACAATGCTATTTGCTGTGAGTAAAGTAATCCAGATACAATTTCAAAGACACATTAAAAATGTACAAAGCACAAACAATTTGAAATGTAACAGAATGAACTCACTTATGTTTTATATTGTCCAGCTACTTAAAAAGAAAAATAGGATTCTTAATTTCATTTTAATTTCATTTCATAATTCAACCATGGCATAAAATCCTCACTGGGTGACTACCTGTAATAATATTTGAAAATGCCCTAAAAATAATTTTAGGAGATGTAGTACAAAACAGTACTTTTTACTTCTTTTGAACTAGTTGCCAATTCATAAATAGTATAATACAGAAGAATATTGCCTAGTTTCCATTTTCTTCTATCTGCTTTCCAAAGGAAAGCATAAATATTGAAATATATGAAGCATGAACCTGTTGTGTTTGCAATCACCAGCAAGATGATGAAGGGCCTTGTGAGAATTCAGCACGACGCCTCTCACCATGTCATGTGCTAATCTGAGCCACCATCCTAACGGTGCCATGGATTGTGTGACTGCATTTAAAGTTACCCGCTCAGATGGGCTTAGGCTTCAAACTGGCAGGAAGTCCTTTGGGTTTCTATTTACATAGAACTGTGATTAGTCATTTGCAAGTTGATGTCTGCTTAAAGAAGTCTATATTATAAGAGCAAAACAGTAAAGCAGCTTAGTGCCATGTATCCTTTAAAGGCATACCTTTAAAGGCAATTTTTTGAAAGAATACTATAAAATTAGATGATGAATTAAAATATTACGAGAGTGAATACAGTGCTTTTCAACCGTGCTTTGCAGTTCACGTTAACTAAAGGTATTGATTGCTCTTTGTGAACACTCAACAGAAATGTCACTCTGAATATAACTCTGAGCCAATGTTCAGGTGGCCGTCAGTGACTCGATATGATGACAAAATTCTACTGGCTGTTTTAAAGCAAAACCAACATTTTTCAGGCCTCAGAGCTGTTGATAATGAAAGATGCAAATAGCGAAAAGGTCTATGGAATTTTAATTAAGATTAAATTTGAAAATTGTAAATTGTCAAATGATGCCAAATGACAAAAAAATCATGCGTGCTCTGTGACCTATTAAGGATGCAACTAAGGCAGGTAGGAACGCTGCAGAGAAGCAATTGATGCTCTGTATAACACACAGAGCTGATTTCAGTATTTAAAAAGTGATCAATGGGACTTGTGCAAATTGAACTGCCCTACTCATCTATTAGAATAATCAAAATAATGGTGAAGGAGGAGAGCTAGTTGTTGCAATTGACGTGGGTTTTTGAAAGTTTATTCCTTTGCAAATGGTTAATTTTCTGCCAGCGTGTTTTGTGATTAAAAAAGAGCGAGGGAGATGAATACTGCACTACTTGGTCTGTTAGAAAAACTCTTGGTGTTTTAATTACCCAATAAAGGAAAAATGGATTAAGTCATAGAATATCATGGGATAATTTCTTCGGTAAATCATGACTGAGAAATAGCACCTAGAATCATTAGAAAATTAAATGAGCTGTACATAGATTTATAGATGTAAAACTTGGCATCTAGAAAAGCAGTACCTCACAAATACATCACATCATAAGTACCTGACTGACCTGTGATTTACCTAATTATTCTGTGATTCTGACTAGCAACTTGGGGAAAAAAACATTCTGTGTTCCTTACAATTTGGGAAAAAGATATAAGCAATAGTATGGACTTGGAGGGGGTGGTATTATTTGTATTATTTGTAGGGTGTTATTTGACAAAACACAACTGGGAGTGGAAGAACTGAATTATATACTAAATACATACCAAATAAATGGAAAGGTGTGATAAATGAATGATTCTGTATATTTAATCCAACTTTACTGTCTTCAGTAGAACAGCTACAATTTGTACTAGTCAAGAATGGGATTTAATACTTTTTAGTATACACGTTTGCTTTTCAGACTGGTTAAGACTTGGTTATTTATTGCATCAATATGTTTTTCTCATTTTTAGTTAGTTTGTTTGTTGTTGGGGGAGTCTGCATCTCTTTCAATAAACTAAAACAATACCCTATGTTATTTAAAATTCTCATGAAAACTTTTAAAACTGTTTCTGCTGAAAATTGGAGAAGATCAGTTCTAGATTTTTATTAAAAAAAAAAAAAGCTTGCCTGCGCCTGCTAGGAATCATTCAAAAAATACTTAAAGTTTTCTCTGGAATGCTGCAAGAGACCCAGATCAGTTTGCAGTCTCATGTTCTCCAGATAAAGCAATGGTATTGACAGAGCTATTTCCAGGAGGTTTATAATACTGGTACCAACAATACTTATTCCTTAGTCAGCAAGTGGGCTACTAAATGTAATGTTAAATGTGCTTAAAGAAGAGAACTTTCTCCAAAGATTTTTGTAGTTGTAACATAAAAAAAACCTTGAAAATATGTCTGTGCTTCTTTTTAAATAAGCAATTCAATTTTATACATTTTTAATAACATTTATGTTCAAAGAAACCTTAGCACTCAGCCTAATATTTATTTTAACACAGGTGAGGCTAATGATAAGGATGTCCAGGTGGTGGAACTTCCCATCGTTGACAGTTTGCATCCACGGCCACCATATTTACCATTGGCTGTCCCTGAAGACCTGGCTGATAGGTTAATTCGTGTTCATGGGGATCCTGCAGTGTGGTGGGTATCCCAGTTTGTCAAATACTTGATTCGTCCACAACCTTGGTTGGAAAAAGAAATAGAGGAAGCCACAAGGAAACTTGGTTTCAAACATCCAGTGATTGGGTAGGTATTTAATATTATTTTTAAATACCTGCACTTTAATATGTGTACATGGAGTTGCCTATTTCTGAAAAATTGTTCTGTGATAGTAGTCTAAGAACCTCAAATATTTTGTGGAGATGGAGGGTGCTTTCTAAGTGAAGACTTTATTTTTTAACTGTGCATAATGCAAGTTGATTGCAAGAACTTCTTTACAGTAAGTATGTACATATAGGTATGCAGAAATGTATAAATGGACACTCGATAGGTTTGTTTAAATTGTATTCTGTAGTTAAAAATGTACAATGCCATTTATGTTCTAGAATCTCTTGTGTCTTTTCGACTGTTCATAGCCTGTGTATTTGAGGCAGGGATGAAAAATGCTAAGCGTGCATTTTACTGTTGAAGTCCATAGTGTGCCTTGCCCTTCCCTTCCAATGGTTTCACTATTGCTTGTTAGTGTGCAAGAGCAGCAACCAAGGATTGGAAAGGACTGTATTTTCAGTTATGGGAAAAAGGAAAGTAACTATGGGTAATGAAGAGCAGCTTGAGGAAGAAAACTGCAACATGAAAAATGTATGCGGCAGTCTGCACGTATTGCTTCCCTTTAGGGATTGAAGGAAAATTGTGATAATCTTCCTTTTTCAATGAGTATGCATGTCCATACTGTAGTTGTATGTGACTTAGTTCCCTTACTGGCATCTGACCATAGACCCAGGAGGCTGCCTCATCACTGGCAGATTTGAAGATTTTCTGTTTTTTTTTCAGCATCTGGGGAAGATGTTTTTACCACCTTAATTCAAATTGTGCCTTATAAGTCGTGCTGCAGTATATCCATGATAATTACTCTCATTCTGCTTTTGAATTGTATTGGAAAAGCATTATCTAGCCATACCCAATTATGTAACCTCCTGCATAGAAGGAATACACTATATCCTATAATAAAACCTCCTTCATCCTTTTCTTTATTACTCTTTGCTTTCCTTGCAAAGTAATGTTTCAGAAACAGACTGATGGCTAATTTCATGTTGTTAAAAATAGTTTCAAGTGAGTTTCAAGTTGGTTCAGTTTCCAGTTAGTAATTCTTTAAGCTAATATGACTTGATGGCCATCAGTGACTTCTGATTCTTCCTTTTTCTTTCTTCCTTTGAATTTAATATGCATTCTAGGAGTGCAGGCGTGCAGCTTATATTTAAAATTTCAGTTGGTAAATAACCTATTGTATTTGTAAATTGATTTCTTAGCTTCTACCATTTTTCAGCGTTCACGTCCGAAGGACGGACAAAGTAGGAACGGAGGCAGCATTTCATCCTATTGAAGAATACATGGTACATGTTGAAGAACGGTTTGAACTCCTTGCCCGCAGAATGAATGTTGACAAAAAAAGAGTATATTTGGCTACAGATGACCCTTCACTATTGCAAGAGGCAAAATCCAAGTAAGTGAATTGCATAGTGGCCTTTTCTTCATTGTATTTTCTTCATGGAAAAGACATGTGTTTTGCAAAGCATCACTGAGATAGCAAAACCTTTTTTCTTGTAGAAAATGGTAGCTGCATTTGGAAGAACGATGTTCCTTGTTTAGCAATAGCCTTCTTAGATTATGGTGTCACTAACCCAACACATTTCTCAAATACTTGTTGCCCTGACTATGGAACATGGTGGAAGTACTTCAGATGTGTTGATTTTAAACATAAATATTACTGAGTATTTCTATTTCCAGAATTTTATCTATCTGGAACCAAAGAATATTTTTTTTTCCTTTAGGCAAGGAAATGTAGTCTTTTAAAAATCAAGGTAAATCAAAAATGGCAATTTTCAAACTGTTTTAGTCATAGTAGACATTCTTTGGAAAGCACCTAAGATAACATATTGTATTAGGAATTTTTCCTTGGCATATGCAAGGTAAGCAAAAAACCCATTTTGTAGCAGAGGAAGTTTTTTACAGCTTTGTGAATCTGTGTATTTCAATTGTGCTATTTCTGTTTTTCTTTCATATCTGTAAAGCCTACATTTTAAAATTATGGAGCTTTGAAAAATCTAAATATATGCAACTCCAGATGATGGCAATCTAATCCTTCCTTTTTTTGTGTGTGTATATAGAGATAGAATAGTAATAGAAATGACTATGATAACATTTAAAATGCAAACCTGAACAATGAACAGCAGGTAATAGAAGACCGAGGTTATAATATTTAATTCACTACTATTATCCTAAATAATTTTAATTACTGCGTTAGCCTAGTAGAATTTGATATCATTTTAGCCATTTCAGATATGCATTTTTTCTGTCCAGATTTTGAAATCGCACTAGTTTCTTCAGTATTGTCAGTATTAATATACAGCGCATGTTAAATGAAGGATCCAATTCCTCTGTAGCAATAAAGCTACTATTGAAATTTTATTAGCATTACAGTTTCTGAGGTAGCGCAAGGTGTATTTCAAATCACATTTTTATTGGTATTTATTAGTATTTACTGTTTACTTATGAGAATATATATCTTAAATTTCTAGTTACACTGTACTACCAAACTTTAATAGAAACAATTGTCACACAGTGCTGTAATACCTCGTGTTGCATTCATTAGTGGCTGCAGTGTTTATACAACTATGGGTGGCTGTGAAACAATGCTTGTATTAATAGTCATAAAGTTCTAGATGTAAATGAACATAAAGATATTTGCATGGATCATTCGATTAAAAAAAGACTATCAAGTTACGTAGTCACAGAAATTATAATATTTTGATTTAAACTTCAGAAATTTCCTTTGCTGTCATAGAGGCCTACCAACTGCAAGTTTGATAGGAAAGAAAGTGGAGTCTGTAGTATCAGTCTGTAGGAGCGAAAGTGATTCGCTGTAGTGGTTGATAACTTTTGGTAAGCCAGAGGACACGGTACATTTTAGGAAATGCTATAAATTGCTTTTTTTCTTTGTGCTTGAAAAAGTCATCAGATTATTCAGTGGATCATTCAGTGCATCATTCAGTGTTTCAGACTTTCTAGTATAAGTGTTTCTTCTCCATAATGATTTTGACAGTATCATTTCTCTAAAGATAGAAGCATTCTATTTTTATCTGAAAGAATGCAACTGGATAGCACGTATTCTTAAGGATGCTTATTTAATACCTTACTGTTTTATCTGATATTCTCTTTAGGTCTCTTTCTCTACTAAATGAGTACTAAAATTCAATAAATTATAATCTTTCCTTCAGGATGTTCACCTGTAATATCATCTGCACTTTGCTTTTTCAGTTTATGCCATTATTTCCTCATCTCATGACTTTTTTTTTCCCCCCACCCCTTTGTAAGTGTTTTTTTCCCTCCCGCACTGTGTTTCATTGTCCTTCCTTTACACAATAGCACACAATATAATATATAATAGCCAATATAATAGCCACAATAGCAGTTAGCAAGTTAGTGATCTTTTACACCTGTGTAATAGGTGTAACTTGTATGTGGGGAAAAAAAAAAAAAACAAAAACAAGGGGATACAGGAGTATTTAGAAGTGTTTCAAAGTTCTTGGGCCTGATGAGCAGTTCATATATTGCTGGAGTAGTACAAACACATTATTTCTTGTTCCATTCTTGCTGTATGCTTTTTTTTCCTCACTTTCCAATTTCTAAGGGAACAAAACTTGCATGACCTGTTTTGGACAGGTCCCCAGTCCTCTTCAACTGAGAACAAGGGCCTGTCTGTTGGTTTGCAGTGCTGCCCAGTTAAACTGTGACCCATTAAATAGGCAATTGATGGGCCTCTGAAAGCAACTGAAACTTGAAATAGTCTCATAACTATGATTTGGTTTTTATCTTTATCAGAAACTAGTGGTTGAGGAAGGAAGGATTACTAACCAACATATCTTTTCCCACTCTTCTCTGGTTGCCTTTCTTTCTCCCCCACCCCTTTCCTAGAAACATATTTTACTTGGCATTCAACACTGCTGTCAAGAATCTAATAGGTAACTTAAGACAAATTAGATATCACACTTAGACAAATGGACAAAAACATTATTATGCCAGTTTCCATTCTTTGATCTTTGTCTTTGCAGTCTGGCCCTTTCCTGTTGTTAGAGAAGAGGATGCGCAGGCAATTTCTTGAGAAAGATAGACTGTAGGTTTCCTTCTATTAGTAAGAATATAAGCTCTTGTTTATTATTAATTTACCACAGAATTTGGCTACCCTAGTAATAGACCCTATTTTGCCCACAGTCTGTGGGGTTTTTTTTGTTTGTTTGTTTGGGTTTTTTTTTTTTTTGCTTGTTTTTCTAACTGCCTTCAGTGTAAGTATTATGTTAATTGCAGATAGAAAAGGGAATATAATGAAGAAATACCTAACCACAGAGACTTAAGACTTTACTCTGATTTTGTAGTCATTGTGATAAAGAGTAGTTTTAAATAGAATCTAAACCTCTATATTTAGTAGAAAGGAAAAGTAAACATCGCCTGATGCAGCAAGTCAAAGGGCCATGTATGGCCAAGCTTGGGAGAAATATAGGTTTGACCAGTTAAATTTTTCTCTATTTTAGCCCCAAAGAAAATGAAGGAAAAATTATCGTTGTGATAGATTTCATATGGGGAAAAGAGGGAATTTTTGATATGTGTACCACTATCACTTCTTAGACAGTCATTCTTAATGAATAATATTGTTGCCTTCTTTCTCTTGCCCTCCCAGAACTCAAACTTCCCCTGACGTTCATGTTCAGGTGTACCTTTTAAAGTTGCCTTGCTGCCTCTGGGAAATTTAGCAGGGATGTATTAATATTTATGTTAGAATAGGTATTTCTCTCAGGAACATAAAACTCCAAAAAAATTGATCTGAAGATAATTTCTAATTTTTCCTCTTGTACTTTGATTCTAGATGTTTTGCATAAAGTTTTTTGATTTGCTTTTAAAATGATTTTTTTTTCTTGATGTGATAGTCATGACTGGTTAGTGTCAGATGGAAAAAATCAAAACTATTTATCTATTTCATTTCTGAAGGCAATTTTCCCAGTTATTTTAATGTGGAATATATTAGGCATATTCTTATAAGAGGTTGCCAGAATGATGAGTCTGTCCCTGTACAGAATAGGCACATGCTAGCTTGCTGTGTACAAGTATGTGCTGGCTCCAGTAACTTTCCCAGAACTCTGAATGCAAGATTTTATTTTGAAAGGTTTTCAGCACAGGACTGTTGGGCTTTGAATCTGTCTAGTTAGCTCTACAGTGATAGTTTTTACTTTTGCGTCAGTGCCTTTTTTTAAAAACATTGAGTAGTTCATTCATCCAAACGTAAAATAGCTTGGTTACTATGCTATATATATATTGCCTTATAATTGCTGTGAAGTTATAAATTTGAGTAATACATCTTATTTAAATTATCTGATGATCAGCTCTGTAGTTAAAATATTGTAGGTGACAGATTAGTCATATTTGTTTCACTTCATAAATAAACTGCAATTACTGCAAAATAGTAATGTAATTGTAATCGTTGAAATTTTTCATGAAAAACTTATTTTTGATGGGGGACTGATGGGGAACATTTTGCAGATTATTTCAGTCAGTTCCCCAATAAAAGGGGGAAAAAGTTCTGAGAAAGAACAGAGGGTTTTTTTTTATCACTTATATGTTTTTTTGCTTTCAAAAACATCATTGTGTTCTAAAACTTTGGAGTTTATATTAAAGTAAAATTTAAACTTTTGGAGTTAACTTAAAATATTTGTAATTATGATGTGCCAAAAATGTATCGACATGAAGTTTTACATTTATTTGCTTTTGACTAGTAATCTGAAAAATCAGGTCTTCATACAGTGTTAATAACTGTAAAAGACAATGGTTCTGTGTCTTATTTAACAGTAGCGCAAGCAAAAGGAACAGTAGAGTAAGCCAAAGGATCTGAGTACTTGTCGTTTAAAATTGGTAGCATTAGCAGAACATGGTAGTGATGTCTTCCAGGGTAAGACATCTAATCTCACTGAAGGTGGTATTTATTTCTCTGGATTAACTTGGGGCATGTATGCAGGCAGCAAGACCATTACAGAGTGTTCAGCAAAATTAGTGTTTACCTGTAAACAGGAGACTTCTTTACAACAACCCAACAAGCTTACTGTGCAGTGAAGATGTTGCTTCCTCTTAACCATCTATTTATTTCTTTATTTTTGACAGAAAAGTCTTATTTTATTTTCACAGGTATCCAAATTATGAATTTATCAGTGATAACTCCATATCTTGGTCAGCAGGACTTCATAATCGATACACGGAAAACTCCCTGAGAGGTGTTATTCTGGATATTCACTTTTTGTCTCAAGCGGACTTCCTGGTCTGTACATTTTCCTCACAGGTAAATTGTGACTTTAAAATACAGTACAGAGTCATTTTAGTTCATCTAAGTGATTGTCATGCTCCTACTTTTGTCATCTTGGTGCTCTGTCATGAAAATTCTGTGGGAGAATTGGACTCCATAGACAATGTGAACATTTATGGCTCTGGTTGACTACTTTGGTTGCAGCTACTATCTTAGTTAAGGTATTTTAAAAAGTTAAAAAGTATTTAATACTTTTTAATTTGCATAAAGTTAATGTATGAAATGTAAGGTTAACTTGTGTCCATCCATATCTACACATCATTGCACTCTGACAACTTAAACATGTCTGCTGTTTCCTCGGTTGATTACAGGTAATGTAATAGAAAATAATGAAGGAAGGAGAAATTTAATTTCTCCTCAACTGCATTTCTAGAAACCTAGTGGCAGTACTGTAAATATAAATTCTAATCACTGTAATCCATAGAGACTTTTTATTGCAGATAGTTATACCTGCAGTAATTTTTTTTTGAGTGACCTGCTGAGTTAAGTTGAAGCCCGGCGAAAAACTGAATCACTTAATGTCATCATTGGAGTTTTCTCCCTGTTATGTCGTTGTACTTGTTTTTTTTTTTTAATTTCATGTATTGCAAAAAGCTCTTTAAACAAGATTTAAAAAAAAAATCAGAGAGGCAATATTTTATTGCTGATATGTTGATCTACCTCTACCTAAGTCAGATATTTCAAAAGATGGCTGAAATCATGTAAAGAATAAAAACTTTTTCTCCTCTTGTCGTTGCTTGTACTCTTAAGTGTCAATCTTGATTAGGAAAGAATTTAATTACAGACGTTGACCTTGTGATTGTTCATAATTACAATGTTATACCAGAAACGATGCATAAAACCAGAAGTTAAAAGTCACTTCAAACAGAAATGTTCTCTACAGCCTCAAATGTAAATTATCTTTAATGACAGTTAGCTAATAAACATAATACAAGTACATGGTTGATACAATAGTATATTGATTTGACAGAATTCTTAATTAGATTGCCATGACAAAAAACAATAACAGGAAAAAAGTATAGAAAAGCCTCTTACCTCTGAAATATGCTTGTGAGCACATTTTTGACCATTCACCAAATCCTGTAAAGAAGATGGCTTTTTTTGGTGTATTTAGCAAGTTATTTACAAGTTGTTTACATGGAGTGTAAAATACTGTACAGGAAACTGAAAACTTATAAAATAAGTGTTGAAATAAATGCTGACGAATATATGCTAAAATATACTGGCATATGTATAATGATAAAGGTTGATGGGAGCATCTGGAGATCCTCTGGTACAATCTAATGCTTAAAGTAGGATCAACTTGAGAAAGTTTGTTTTTATGTTCAGTTGCTAAGGAATATATACCTAGTACTGAATAGTGCATCTTCAACTATGGAAGATTATGAAACTATTGCTAAAATATTGTAATAAAAGATGGTAAGAGATGATACTATTGCCACTTTTTATGTTCTGTGCAAAACTGTCAAACATCTTGGGCTTTCCTGAGATGCTGCTTGATATGACTAGACATTGTTAGAGCTTTTCTTCAGTATGAAGATGTCTTCTTTTATGTCCCCTTACAGAGTGCTTTTACATCTAGTAAAGTACTGGAAATAAAAGGAACAATTTTTTTTTTTTTTTTTTTAAGGAAAAAAAGAAAAAGAAAAATGCCAAAGTTTATGATAATTGTTTTAGGAAGAACAGTATAGTCATCTCAATATGTAGTTAACTGTAGCTTAATTTACTCCTAAATAGTTTGGGCAATGAAAGAAAGTGGGATATTGAGATTCTTCCTGCAGAACCAATGGCTTTCTTAATTTAGACCAGAAGAGCTTTATTGCTTTTGGGGTATTTAATTTAATGTAATCCAATTGACTCAGTCTGGTGTTGTATAGGACTTGAGACGTTAGGGAGCAGTCTGCATTCCATACACAATTCCATATATACAGTGTAGTGGCAGGTACGTGTTTTATGTGAGTTAGGAAGTATTACTGACTATTAGGGTCCCTCCAAGATATTTAGACAACGTAATCTGTACAGCCCCTCTCTGAAAGCTATGTCTGAACATAATTAAAAGAACTTCTGCAAACCCAGCTGTCATGAGTTTGCAGACCCGTGCTGTAGTCACAGATTTTAGAAAACAGATGTTTAATAAACTCCTTATTCTTTCCATTTTTTTACTGAAGTATTTGGGAAATCAGCTGAACTGCTGAAAATCAGAACGGTCACCTTGCTGTAACTAACAGCTCTGTGGGTCATGCTGACTGCTTACTGACATTAGAGCATCAGCTTCATATGCCTGCTAATTGGCAGAACATATCCTATTGAGGAGTTATTTTTATTCTGTGGGAGCAGATGTTTTAAGTGGTTGCATATGCCTTTTGTGAAATGATGGCTTTATCGAGAACAGTGACAAAATAATATAGTTGTCTATTCGTGCCTTTAAGAACTTGATTCTTTCTTTGTATCATTATGGTTTAATGTTCATTATTTTAATTTATTTCATTTTTCCTTGTTTGCCTCTCTAAATACATTAGCTATAGTAAGAGAGGCTGTGAATTTAAGAGGTTTAGATATTAAGAATAGAAATAAATATTAATAAGTTTTAATAACAAAAATATTTGATGTTAATAAGCAATATGCAATCCAACTTTTGAAAAGTGCATAATTTGAGTAACACCTTTTCCTAATGTGAATATTTTGAATATCCACTTTTTTGATTTTATTGCCTTTCATATACAACAATACTCAAGAATTTCTTGAAGAAAATATAACTTTCCTGGAGCTGTGGTATTTTTTTGAAAAAGGACAAGATCTGAAATTAAAGATAGTATCTTTTACTTGGAACAGCAAGTATTAGAGCAACAAATTGGAAAAATATGTATATAAGATTTTGGGCATGCAAAATGTATCCACATTTCTCCATGTATCTTTCTGCAGCTGGAAACTTCAGATCATCAAGAAGCGTGGAAAAAAACTACAGAATCAAAAGAAGGGTTTTTTTTTGGTTGTTTTTTTAAGTGAACAAGGTTATTTGTAATTGCTCCAAAATCATAAAACCTCAAGTTTTGGGGAAAAAAATATTGGGTGCCCAATCAATGCGGATGTTTGTTCTGTGAATTATAAAATTGGATGTTATAGTATCAGTGATCCTTCAGCATGTGGCATCAGCTTAGCTTCTTGGCTTTATGTATTTTTCTAGAGGGGAAAAAACAGAAGAGCAATTGGGCTAGGAACAATCGGTATTACTGAAGTACCTCTTGCCATGGTCAATTCCTTCAGCACCAGAACTTCAGCTTCAGTTTTGTGTTCTCTCTTCACAATTCCATCCCTTGCCCTGCAGTAAATTTTCAGCTGTCACCTTGGGATGCATAGCATCTTTGAGCTTTGTTCTCATTCTGCATCAGCCTGCATTTGGCAACAGAGATGTTTGCTGAACGACTATAGTCTCTCTGACATGTTTTTATTTAGGTAAAGTTTTATCATTATTTGAGACTATATTTACCTCCTCTGAATATGGGTGCCAAAACCTTGGTCTCTTGCTATGAAAATAATGTCTCCAAATTCCGTGGTCATTGTGGTTAATTTTCATAGATTAGAAGCTGTCAACATTAAATATATAAATTCTGAAGAATATAGCTGCAGAGGGTTATAGTCTTTGTTTAATTGGAATTTTGAGTTGTTCTTATCTAAAGCTGTGAAAAACTTATACCCAAGATGTTGAACTTAACACAAAATCTAGACTTGGTAGTGAGATAAATATGTAAAGCTCTTGAAAGAACTACAGCAAATAACACAGCAGGATTCTTCAACAGCAGGTACTGAAGCACATTCTCAAGTACACGTGGGCTAGAGAGGTATAGTAATCCAGATTGAAATTCAGTGGTCAAACAGACACCTGACTTGGAGCTTTCTAGCCAACTGCTGTTGAAAGAAGCTTTCTTCAATGTAGCTGCTGTTTCTCTGAGATATACAACAGGATTCTAATAGTGATGACTTTACATTTTCAATCTGAAGAAAAGCCCCTTCATGCATGTGATCTGTCATAATGCCATTTAAATGGAACTTTCTGTTTACCAATGTCATTACTGTCCCATTGGAATTCAGTCGTCTTCTATATTGCCACCAGCTGCCTGCACTCTTGTAGTTGTTAGTGTGTGAAAATTGGAGCTTAGATTTTTTTTTTTCTTTTCTTTTTCTTTTACGATTCATTTTTGCAGAGGAAACTTTACAAGCAAGACGTAAAATCAGCTTGTGGTTAAATCATCTTGTCATTATAAGCAGAAAAGGAAAATCAAACTTACTTTCAATTACTTTTCTTATTATTACATTTCTTGAGTTTACTTTTTTTATTATTACATTTCTTGAGTTTTGGAATGTCCAGTTTCTTAATTGTCCTTTTTGTGCAATTTACTTGTTGCGTATTGTTTGTTGAATAGTATTACATATTATAGGCAACACAATATTTATGGTTTGTCTTCTGTTTTTATTTCCAAGGTTTGTCGAGTTGCCTATGAAATTATGCAGACATTGCATCCAGATGCTTCAGCCTATTTCCATTCTTTGGATGATATATACTATTTTGGGGGACAGAATGCCCACAACCAGGTTGCTATTTATGCTCATCATCCGCGAACTGCTGATGAAATTCCTATGGAACCTGGAGACGTAATTGGAGTAGCTGGAAACCACTGGGATGGTTATTCAAAAGGCATCAATAGGAAATTGGGAAGAACAGGCCTGTATCCGTCCTATAAAGTTAAGGAGAAAATTGAGACTGTCAAGTACCCAACGTATCCAGAGGCTGACAAATAGAGAAAAAAGAAGAGACTCGGCAGTAACTCTCAGTTCCGATTGGTTTGAGCCAGTCAACATACTAATGGTTTCTATGGGATTTGAATTTGCATTTTAACATGTAGTTAAAATGAAAGCGTTTAGAACTGGAACTGCATAAGAACCTGAGAACAAATGGGTGGGCTTTTATTTGAACTTGCTCTTAAACATTTTTTGTTATATGCACTCTCACACATGCACACACAAACCCACATACAACAGGAAAACTGTTGTTTTATACTATTTGTCTCTTTTCAAGATTTGTCCCAAACATTAGTCTTACGTGAGCTTTGGGCTCTTTTTCTCGCCATTAATTGACAGTAATACTCAGACTTATAACACTGCCACATTGTGTAATATGAGTGACATGACATATTTTGTATGTGCAAAATTTAAAACATGGTGCCTATATTTGAAAGATTTGTGACCTTTTTAGGAGAGCCATGCCTGTTTCACTAATGGGCAAGAGTTGATCTTTAACTGGTGTTACCATGACCACTGAACTTGCTTCAGACAACAGATTCAAGTTTCAAACTAGATTTCTTTCTTTATGAGTTTATTTTTAGCATTCCATTGATTACTATACATCATCATTAATAAAATAAAGGATGCATCAAACAATAAAATAGTCACTGTCTGTTAGGAACTTTTGTAAAACAATGCCATAAACAAATTCTTTTGTACTGAAAGTACAAAGGACATTGCCTTTTATTTGAAAAAAAAAAAAAAGAAAAGAAAAAAAGAAAGAAAAGTTGTAGGTAGAGTTTCATATTTTTTTTTTTAACACTCCTTAGGCAGTAAAACAACTGCCCATGCGTGGCACAGTGCGTTTCAACAGGGTGACTTCAATGGCTCGGTTTGTTACATTTAGTCTTTAGCACTATGCTTTTACCTTCTGAGTTTCTCCTCTGAAAGGCTAATCTTTTGGGGGGGCACTATAGACAGCCATTTATTTTTTTGGCATTGAATGTAGTTGCTTTGAAGTAAGATATTCCAGGTTATCCTATTTATAGAACTTGTCATTTTAGATGTGGTTTCAGAAGAGTGAGGAAATGCTGTTTTCACTGCCCTCACATTCAGTCTAACAATTTACCCGGGAAAAAAGAAGGTTCTGATAAAACAGAAGGTTCCAAAAAAGCAGAAGCAAAGGTGAATTTTTATGCATGAGACAATTGTTAGTGATTGTTCACATTTTGAGATCTGTTACTATACAGGTCTCTATTGCTGTCTATAAAGAAAAGTGATCATTGGAAAACATAATTTAAATAAATTTTAGGTACAAATTTGTAGATTTGGGGCATTATAGATATGTGTATATGGTATTAAGAAACTTTCTGAATAGAGGAAAGAATATTAATAGCATTGCAAAGTTTTTAGTGCAGTGTGATCTGAAGGAGTGAAAGTGCAGAAAATCCTTACTAGGATATTTAGGCAATAGAGAAAGTGCCATATGAGAAGAGATTAAAAAAGCATAGCTTGTTGCCCTTTACAGAACAAAAGCTAAAATAATATTTTAAATGTAGTTATAAATAAATAAAGGACAATGTTGATGTGGGGAATTCATCATGAATAAGTTTTAGGCAGAAAAGGAGGAGAAAATCCCTGGGGGCATGAATTCCCAGTGGTCTTCTAATTCAAATAGTGGTGGTAAGATAGAACTTGATCTGTACATAGAGGAATTAACAAAGTAATTCTCTGTGACATTGTTTGAAGGTTTGATACAGCAGATCCCTTCCAGTTCCTCATTTGAAAAGCTCTTTTATGAGTTGAGAGTGAATAACAAAGATTAAAATTACTGTAAAGGAAAAAATACCTATTTTCAGATATCAAATAGAAATCTAAATAAAAATGACCATGGAAACTAAATATTTTAAAAGAAAGGATAAAAATATAATAGGTAAGAGGGGCAGAAGAATGCAAAAGGATATCTGGCTAAAGATTTTTATTTTGTGACTGCAGAGGAAGGAAACAGTTTTTATTCTATCAAAATAGTTCTGATAGATTTTTCCACTAACATAGCCAGACTCTGGTGGTATTTCAGAGGTGCAATTGTATGCTAAATAACTAATTCTTTTTTAATTTGAGTTAAGTATATAACAGTAATTTAAAAAAGAAATCATACTGAAAGATTAGTTCAGTGCATTTTATCATGGGGTAAAATAATTTTTAAAATTTCCTCACAAATATTATAATATTTCTTGATATCTTTAAATTTGATAGATGTATGCCTTTTCAAAGCTTTCAGCTTCAGACATCATCATTTCCAAGTCATTGCTTTGAGAGCGATGCAGAAATAACGTTCATAAGTTAACATGTGAAAATTCTTCCTATTGTCAGGTAAGTTAACTGAAAATGTCCCTGAAAACAGTAAATAACAGAACATTCTTAACGAGCACCATGGCAAGAGCAAATCCTCTTATGCAGCCACCAGAGAACTGAAGACACTGATGCTATAGAAGCAATAGTCATGTAATTTATCAATTGCACAACAAAGTAGAAAACTGACAAAGTATTTGGCACAATAAATGTGCTTCTCCTTATATATTGTAAGTACCAAATGAATAATCAGTTCATTATGTTTGAGAAAATCATGTTTAAATAGTATGAAATAATAAAATTGCTATTACCAACTAAGAAATGTATTACTGTAGATGCCCTGACCTTGTTCCCCTGGGTTGTTTGATCCTCTAGTGCTCATAATGCAGTATTTCTCAGAAGACACTTAGCAATAGGCTTGTTAGATGCATCTTTCTCTAGAGATCTGTTTCCTTTAAGAGTTCCCCAGTTAGTTAGGTCTTGGAATCCTGGGACCTTGGAACATAAAAAATAATTTGTTTTACATTAAACAGAATGAATATTCAAGACTTGATTCTCAATTACCATGAAGTCCTAGTGATATGGAAGGATGCTCGGGTAATTGAAAATGAGTTTTTATTGTGACTTATAGAAAAGAGAAATAATAAGAAATAAAAATATTGTCTGTCAGATATCTGAAAGCTGATGGTTTGGAAGTTGTTAGGATTAAGATACCAGCTGAAATGCTCCCAAGCAAGCAATTATGCATCTTGTTTGTTCCGTTTACTTTGTAGTTCTTCAATAACCAAGTGTTATTTTCCCCGAATATCAAAGCGAGTCTGACATCCATAAAACAAAAGACCACCCTAATATTTTCTTAAACAAGCTAATGCTTAATTAAATTTTTCCTCTTCAAGAAGCATTTGTGCGTGCGTGTGTATGTATGTATGTTGTATTTATAAAAAAAGAAATTAATAATGACTGATGGTTTCTTTTCTGCTTTTTCACATATTAATATTATATTTGCGGTAATACCTTATTTTCCAGGTAGATGTAGTCCCTCTAACTTGAATATTCTACTTAATTCTCACTAGCTAGATTAAGAAATTAATTCCAAGTTAACTAGTTTTCTAGTTACACGGCACGGGCACACCTGGAGCCTGAGGTCATCTTCGATGTACTACTACTGCTGCCGCAAACCACACCAACCTCAGTTCTGTTCTCCATTTATCATTCCAGCTGACAGTCAATTTTATGGGATTCCCAAGCCTCCTCTGTCAACATCCTAACTTGTATCCTGATGAACTGCAGACTATTACGGATTTGAAAGCTGTTTTAGTTCAGAATTTTTAGATACTATCTTCAGAGAAGTGTTTGTGTCTCCATCTTGTGCCCCAGTTTCAAGGAAACCTGCAAGTATTCCTCCTATTCTTTTTCAGGGAAAAAAAAAAGACAGCAGTTATTCTTAAGAAAAGATAGCCACAACTTTTTTTCTCCAAAAGTGAAGCATGTTTTATGTTCTGGGGTAGATTTTTTTATTTTGTTTGCAATTATAAAAGATAGGTCTCAGCTTATGAATTGAGACGTAATAGAAAATTTTTGTTTCAGATTTTCCTTGAGAAGAGGGAAATCTTCCTTCATGCAGGTGGAATAACACCTAGTTTTTCTAAATGTTCTTCTGAAACTTCAACCATTTTTTCAAAACAGTGAGTTGAAATTTTATTTCTCTGGGTCATAAGATTCTTTGCAGTGTGATTTCTCAAGAAAAAACATCGTTTTATCAGTTTGAGAGATGGGAAGGAGTAAGTCTAATAAGAAAACATTTCTAATTTAAGTTACTGTGTCAGTTTATAAAGCCACAGGGTACAAATAAATCTTACACACTCAGTGCTGGTTTTGGAAGGAAAAAAACCCCAGCAAAATCATTCTACTCTGTGCCAGAAGTACTTAAAATTTGAACTCTTACAGGTTCATTCCCTGTTTGTATCATGGAGGCTTGGGGAAGGCTCTCAAAGGGTGTAAGATTTGCTCAGTTTATCTATTGTGTTACATTTAAGAATTCAATAATTCCATTCCCCTCAAAACCACTGTAATGCTCACTGCAGAATGCAGTCCCATGTGGAGATCCCCTCTGTGTAACTGCACCTTCATAGGGAATGTGAGCAAAGAAAAAAAAGTTGTATGTAAGTGTATGAACTGCAAACAGATTGGGTTAGCTTCGTACTATCCTGCTCTTTTTCCAGAAGATGCAAAATGTGACCACACAGCATGGTACAACTAAAAGGGAAGTATAAAATTTACAAGCCTGCAAAGAAATTGTTTGTCTGTTTGCTTGCATCAGGTTTACTCCGTGTTGGATAACAGAGTAACACTGCGTCTTACTCATGCTGCCTGCATTTTGTTTATTCAAGACTATTTCAGAATCAAAGGGCTTAAGGCTGGTGTCCTTCAGCACTACTACAAGAATCTGCAAATCCCTTTCATAGATGTGTTTGCAATAGAAAGTGCTGATCTTCAACCCTTTTGGTGCCATATGTCACCATGTGGTGACAGTTGTTGTTCAATGGAATTTCCATTTACTTTGTATATTTCTTTGACTAAACTTATCAGGAAATTCCAAATACTATTTAAGTTTATTCAAATTTGAATACAAAGACATGCCAATTTTTTGCACCAAAGTGTCTTTAGCATTGCTCAGCGTTATCTGCAGGCTTTAAAGAGATGTTGCTGAGGGAAGGAGCCATCTCCACTGGACCATCTTGACCACATTACATAATTGCTGACATATATATATGGGTTTTACTTTCAGATGGGTGGAATGGTTTTTTTTTTTCTCCAAGTTTTACAGAGTAAGAGTCTTTATTTTTTATTTTATTATCTTTATGAGGAGTCTTCCTGAGCATGATGAGAAAGGGATCCCAACTATCCTACGTTTTCTCCAGGAAGAATATTGGACCCTTCCCTCTCTAGCTGCTGCAAAAGCTTTTACTATTTGTACTGTTTTAATGGAATAGATGTATAATTTTCTGAAGATGTCAACATTTTTTTGCTCAGCCCTACTACTGATAGCCTTGCTAATAACCCTGCTACCTGGCATGGCAGTGGGGCTACCATGGTTATATGAACCTTCTTCAAATCTTTCTGCTTATTAGATTTCAATTCCCTTGATAATGCTGGCAGTCATTACTTGACAAGGAAGGACAAAGGACAGTTGTCCATATTTGATTTTTCATAACAACACAAGAATTTCTTTTTTTTTTTTTTTTTTTTTACAAGTTCACTCTTTTCTTTTACCTGAATTATCTATACCAGGTTTCGAAGAGAAAATGCAATAATCAAATGTACCTGATAAACGTTTAGAAGGCTTATAGGGTAGAGATGTTCCTTTTTTAAAAGAATTCACACTGTGACAAATTTCTTGGCTGTTACCTGGCTGTATAATGGACATTCCCTGTCCATTCTTAGTTAAATATTGGCAGCTCATATATGGATGATACATGGACACAGTCCTCCTGCCACAGTATAGAATTGTTTTTAGGGGACTGTAAGAATAAGGAAAAGCTCATTTTATTTTCTTCAGTCTTGTTGCTTTTAGACTCCATTATTTTATCTTGTCTGCAGACTTCCTGCTTTTTCATTGGAAGTTTTTCGATATTATAGAGCTGCATCAATCTCAGACCCCTACAAGCAGATCTGCAACAGTATTACATGTCTAGCTGTTAGAATTGGCTGAATATGCAGATTGCTGTCCTATTCAGCTGACTATGAAAGCTTTGTCTCTTCAAGAAACCAAGCAAGATTGCTGATATCTTTCCAAATGTTGGCAACCAAGCTGAGGGAAAGAATGGAAGGAGTCCAAAAAGCAGGATAACCTTCCTTGTTCATGAGAAGGAACCTGGCACTCATTATGACCGACTGAGATGCTGGAAACAAGCAGCTTAATGGGAGTATGGTTTGCCTTGTGACTTCAGCTTGTTGCTGGAGAAGGAACTGATGATTTCCTAATATTAGGCCTCTGCGGTCCATGACACTTTGTAACATCTATAGAATTGTGTGATTTTACTTGAGAATAAAGCTGTTATACAAAATGAATAAATTAAGTTTTGTGTGATTAAACTAGAAATCAGTGACTCTTCTTGCCATGAATGGATTTCATTGTGTGCGAACATTTAAATTTTTTTTTGCTTATGACTAATTCCAATTATTATGTGTAACTAGACAAATCTTGTTATATTTGTTGACTATTTTTTAAAATCTGTATGTCACTAGACATAATACAGAGACTAGCACTAATGAACCTTGACATAATAGATTTAGGTTTCATGGATTCTATTGCTTGAATTTTGATTTGGTTTATATGAGAAAGAATGTTTTATAAGTGTAAGAAAAAAAATTAAAAAACTTAGATTGTCTGTACCTGCTCAAAACATTTATTTTATGCTGCTGATGTGTTACAGCTGAGCTTTACTATGATGATTCATATTTTCATATTTTTGCATACTCCTGAGTGTCTCTATTCATTTCACCCTATGTTTAAATTATAATATGTATGATCCATGATCTTTTTTCTGTGTGTTTCCAACACACTTGTTGCAGTGGGATCCTGCTCATTCACTAAGGTCCATAGAGCAGTAGTGTAAATAATAACTGTAGTCATAAAATCAGTTAACATTTCACCTATAATGCCAAGTCAATTTGATTTTTGTAGTGTTTGATTTTATTTTGATTGAATTAATATCTTATTAGGTATGCATCTTGCCTATTTGTCATCATGTGCCTATGAAAGGAAATTCTTTAAAAAAAAAAAATGTTTTCTTCATTCCATTCTCTATGCTGGTGACCTGGTGACCCTGGTTATTGATAGTATCCTTGTGTGGTTAGTATAGTTTAGGTCTGAAATGGTATAATGGTTTCAGGAATTACCTTGTGTACTTTGTTCGTACTCATTCTCTTACGATTTAGTAACTGGCCATATGTATGTTAGTGCTGTTTCGGTGTGAACTGAAACATGTTCATTTATGCCACTGCTGTTTGGACTGGTGTACCTTAGTCTGTGACAATATCGAAGTGAAAATGTATTTACGGTGTGTAGAGGCAGAAGCATGCACTAAAATGGACAGTTGTGCATTCAACAGGGAGAGATGAAATCTGCTGAACAGCCACGGTCGTGTTTCTCGTTCTTTTTACTGTCTGAGAAAGAGTGCTGACCACTTTGGTAGTACACAAATGAACATGTCACAAGTTAATTTGGGCTAATACTATGTAATATATTCATTTCCTATCACCATCACCACTATTTTGGCTAAGTTTATTTTGCACTGCTGCAATTTGTTTTGGGATTTCTTCTGCATCTGCAGGGACACATGGCAATAGTTCTGTCTGTGTTTGTAGACATAGGAGCTGAGTTTTTAGAAACAATAATATTCACTGATTGCTTCATTTGTGTAATTTTTCCCCCAGCAGTTTTCCTACCATTGTATCAACTCAAATTTCTTTGTTTTCAGCTGTTTTCATCCCTGTCTCTATCTTGTACATAGAATTCTTTCCTATTCTGTTCATTTGGGTCTCTTAAATACTTGCATAGGCACAAAAATTAAAAAGCTTAATGAAATTAAATTATTAACACATCTAGTCTTTCCATCAGCTTTTATCCCCTACATATCCAATTTTTGAATTTTAAGCTTTCAGCAGCAAGGAAGTTGCTTAGTTGTTGTACAGAAATAAGCACTTCCTTCTGAAACAATGAGTAACAGATAAAAGAGTTCCTAGAAGGAGTAAACCCTTTCCAAATGGGTTGGATCATTTAGGCCTAATATAAAAGTAATAAAAAAATAAAAATCCCATGAAATCCCTGAAAGCAGAACTGTGTGAAGATTACTCTGAATAACAGAGTAAGGAATACACAGGATTATAATATTCTTCCTCCTCTTTGTTTAGCTGGCTCAACTGAGTTGCGGCTTTTCTCTGAGGAATCAGCATTAATTACTGTCTTTTGAACTGAACAAACACTTGAATATACGGTCTACATATCAGGAAAAAACATACGAAATTTTATCTCAAGATATTTTTAATCTTTTAAAGATTAAAGGAATTGTGTAGGATTTTGTTGTTGTTTTCTTTTAATTACAGCTGCTAAAGATAATGACTGTAGTTTTTATTGAGAGCTTAGGGCCTCTCCCAGGATTTGCTTGGTGTGCACTTGCCAGCTATGTCCTGTGTCCTTATACTCTGTCATGAGATTTCTAAAAGAACAAGTTACTTTTCTTCATTGCTCTGTGCCATGTATGTTTTCTACCACTGAAACAGCTAGAGTAGGTTTTTGAAAGTTCTTATGTAAGAACCCTGCCAGACACGCACGGCGCGGACACACACACACACAGATATAAAATACTATTTATGTGTATGTGTATTATATATATACATATATATATATATGGGTACACCCACGCACATATTTAATATAAAATATAAATATGCACAGTTTAGCTGTCAGAATGGCCCTAATCTTTAAATAGTTTTGAATTAAGTACTTCAAAAATATTTATCTCTGATGAGAGACTGACAGATAGGGCAATTTGCACCAAAACTTTTCAAAGAGTAAGTCTAGATATAGTGTATAATTCTGTGAATGATCGAAGACGCTGATGCTGAGCACCATTTCAGAAGGTTCAGAATGTTTCACTAGCTTCTTTTATTGACACTCACAAGGCAGTAGCATACACTTCTGGGAATGTTTTACAGTTAGTCCTTCTATTAGTACAGAAAAAACAATAATTTCTTGCTTCATTAATTTGTTTTTTGGGAGAAAATGACAATTGAATAGGAATAAACACTTGAGGAATGAGAGAGTTTTATTGCCATTATGTAACAGCTTTTTCTTTGTAGCATGTTCATATACATATTCTGTTTTTGCTGACTATCCTGCTTTGTTTCAGATTTCTTTATACCTCATGAAACCCATAATGAAGAAATGAGAGTAGAATTCTTCTTTTATCCTGAGTGTAAGAATAGCTGAAATGTGCTTATGATCTGGCGGGCCCCAGGCGCGGGGCTGCACGTCCAGCCCCACAGTGGGACAGCCCCTGCGGCAGTGCGTCTGCAAAAGCGCCTTCAGTTTCTGTGCAGGTAAGTACTTTTCATGTACTGTGAGCTTAACATTAAGAGGATACCTGTTCTTTTTCAGAAAAATGTGTTCTACTCTTCAACCTGTGGTCATGCTGAGTGTCATGGACATTCCTGCCAGAACTTGGATTCCTCCTCAGTTATTTTCTTCAAAGCATTATTATTTTTCCTTCTTCATTAGTAGAAGAAACAATGGCATTTCAAGCTGCTAAGGAGATATGAATGCAGGCCTTAAGATTTTTGACTAGGTATAAAATATAATTTCAGTCACTACTTAGACGAACTGAAGTGATTCTAATGGTACTGTGGAGTCTGGTCTACATCTAGATATCAGCTGTAGCTATTATTGACAAATAGTTTTACTGTTGTTGGGTAAAGCTGTCAGTAACACTAAAGACACTGGTGAAATTCAAATCATTATCTTTTTGAGAAATTAATTGTTTGGAAATTAATTGCTGCAAAAAGGAACTTCATCTTTAGTTGGAGATGTACTAAATGCAACTGCATTTATGCTTTGTAATGCAATAAAACTCTCACATCCAGGACAGACCTGTATATTTTTGTGGTTAAAGAAGAAATGTGAATTATTTCTCTCTTGTATGCTATTTAAACCAGAAGTTTATAGGTGCCTGATGATAGAATGACAGTCTTATGGTGAAAGACTAAGCTTAGAGAGTACGTTATCTCCTATTCTTACCTAAAGTTTAGCACTATGTTTAATGATGACCTTGGATTTTTGCATCTACTAGCAAGAGGTCTAAAAAAATAACTAGTATTCAGCTGACTCACTTAGATGAAGAATGTGAATAGAGGAATAGAAAGGAAACAGAAGGTCAAACACTCGACCATTCTTGCCTTTAAGCATAAAATACCAGAATGTGCATAGCACTGACGACTGCAAATAAATGTAGCTGAATGAAATTGTTAAATTATGGTGAATAAAAGCTATGAAAATAAATTGTAATTTATGGCATGAAATAGGTATAACTTCCATATATGCTGAGGTGGTCATGCAAGTACATAGGATATCAACCCTCTATTACAGCTTGTTAATTACTGATATCAGCTTTACTGATTTTTAACAGTCTCTTGAAATTGTTTCACCACTTTCTGCACACTGCAAATATTATTTATACAACTATATTATCATTTATGCAAACTATATTTCTTTCTTCATTTTTCCACTTTCCAGGAATCACATTGATTTCTAGACCCTAACACTGATAAAGCTATAATAACTGGGAAATGAGCCTAATTTGAGCACATCTTCTGAAAAGACTCTAGTACTAATTGACCTAAGTGTTACTCCCCAAAAAGAATGCAATCAGGTACTGATCTCTTTCTGACCTTTCGCTTTCATTACTTGGATTAGAGCAACTGGAGGACTGACTCTCAGCTCTCAAGCTGCTAGTATGTGATGCAAGCCTTAAATTATGTAAAACATAAGAAACCCATGGTTGAGTTTATGCTGTGTCACCATAGTATTAATAGTTTTATATAATTTTAGTTAATCAAAATGTTATTTTTTTAAAACGATTAGGTCACCTACATTCAATCTGTCTTCAATCTGAGCAACTGACAATTTCCTGTACTATCAAAATAGCATTTATGAATTAGAAATGGGAGTAGCAGTGGCAGTTCTTGACTGAACTGTACATCTCAAAAAATAATACCCCCAAAAAAGGGGGGAGACAGTCAAAGTACTTTGATACTTTCATGTCCTGACTTTATAGAAAATGTTTAACATGACAAAGAATAAAAAGGAAGAAGAATGTTGAAAGATGAAGTAAGAGAACAGTGTGCTTTCAGATAAAAACAAACAAAAATGATCTTGTCCCTGAGCTTTAGTTTGAAATGGCTTGATGAGATTTGTCTTGTTTGCTTTGAAAGAAAAGTTTTTGCTTGTTTCAGCTTCCAAGAGGTGTTAGCTCTTTTCTCTATTATTGCATTCTTCCTCATTAATAAACCAGGAATCCTTTTCAGCACGTATTAAACCCACTGTTGGAGAATAATTCCCCACAGCATTTCAGCTCAGAGAAGCAGGTGTTTGACTAATGTTCAGCGAAGATGAAAACATTTTCTGACAGATGTTCAGAGAAAAAGAAAACACACCCATTATTGCTGGATAATTATAAATTAATTGAGTTTTGCTTTCATTGTGCAATAGTCCATAAGTGCTAGAAGAAGTCATCATATATATCTATATGTAAATGGTCCACTGCCTATGGTGCAGCAGTGACAGCAGTTTAGTGTGGACATAAATCAGATAGTTGTAATACATCAGTGACTGAACCAACAGTAATCTAGCAACCAGTAACGTGAAACTCAGCATAGCCTAAATATAACTTCCATCCAGTTTAACCATTGATTAAACACGTTTATGCAACACAGAAGTCCTAACTGTAGATGCACTGGCAAAGAATTGCTAACAGTTGAGCTGACCTGCACTCAACAGCTTGCTTGCTGCTGTTTTGAAAATAGGCTTTGAAGACTAAGATCATGTGGAGTGTTTCATCCAGTCAGCTCCCCGCTGCCTGAAGGACATGAAGATACTGGAGCGAGTTCAGCATAGGGCCATAAAGATGTTTAAGGGACTGGAACATCTGATGTACAGGGAGAAACTGAGAGCTGGGCCTGCCCAGCCTGGAAGAGGAGGAGGGAGGATCTTAACAATGTGTCTAAATATCTGATGGTAGGTGGTAAATATGATGGATCCAAACTTTTCAGTGGTGGCCAGTGACAGAACAGGAGGAACAGGACACATTGAAATACAGGAAATTCTATTTAAACATAAGATATAATACTGTGAAGGTGGTCAAACACGGGAATTACCCACAGAAGTTACGGAACCTTAGCCCTTGGAGATTGTCAAAACTCAGCGAGATACGGTTTTGAACAACCTGCTCTAAATGCTGCTGCTTGAGTTGGGGGGATTGGATTAGATGACCTCCAGAGATCCTTGGCAACCTTAACTGTTTTGTGATTCTGTTTGCTAATCTTATCTTTCCATGTTTAAAAAAAAAAATCAATTCAGAATTCCAATGTATTTCCCAATAAGTGCATACTAAATTGGGTCAATCTGTGGATAAAGTGATGACTTCAGAAATAAGGATCATGCTTTCTTCTTCCTGACTTGATATATTATTTTCAGTAAGAAAATATAGCCAAAAACGATAGCCTTTGATAGCCTAAACGATACCCTGAATTCTTCTGGATTTTTTTGAAAACTTCATTTAGCTCTGTGTGCTCATTCTGTTGATGTTAGGATTATATGAAATATAATCTGAGAAGTAATTTGAGAGAGAGGTATACAGCAAATATAATCTGAGAAGTGTTCTGATGATGTTGAACAGTTTAATAAGTATTTTTTTTCTCTCCAGTTTGGATTGGCTCTGCAAAACTGGTATAGTAAAGAATATGAAGATAAGGCTTTAAGCATTCAGGATAGAACCTAAAACTAATTATAAACTGGAAATAAGAGGAAAAGAGTACTGTTTTTATATTGTTGCTCTTCATAAATAGAACTATGGAAAAAAAAGTGAGTTAAATTTTCTTCATAGATGTTTTTTCAAATTTTCTTCTTATTTTTCAATCTTTTTTTAAAGAGGGAGAGGTTAAGGAAATTCCATCCATTGTGTATGTATGAAAATTTTAGCACAGATTTTTTTACGGCAAAACAGTATCTTCCCCAACCAAGAAATAAGTATCTAGACTTCCCTGTGGTAGCCATAAGAAAGATGTCAACAATATCAGAGGCCTTCAAAACCAAGCTGTAAAAGTTGATGAATAATAATCATAGGACAGTTGATGAGAACATTAGTGGTTTGTTCCTGCTCTGTAAGCACAGCAGCTCCTTGTGCTGCTGTGTGTTTCAAAAAGGTCACTTAGGAGATTTACCTTGCTGTGAAAGCTCCTTTTGGTGCCAGCCAGCCAACGAAAAATTGTTGCTGATGAAGACCTGCATAATGAATTCCCTGATGCAGTCTTGGAAGATAGCCAGGTAGTTAGAAATGATAGTGTCTGCCCATGGTCATGAAAAGAGGTCAAGCAACCACAAAAAATGTATTTAATTTTATATAGCTGGCTGAGTGATAATTTGCATAGCTTGACCACACTTTACTTATACATAGATTACCTTAGGTTGCTTCTGAGTTAAGCTGAATAATGTGGAAATGTGATGGATTTTGTGCTTACTGATATTCCTGACCACAAGATTATAGCCCTAAATTTCCTTCTGTACTTTGTACTGAACATTATGTCTCTGAAAGAAGAGATTTAAGCAGCCCTGACATTTCATGTAGTATATTTTTGCCTTCCACATCTAGGAAAACCACGCTCTTAAATCATTGTCTAAAGAGAGAGCCTCTATATAGACTCATGAGGCTGCTGCTTACTTCCACTTCACAAATTTTGCTTCTTCAGTGGTATTAACATATGCACTCAGCTCACTATTTTAGTCAGAGTAAATGTTCCAGCACTAACTATGCTTTTCTCTGTCTACGCTCAGCTAAAACTTCAGCTGATCGTGCAAAGGAAATAGCGAACTCTTTAGCATGCATTTTACTGTTTAAGTCATTTTCACTTAAACGTAAGACTTGGGATTTGATTTGAAACATGCCTAGTCTGCTTGTTTTTCCTGTAGGAGCAGCCAGAGCAATTGCCAGGGACTGTAAGTGGAAAATGCAGAATGATTTACTTTCATTAGGTATATAAAATAAGTACATATTGAATAATAGATGATAATTGCATTAGTGAGATTATTATTTAAGGGAAGAAGAAAAGACTGTATGTGATATCCATGCATGTTCATAGGACACACAGAGTGTAGGCTTTTTTCCCTTTCTGTTGTGAGAACATCTAGAAACCTGCCTGCAGGGTGCTGGGACCTGAATAGACACACGCACCAAAAATATATCCAAGCATCAAAAAGCTTTTAGTTCATACAAAGAAACTTCAAAATAAAATGCAGTTGAAGAGCATAAAACTTGGAGTTTCAGAACAGAGACAATTTTATTGGACAGTTTTCATGACCAAAAGCATATGTATTACACCAGGTGCTTGTATAACTGTCTGATTAAAAAGTTCTTTCCATCTGTGCTTGTAGGCATATGCTAAGAGTTGAAAACGTAAATGTTCTGATAAGGGCTTTGAATATTTGTTACTTCTAGGGAAAATAGATCTCATTAGCTGTAAAGTAAGAATGAACATTGAACTGTTGTAATTTAGTTACGAAAGAGAAATGTGGAATCAGTGTTAGGAGAACCTCGTAGTGACATTTCCCATTATGTAAGATTTCTGTAATATCTTTTTTCTTTTCTCAGAAGGTTTAATATATCATTGTTTTCACCAGCCTTTGCAGACTGTCAGGGTCAGAGACCTACACCTAGAGGGGGGTCTTTTGTCTGTCTCTCGAAATTCTGGTTGAATTGTAAAATGTTACAAATTACTACTTCCATTCCTTCACTAGCATTCCTGAAAGAGATTTTGGAAGTGTGCCAGAAATAACTAAATATAAAGAGTGCAAGCCCATACTGCTGCTTTAATGGAACAGTGTGTTTTGGGAGCCTCAGGACCTGCAAGGCCACCTACAGCCAAGGAATGAGGCTGAAAGCAAAGATGTGCGACTGTTCCCCTGACCTGGCAACACCTGCATTTTTTCCTGGAGGCTTCTTGCAGAGTAAAAGAAGAGAGAAAGTGGTAGAAAAAGAGCCAGCTATTTCCATCGGTTCCTCCAGGCTGAGTTTGTGGCACCCTGTCTAATCTCTCGCTCTGATACAGAAACCTTTATTCAAAAAGCAAACATAATTTTGACTGCATTGATACAGTGGTTACACGATCATATTATTTTTATATACGGGTTGTGCTTCATTTAGTACATGTGATTTTTACATAAGGGACAAGACTAACACTGGATGAAAAGCTTTTTTTTCCTGTAATGTTTTATTTTTAAAACAACATTTAAAGCAAAGCAGGGAAGGAACAATAAACTAAATGGCGCATTACTCTGTATTTTAAATAGCAGTCCTACAGGAAGAGGTGGTATAAATTAAAAAAAAACACATTTTATTTCTGGGAAAAATAGTCAATCTTCAGTTGGAAGGTTCAGTGCTTTCAAGAGGTGAAATATTTTAGTGACTTGGTGACCTGAGCTGATGGAGACATCATTCTACCTACATTATGTGCTACCTTCTTGGAGTTAGAGCTGAGCAGAATATTTTCACACAGTAAAGTGAAAACGTAGGAAGAGGTAGATGGGGTCAGAGAAACTAGGTTAGGTGTATAAAAAAAAAATGGGGGCAGCAGGAAAGGTAATACTGATAATTTAACTAAAAGAAACAGCAGTTAGTTTATAAAGAAAAAGAGGAATGATATTGAGGTAAATTATACTGTGATCATTTATAAGTAATCAGACATTAGACAAATATCAGTAGCTTAAATTTTAATGAATATAAATAATAAATGAAGGCAGTTAAAAATGACAGAAGTTTACTGAAAAATTAAACATAATCACATACACTGTAAACACTTTTATGTTGTTTGTTAACAGATACATTCAATGAAATAGGTGCAGCAGCATAGTCAGATATTTTCTTCTAATAGCTGATAACTACAAAGAATAGAAGATTGTTACGGATGGAGAATTCCCAGAAGGTAGATGTGATCCCTGAGGAAGTGTGGTTTGTGTGCAGTATTTTAATCTACAAGTTGAACCGATGTTAGTATTGTATATGAAACAAAGAATGCAAGAAAACCAGTGGATAGACAGTCATGATTCCCATACTTATGTGATCATGTCAGGTGCACCAAGAACAGTAAGACACGAAATGCCCGATGGAATCTAAGCAGAAAAAACATATGGACGGGGTGCTGTTATATGCTGTTTGCACTCATAAAGACAGATCTGCATTTGCCTTGGATGTTGGAATAGATGCTACAGTGAGTGAAGAACTGCATTGTACGATTTTTTTTTTGTTTTATACAGTTCAAAACATTAATGTTAAAGCAATTTATGATGATGACCTTTAATTGCAACAAAACATTGTCTAATTCAGCCTTCCGTCTGTCATAAACTTTGGAGGGAATGTAGCTCTGAAAATGGGCAATGTTTGAGAGGGCAAATATTTTATTTATTTTGTTATTAATGCATGTTATGTAAAATGTATCTGCGATGTCATGATCTACACTACTCTCCTTTTCTGGGGTTTGTATGTTCTTCACATGTTCTGATATGTATAAGATTTATGACACGAGAGAGGTCAGATTTGCTAGTAGGTAAGTGGAATGAAAACACCTTCTGATACAGTTAGTTTTCACTTGAAGCAAGCAGTGTGTGTGACTAGACAATCAGGCATGCAATTAGCACTTGCATATGTTGATGTTCTGCAGCTGCGCCTCTTTCCGCTATGCCTACAGCACTGTCTCTGCAGCTTGGTCAGGCATAACGGAGCCCACATGAAGCTACACAGCACACAAACTGGCGAGGAGAAGGGCTGCAGCACTGTAGATTAATGACCCAACTATTTCTCCAGCTTCTCAAGAGGATTTTTAATCATACCTTTTATGCGGGAATTGCTGTTTTATCATCACAAGTACCTCGGACCTACTGCTTAGAACTGAAAAGCACCAGAAGAAAGAGGTGCTTTAACACTTCTATGGCTTGCTACATATTGTTGAAACACTTTTGCAAATGGTATTACTTGAGCTCTAATGGGGTGAAAAAAAATACTTGTAATGCTACTCCTATGGAGCCACATTCATAAGTAACAAAATAGAATTGATAGAGCCAGTGTAAGAATTTTCATTGTGAAATATTGAGCGTCCAGCTAGTCCCGAAGGACCCACATATCATGGATCACACTAGCTGTTTTTTCCAAGCAATCATTTCCAAAGATTTTAGAATCCTTGTGATTAAATTGACGTAGACATAAGAGTCTCTAGGAATTTTTGGATACAGCTTTTGGTATATTGTGCCTTTCTGTTAAAAAAAAAGGGGGGGGGGGAAGAAAAAAAGAGAGATTTTGCAAAAGCAGAACAAGACATTTTGCAATTAAGATCAATTTGCTTACACATCTAAGTGTCTTTAAGGGACGAAAATCTTCAGATATATTTCTTATAGCTAAGTTTCCTATTCTGTGTTTTAAACCTTCTAGCACAACAGATGTTGGATAAATCTTGTTCTGGTCAGCATTTTTTTCAGTTCTTGCACAGTCAGTCATGATCAATGTGTTAACATGCTACTTTTATGGCTTATATTGTAGTGATAGTTAATTACAGTAGCACATTTAGAGATGCCCTTGATGAACATAATGCAACAAATGAGTTTGAGAAAATGTAGTATCTGATTAAGTTTAAAAGAACAAGTTTCTGCCTGGATATTCTTTAAACAGGATCCATTGCTTTTGGGCACCTCCAAAATCTGCTATAAACTTCTCAGACCCCTTCGTTCTTATTCCCTGGTCTTTGTCAGCCCCACGTGTGGCGGTCAGGGCTGCCCAGTGGCTATACCTGTCTGATAGGGTGGCAATTAAAGGGACAGAAATCAGGGGCGTTTTCTAGCTGGTGTTACTGGAGTCACGCAGAAAGGAGCTATCCTTTGGTACTTTTAGTGCTATGTGGGAGTAGGAGAAGATTAATATTTATATGCCGCATAAATGCCTAGGGTTACATTTTATGTCAAATCAAAAATTACACGATACATAGATGACAACTTTTCAGGATGAAGAAAAAGCTCTGAAGAAGAGAAACATGTTGATTTTGCCAGAGCTCTTTTTCTATGGGATTTTCAGGGCACATTGTCAGATTATGCATAAAAGATATCTTGACCATTTTTTCACAAGAGAGAGTAGATACAGTAAATATTCCTTGTACCCCAGAGAGAAAGCTAAACTGATGCTGCTGGGACAGACATGCTAGGCCTAATAGAAGATGTGAATTGGGAGGAACTTAGGTCTGAGAATTCATTTTGAATATGGAAAATAAGACAGAGATAAAGAACTGCAAGAAGGTCCGTCTGTCTGTCACCTAACTGTATGTTAACAAATAACAAATGCTTTTAAGTGGCTAAGAGTTGCTTACTCCAAACTATCAACTGATAGCATTGGCTTTGTGAAAAGGGATAGGAGACAGTGCTTTGCCAATAGTAATGGGAAAATAGAAAGTCAGTATCTTTCAAATTTCCACCTTTCTACTGTTTAGAGAAATAGAAACCAGAAAACCAGATGTTCTACTAACTCAGTCATCAGCTCATGTTAAAAGCAAGCAAAAAATTGTCCCTCATAGATGTTGGTCTGCACAGTGAATTTCTAGAAAAGTATAAAGAAGAGAACTCTAAAAACCAATTCTTCAGAAATTACTTCAGAAGCAATGTGAAAAAGAAAGCCTTAAATATTATCAATTGCCCTAGTTCTCAAGATACCTCTGTCCAAGATCCTGAAGATCTGAAGGGCTGCTGGGATGGGTAGGATGTGCACTGTTTCATTTGGCTGTTGTGCGGTTCCGATGTCAGCAGTTCTGCACAACGGGCATTCGGAAAGTCTCACTCTGCCTTAACACCCTTCTGCTGGCTAAGCACAAAATTTGTTCACACTTTCATTTATGAAGAATAACTAGAGCTGTTCAGGAAGAGAGAGACAGCTGAGAGGGAGATATAGCTATATATTTCCTTATAAAATCTACAAAGCAAGCAGAGAGAGTTCATAGCGCACTTGATTTATTGATTTTAATCTACGATGAATTGACAGAATACTTTTGGCCTGCAGTGCACCTGTTAAGGAAAATATAATTGCATAAAAATAAATGAAATATATCATAGAAATGTTTTCTCTTGGTGATTCTTCGTGGCAGACTTGTGTTAAATAGTTACACTATTCTTCAGATGTCTCTCAAACTGTAAAAAATGACCTGCTTTTTCTCTACTATATAAGCCAAGCGTACTGCCCTTCCACTAGTAAGAACAAATTAGATTTTTTTTTCCCTGAAACATTGGAATTTATCCAGCCTATTTATCTGGCACTTCATTTGTGTGTGCTTCAGACATTTGAGCTGACACAATATTTGTGATTTCACACTTTTCCTTACTCTATATCAAACATAACTTATGTTGGAAATAGGCAGACATAGTAAGAATTAATGTTGAGGCTTATTAATATTTAAAGTGATGAGATCCCGGAAGTTTTTTTAAGGCAAATATGAAAGCCTAATTGAAGACCTTGCAACTAAACTGGTTAGGATCACACCAGTAATTTTGCAGAGATAAGGCATGGGACTGGAACTTTCTCAATCAATGCTGTTAGGCTATTTTTAACAGGGCCCAGCTAATGATATAGAAAGTAGACAAAAAATAGGTGTTGCAGTAGACATAATGAAATCCATAGCCAGGCTGATAAAAGCATATGCACATGATGGAGTGGTCAGAATCCTTTTTCTATCTCCTTTGCTTATTGATACGTTAGCATTTTGAGGTATTGAAATAATGATTTAATAAAGAAGCAGCTCTGGAAATAAAATTAATATTTTCTAAAATATTCTTCAGAGTTTCAACGGTGAGAGCTAGTTTCTTCTTCTGTCCAACTCAGCCCTGATTTTTATTCATTATTACCTTGGAATTTAGAGATGAATTAACATGGGCAAAATAACTTAGAAGAGCTGATCCCTTTAAATTTCTAAATGGGATTGTATATATAACTTACTGTCCTGTATAGATCAGTCAAATCTAATAATATGAGTTTATATGATGAGAAAATTTTCATGTATTCTTTAAAAAATATTAAAGAAAGAAAAGTGGCCCTGGTCTAGGGACTACCACAGAAATATCCTTCAGTGAAAAATTACTTACGCATTCAATACATCTTGAGAAGCTTTATTAAAGCATAATACAAAATTCTCCTAGAGCAATGACACATGCCAGGGGGCAGATTAATGACAGCTGGATAGCCAAGCCACCTGCCTGATTTCCTTTACTGACAATTTGCTGGAGTTTTAAGAAATTGCTGAATGAATCAGTAATTTTTCATTGCCAGAAGTACAGAGTCTTAGACTTTCCTTGGCTTCCTGTTCAATATAAAGAGCAAAAAAAGAGAAAAGTAGGCTAAGCTGCAGGCATGCTTGTACCACTTCTGGTCGTATTGTCTAATAGCTGTCACATTTATCATCCAACATGGCAATTACCAGTGTTTCTTAAAAAGGAGACGCTTGGTTTACTGAGAAAATTTAGGGATCCATATCCATAGAACTCTGGCTAGAGCCAGGAAGACTTTAATGGAAAAATACAATAAATAAAAAATTGAAGAATAGTGATTTAATTGAACAATTTAACAATTGAATGTAACTGATGCATCTCATTTTTTCTGGTCTCTTGAATAGTTAATATAGCTAGTGGTTTGAATAGGTATACACCAGCAAAACTAAAAAAAAGTCCTCTGCTGTGATTGGTTGTATCATAACATATTCCATTTAGAAGAAAAAGAAAGACTAATTTGCTTACATGTTTTAGTGATGATTTTTTAGAGGTGGCTCTATAAAATGTAAAAATATTATCATTTTAATAAGTTCTCCACAGTATTCCTTTCTTGCATCTGTCCAGCTCTTAGCTCCGATATTGAGGGAAGGCTCCTTTTATGTCTGTGCTTTTCACTGACTAACACTCTCCAGTGACTATCCATAGGAAAGGGAGGGGAGGGAGCATCGGAACTGCTGTGGAATCAAATCTTAGTCCTGCTACAAGGTGCAGGCTGCCTCAGCACCATCATCTGGCTGTCATGTTAGAGGGTTTTGCTGAGGTAGCACCCTAATTTTATCTGACTTTGCTTCCTGACTTTCTCACCTAAAAGCTTATCTCTGGCGGCTGGTCTTAGAAACGTTTTCTCAAACTAGCAGCTAGTGTCTTCTTGCTTCTTCTGAGTGTTTTAGGGTTGTTACCATAACAAGGTTGCTAGTGGTTACCCGAGCCTCAGCCCAGATGTGGTGATTACAGGGTGACAGAGGTGAACAAGCTTTTGAGCAGAAATGTTTGGTGGAGACAGAGCTGCTGAGAGTTATCTTCTGTGCAGTTTCAGTTTGCCTCCTGTTTTCTCCATTTTAAGGATGTAACTATCATGACCTATTGAATATTCAATATAGATTTATAGCCTTCATCCTACTACATGAGTAATCATGCTGCAAAAAAACAATCAGGAACAGGCTGCTGTCCTAGATGGCTTGCTTGATAGACACTCAAAAGAGGAAATGGGGACTAGCTTGCTTTCTGAATTCAAGATGCATTTCCTCTTTGCATATATATTGTGGGCATGTACACATATCTTTATTTTACAGCAGGAAGTCAACATTCAGCAATTTCCTTACACCAGACTTGCAAGATATTTGCTCCAGCTATTACTTCCCTGCCGTTTCTTACTAACGTGGCTTTTCCATTGAGGTTCCTGTTTTGTACGAATCTTCTCTGTGGAGTTTTCTTACAAGATTGTTGTCACCTGCTTTTTCTGTTACTACTGCTACTGATTTCTCAAAGAGTGAAAGGAGATTCTGATACCCATAGTTGTTGAAAAGGGTATGATTGAAGTGAAAATACCTCGATCACTTGCTAAAGATGTCTCAGTAGCCAGTAATCAGATAATAGAATTTGTCATCCCTTTGTAATTCAGTTCTACAGTGTGAAATCAGTGTATGACTCCCTAAAGAACAGGAGAATCTATCTGGCAACAAACTATGCATGTGTGACAAACTTTTGATCAAGCTGAACTTGAAAACATTTAAGCTTAAGTACGTCATTGCTGCTCAGAGGCTAGACATCTAAGGTCTAGTTTTCCAATTTAAGGACTATTTATATATGCTCACAGATATAACTTCCAAAACAAAACCAACAAACAAAAAAAGACTTCCTTGTCCCAAATCTCGGTAAGACAACATCTTCAACTGTTTTTGGAAGTAGAAAATGCTTAACAGGTTTCCTCCCAAGGCGGTAACAGTCTAACAGTCCTGAATTTGCGTTTTTTTTCTCTTTCATTTCAGGAATGCCTGTGGTTGGATGCGACTTGGCTTTTCCCACATATTACTACATCTATTGAATTCCATAGCTTGAGGAGGAGCTGCATGTGATTGAATACAATTCAGGTAAAATAGCTCACAATACTGTAGAAACTGTTGATCTTATATTTGCTATGAGAACTGAAGAAAGTGGCTTAGAGGAGAAGCAATTTTACTACCATTCCTCTCAGCCCAGTTAGAGTTTGCAGCTAGTTCAGTTCTTGCCTACAGAACTTGTCTCAGGTCAGTGCATACACAAATTAAAATCCCCAAATGTGACAGATGGTATTTGTTTTGTGTGAATGTTCCCAGTTGTATGCTGTGTTCCCACATGAAGTAACTGGAACAAGAAGAGCCCTTGGAAAGAATGGCGGGAGTGGGTGCCTCTTTGGGGACTGAGAAAATGCTCAGAGGAGCAGGCAGCTGGACTTACATAACAGAAGCATCTTTCTTGGGATCAGCAGAGACTGCCAGCGTCTGCACAGCTCTGAAAGTCACTGAGCTAACCAAAGATGTGTCTACAAGCAAGGATCTGTCTTCAAGGACACAATGAGCAGAGGGGAGAGTTGTTTATGCAAATATTTTCATTCTGCCTGATGCTGTCACGTATAATTTTCTACACTTTAAAAGCTGGTTCCATACATTTTTTTCTGATAAAGCCTGACCCTTCTTCATTTTAAAAGACTCTGGTTAGCTCACTATAAAAGGATGGTCTAGGCCAAACCAGAGCAAATCTCTGATCACTACTAGCTTTTTACATATCAGCTATTTCTAGGCATTTATCTTCATAGTTCCTGTCTGTGAAGGACGTCCTCATCTGGACTGTGGCTTTCTGGTGGTTGTGGTGTTACAGTGGAACTTACAATGACTTCCTGAAAGTCAAACCTTTGGGCTGCAGCTCCTGCAGTCAGGGAAGATGCAGTACCTCTTTCTATACTAGTGACACTGCATCTTATTTCAGTCACTTTTACAGAGAATTCATAATTTCTTCTTTTCTGGCCTCTGTATTTTTCTTGGTTGCTCTTTTGCTCATGTGCTTAAATTTGTAAAGCATTTGATGATTCAGTTTCTCTGAATCATACTGTTTTGTTTGTGGTGCAAGTAAGAAGAGACCCAAGGACTACACCTGAGCCTGGGTGATTGAGGACCACAGCTTTCTTCCCTTTACTTCACAAAATCTGCCAGGATGTGTGCATCATAAGAGGAAATGGGGTCTAGCGTCTCGACAGTTGTTTTTTCACTCATATGTGGGACTAGAGGAGTATTTATAATATCACTCAGGACTAAGGTGGATTTTTTCCATCTCATTCCAGCTCTTGCTGCTCAGCTCTGGGTTTTCTCATGCCAGCTCTTAGCATTAACATACTTGCACAATCACACACAAGTGAGACAATCTACATGAAAAATTAATAGTAATTTTTTAGATCTTGAAATTATTTAGGGCTTTAGGGAACGTGGCATAGTTGCTTGTTATGCAGCAGTGCATCTTATCAGCAGGTACCCTTGCCATGTTCAGCAAATGATAGTTCTATTCTTTCGTTGGCAGGTGGTCTCAGAGCTACATGTGTTCAGCGCATCTGGCCCTTGTGCTTTGGGGACTGCATCAGCATAAAAACTGCCATTTCTAATCACTGACAAATCAGAAAGTGCAGTCAGAGAATCCTTCTGCCCCCTCTACTTCTTTCTAGTTGTGTGCTACTTCTGGGCTGTAGCAATGTGCAATTAACTAGTTAGTATTTGTTGTTTTCTGCAAGGAGCCTTCAGAAAGCTCTGCTTCACCTTTACACATGTGTTCTTGCTGGGCTTTTCTCATCTACAGAAAAAAAAATTCCAATAGCCCCCGCTAACAAAAGGCTTTTGCTTTGGCTATCCATGTGGTAAATTATTTTCTCTAGAGAATGTCCATATATTTTCACAGACCTTCTGGGTGTATGAGGAGAATAAAGCTTGGAAACACAAGCGAAAACTCTTTCAGTAGAGAGATTTGAAATAGAAACATTAAGATTGGTATGAATGAAATATGGATAGGAAAGCATCAGGAGAAATGGTGAAAGAAGGATAAAATAATGTCATATGTTAAATGGTAACTGAATTAGCCAGTCGTCAAGATCACAGTATGCTTCTAAAGGTACCCAGATTGCATTAAAGAAAAAAAGAAATTATGGCAGAAATTATGGCAGAAAAATAAATTGTAGTCATACATCTAGACAGGATACTAATTACAGTGTTAGGAAAAAAACAGCATCATTGCCTGTTGATTCAGAGAGCTGGGGCAATATGAAGAGACAAGGATTCACAGTCATTGTCAGTTTCTAGAGGGCATAATAGCCTCATCCAAACAGCACAACATGATCTCAGATCAAAAGAACGCAGAAGATATTGTGAGGATTTAAGAACTGTTGTCCCTGCCTTTTATGGCCAGGCTACTTGGTGTTTGTGAATATGTGGATATAAAAGAATAAATAAATAAAATTTGTGAATTTGTGAGAGAATAAGTGCGAGTGAAATCAGTTTTCATGGGAATAAAATTCCCTTCCCTTCCTTCATGGTCTCTCACTGGATTTAGTTCCAATAGTTCTTCCATACCAGTACCAGAAGAAAAATTCAGGAGTAAAATCCATTTTCACATTGTTTTAGTAACATAGGTTTTATGACAGTTAAGGGGGCAGGGGAAGAGCTTTATAATATTTGAATATTGGCAGTATTGGTCAAGGTAATTTAAGCTGTAGGAATGAAGGAGGAGGTAGGCAACATTTTCATTCTTTCCAGTGATGTGTCAGTAGGTACTTCAGGAGCCCCTGTCACAACTCATTCAACATCAAGAAAAATGTATACTGCTGGAAGGCGGCTGCTTTTGCTAACAGCATTTACAGGAGAGGAAATTAATTTTTCAGAAGGCAAAGCTACCCTTCCAGAAGTGCAATGCTAACAATTATATGCATGGTTTGTGCAGCATTTTAATTTGCCTCATTGTTTGCCACATTTATCAACCTGAACACAGCATTAGACTGTGGGGTGGGATCCACAGTTCTCAGGTTACTTTTGGATCAAATGCTGATGTAAAGTGGATCTGTTCAGCCATTGCCTTGAAATTTCTTGCTGCTAAGCATTTGTCAAGGCTCTAAGTGTGTGTATTGGTGTGCAGAAAAAGAGATGTGCTCACGTCCACAAACTGAAGGAAGAAAGACTCAGAGAAATGGGATTACGGATTAGGAAACACACAGGCCACTGTCCTAGACTGATGAATTTCTCCTGAGCACAGTGGGAAGGGCGCTGTTGTGATGTTCAGCACTGTGTTTATGAAATGTGGCGTGCACTTTCCAATGTCATAGGCCCCTCTGGGCCACTGGGACTTTTGCTTGCTATGAGCCATTAATACTGAGGTCACCATCTGCTTGTTTCTGCTTCTGGGTGAAGGCAATGACTATCTCTTTTTATACATTAAGTGGATATGCAGCCAATTTTTGTTATTCTAATATCTTTAATAAAGGAAGGGAAAGCACCTACATCAAATGAATAATTATCCTAGAGGCCCTGTGCACATTACTGACCCAGGAAGAGCTGTCAGGATAAGCAATCCTGAAACCAATAGTGGGAGTCCACAGTGTTTAAAAAGGTGGCAACCAAAACTATTTGCAGAGTTTTAATGTAACATTTTTGATTTTCTGGTATTTCCTCTGGTTTCTACATGAGCGCTAATTGTAAAAGATGGAGAACAATTGAGAATGGATTTTGTCTAAATCAAAACCTCAGTGACTCTCATCAGCTCGGGGAGATATGCGGTCTCCACACAGATGATACCAGCCTTCTGTTCAGATCAGGGACAATCACCCTTGAAATAAATATTAACAAGGAATGCTTGCTAAGTGAAATGCTGGACAGTGCTGCCACTTGTTTCAGGCAGGAGTTAGCAGAACTAGCAGAATTAGAAGAGTTAGCACAGTTGGGCTCATAGCACAAAACAATATGACTAAACAGATTGCATGTTGTTATGCTGTTTCAGCATACTTATAGCAATGATGGTATTTAACATTCTGATATGAAATTCTATTATCTTGAGATTGTATGATACTAATTAAAAAAAAGAATTCCTAGTTTTTGTTATATTAAAAATATTAGAGCAGTTTAATTCATCTACTATCTACAGAATTTTCAGACTTTCTCATTTTCTTTTTGATGTTTGTCATCCTATTACCGAAGAGAACAAACTGAGAACAGAAAAAACATTGAAGAAAGTATAAAAGATAATGGACATCATGAGGCAGATGTTAATCTTTACATAATGAGTAAGTGATGGTAGCTAGGAGTGGTAATAGGGACATGGCTTGTAGATAAGGGTTAAGAGTAATATTCAAGTACCATTAAACATGGCACCCTGCCACGAATTCTTAATAAAACAGCAGTGACCAAAGCACCTATGCTCACCATGGCTTTTATACCTTGACCTAAGAACACTGACAGCAAAGATCAAAATGTTGCGGCTGTACACTGTGCTGGGGAGAGAACTGATCTTGATTTCTCTGGAACTAGAACCCATAAAGGATTATTTTTACTGTTTTCCACGTGTCACTTTCAGAAACGTAGTACCTAATTCATTGCCAGCTGAGGGCAACAGGAATCAATGGTTTCAAGAAGGAGCCATTTAGATAGTGTTGGTCGCTTAGAAGTTATCAGAAGACAGTTACCTTCAGTAATAAATTGCCTTCAGAATAGTGTCTTCTAGCTTATTCCAGAAATATTGAACTAGCTGCTGTATTTATGAATGGATTGTCAGGATATTTTCATCTGAACAATTCCAGCTTCTGCATCACGTTGAAATCGGATAGTATGACATATCCTGTAATACAAATGTGTGACTTCGAACTTTGCTGAAAGAAACTTGGATCTACCAGTGACATGTTGTATTTGTCCTTTTCAAATTAACAGAGACTTCTGATGATGTACTTCTAAAAGGCTAATTTTAATTATGTTCAAATGAAGTGAAATAACACAAATCATTTCTAAAATAGGAATGTGATTGGCGTTAGGATAAGATTAAAGAATATTCATATTGTTTTATTTTGTTTCAATACCTTTTATTTTCAGTACCCTATTTCTAAGTTGATGCCTTGATGTGATGGGTATTGACAAATGCTGAGATAACCTTTTTTTTTCCTTTTTTTTCAGAGGACTTGCCTTTGCTTTGTTTTCCCCTCAGCATTTCTGGTCATGCTAGAGGAGTGCTTGATTTTCATTGCCAGTCCCAAAAATCTAAGTTTTATCAGAATATCAAGGTTTTTGGATTCTCCATCAACCCTTTGAATCTTTAGAGATTTGTCTTCAGTTTATAATATGTCTTAGTCATTAGATTGCAGAGGCTGTGTTCCTACGCCTTTTAATGCTGGAGAGTCAATGGAAATGTCACAATTAACATGACAATACTTATTTTTGAGCCAACCTTTTGTCAACAAAAAGTCCCTCAGAGCTGCTGGTTTTGCTTGTTGGCTGTGTTGCTTCTGTCCCATGGGAAACTATCCCTGGCTGATTGTGCTGTATTGTAACACTGACAGCTTTTTGCTGCAGGGAAGTTTCACCTATTTTCCCAGGTAAAGAGACCGCAATATGATGTCATTTAAGCTGTTTTGGGAGACAGCAAGTCAAACCAAGAAATGCAAACACAGAAAAAAATGGAACTGTGTGGCTCACAGTATTAACAAGTAGTGAAATGCCTCTTTTCTATTCCTGGCCCTGTCATAGTTGTGCTAGTGTGAACTAGTAAATTAACCTTGCTTGGTGACTGCAGCTCCACTTATAAAATGGGAATAATAATGCTTAGTACCACAAAGGGGCAGTGCAATTCTTCGCTAATTAATATTTATAAAATACCAGATTTCCATTGATCTGCACCTTTGTAGTCGTTTGCATCTGTGCAAAGTAAAATGCTGCAATACTTCATATTCTTTGCTATACCTTATATTTTCAAGATTCTTTTGCTGGTAAGCCCAGATCTATCTATGAGTGGAAGCAACCGTAATTGCTATTTTTATAGTTTCCCTTCTTTGAGTATGACACACAAAAAAGTTACTGTGTGTTAGCTAGGGTACAAATTTGCATCTACTCCATAACAAGCTGCCTGTATGTGTGTTCTTCCATCCTAAGGTAGCTTACCAGTGAAAAAGGATAAACTATATTTTATCTGTTCTAGAAGGGTGCAAATTCACACCCTTCAATTCGCTTTGCAATAACTCTTTAATATCCTCAGATATTTTGATAAGCTTAGTGATCACATACTTTTCCTTTCCCTACTAAAGTGTTGTAGGAAAGGTTTTACAGATAGTAAGGAAAGTGGGAAATCAACAGTTCAATAGAACTCAAAGTTTTTGCCTTTTGGTCCTTTATCTGCTTTGCTCTCTTAAAGAAAGAAGACTTTGGAAGTGAGCATACTGGTCATGTGTACCTTGTGGAGGTCTTTTAGGTGTCCCACCAAGTTAACAATATCATTATTTTGCCATGACTTTCTGTTATGCTTCCTGAATGACAGTAAGACAAACTGTGATCTTAATTAATGGATGAAAAAGACCAAAGAAAACAGGCAACAACAAAATCATCAAGTCAGACCAATGAGAAGATGCCTTTTTTTTTGGGCATTTGACAAAGAAATCATGGCAGATCATTTTGGCAGGCTGACTACAATCTGTGCTTTTTAGCTGTACTCAATCCAGCTTTTATTGTAATTAAATATAAAAAATCTCTGATATCTTACAACATGACATATTCTAGGCAATGGGGGAATGAGTAAATAGGTCAGTAGTTTTGTGATTAGGAAAAAGAAATTATTTACTATCCTGTATATCTGCTGGCCCCAGAAGTAGAAGACAGTAGGGGATTATACTTTTACTCCTACTCAGTTCAAATCTCATTTGAAACACTGTGGAAAGAAAAGATTTTGTTCAAGCTTTCTCCGCTTATCCTTAATGCTTTGCTTTGCATGCAGCAGTGGCCAGAATCACGTACAAGTTAATCATGAAATTGCTTTAGTGCACATTCCTATTGCTGCTTTGATTATGGGCCTGTCACCAAAAGCCTAGTTGTTCAGAATACTTCCTGATTAATCATGATCTTCTCTTCAGACACTTCAGTGGAGGAGTATCAGATCATGATCCTCAGCAAGAGGTAAAGTTTCCCAGTAAACAGAAGCAGCCGCTGCTGGGAACCCCAATGTGGCGTCCATTAATGATAGGAAAAGATTTGATCTGTAATTTGTCTTGAGAGCATTATCACAGTAAAGTATTCACACTTTATGGTTCAAAGCAAGAAAAATGGTGAAGAAAAACACCAGATGAAGTAATACGAGGTAAGCATAAGCACAATCAGGAAATACGAGCCTGTATTAAATGAATGTCCTACCTTGCAGGCTTTGTCCTGTGATCCTCCATCTGTTGTTATTACAATAAAAGAAATGTGTTGTCTTTTGACATCTGTTTCGTTTTGTGGTTCTGTGTTTGTTCATAGAAAGCATCACATAACTGAAATGTTCCAATTCATCCCGCCAGAAAGGGTAGGACTGAGAGGCTGGCATCCCATCCACTCCATCTCCTGCAAGCATGGCAATATGTGCACTCATTCCTTGACCAGTCTGCAGCTCAAGAAACAAGATTGCTACTACTTCCCTGTGGAGACTTTTCTGCAGTCTGATTCTGGGTAATAGACTTTTTATTTTTAACAGATGAAAATGATCCATTTAGAAAATAGCCCATTACTTTCCAGATATCCTTTAGTGCAAGAAGTAAAATAAATGCTGAAAGGAAAATTTGAGCGAACTAGGAAGGCAGGGGGGAAGAGTTAAAATCTGCTTTCTTGCCTTATCTGCTACATAAATGTTCTGAAAATTCAAATCTTTGTGTTTTATCTCAACCTTGATATTTAGCCTCTGTGGGAGTCTCTGTTTTCTATGAGGCTGCAAGATGCAGGGGTTCAAAAGTCACTGCCAGTTGCAATGATGGAGTAATGGGCATATTTTAGATTATATCCATTTGTTCATTATAAACATATGATGTCTATATTATATATATCTATTATACATACTTCAGAATGGTAAGAAGTCAGTGATGAAAATAAGGACTGTAGCTAATGGCAGTAGTATGGTGTGCAATATCTTTCTACCAGGGTATTTTTTTAGGCCTTGAAGAAAGTGATATTATCCATGATTTACCTCATCAAAAGAAGGGTTTAGCCTCATGACCACGTTACTGTGATTTAGCAAGTTATTGCACATCGCCTGACTTGCAGAATTGTTTATGAGTTCACTTATAGCCCTTGGCCAATCTGAAGCAAATTTGATTTACTTTAGTCATCACTGAAGGAGTCTTATTGAATTTTATTACTTCATGTTAATAGTAAGTTAAGGATAAATTCGCACACAGTTACCATGGTCCAGCTGAGTCCTACTAACTTGTTGGACCACAGCAAAGTGACTGGGTACATTATTCTTTATTCTACTTTAAGGTGCAGATCATACAGATAGCAGTATAATACACTAGCTGATATAAGGCTCTTGAATTTCAGGATTCTGCTGTTTTAGTCTCTGCTTTTCCATTGATTTGAAACAAGATACTGGAAAAAAATGTTAGAGTCTGCACACCTTAGCTTCTCCAAAAGTTGAAATAGAATAATCATTCTCAGCTGCCATTGTAAGACATTTTTCTTTCTCTAATTAAGAGTTGAATATAAAGATATAGCCTTTCCATAAAAACAAATTCATTCAGATTTCAGCATATACCATATGTTTTATGAGGCGGTCCATTAGTTGAGAGTAATCCTCTATCTGTGTGTCCAGTGAAACACAAATACGTCCTAAGTGTACATTTGCTGGAACCAGATAAACCTAAAATCAGATGAGTGAAACCTGTTAATAAGGGTGAACGGGCAAGTTAATGCGAGACACCCATTAAACTCTATTGAGATTTATTTTCTTTGTCGCAGTGACAGATGTACTTCCTGAGAACACAGCGAATTGTTGAATTCATGTTTCTTTAGAAGATCTAAAAATTACAGGGATGGTAACCTGTTCTGCTCTAGGAACAATGTTAATACTCCAATCAAAACTAATTTGCCTTTGCATTAAGTTAAGTAACAGGAGTGCTAGGCACAGATGCTTCTTTCTAATCTTCTCCAGGAGGGGAAAATCATGTATGTAATTTGTTTCTGTTTTCAGAGGGCTCTTAGAAGTAACAACAAGCTGTTTCTTTAAATGTGCATCCTGTAACATGTTCTCCTCAGAGATGGCGAGCTGTAGACCTGGACCTGCCGCTTGGAGCAGAAGATTATGTGCAAATCTAATGTCCTTTGGGACGGGGGGGACGTGGGCACACAGTCTCATAAGGATTGCTTAGAAAGGTCTCACTCCTGCACAGGTGAACTTTCCTTTTGGTAGTGAGCTCTTCTTATGCCTGTAGACTGTTAATCCTGCTTTTTGCTCTGGACCATGACGGTTTCTAGCAAGGTCACTGAGCACTTTGCAGATAGGAACTGAGCTTTTGATCTTGGCTGTCTTGCAGAGCCACGGGAAAGGGAGGGCAGATGCACTTGTGGAATAACCTTTCCATCTTTCTGAGTTGAAAATGAGAAGGAACAACATGAAACCTGAGGGGAAAGGGTTTAGTTTAGGAGTTATTGCAGGTAACAGCATTAACCACAGAATTCATATATTTATTCTCTTAAATTCTCTAAATATTCAATTTATTCTCTTAAATTCTCTAAACATTCAATTCAGTTATTGTAAATTGGAAATTATTGCTTAAATAGTACTCACACATTTTAATACAGTTTATATAAATTCATTAAGATCTTTGTATGTACAATTCAATTTAAATTTAGTTTAAAACTCAGCCTTTACAAAATCATTATTTAGCAAATGACTGCAGTATGTCGAGATCAGTTGAAACAAGGAAAATATTATTTCAGCTGCTACTTAAGGTAGGAATGGATCAAATAAGTTCCCCAGACTTGGAGATATTGAGAAAATTAAGAGCTGGAATTGGAGTTAGAATTTAGATTTGTACCTACAGATCTCTTGAGGGATATTCATGCTCTTTTCTGAATCTCTCAGTATCCCCCAATAAGCTACTTCAGGGAGTTAAACTGGTTGTACAAATAATTGAAGAATTTGGATTTCCTATTCAGAAAATATCTGAAGGGTTTTATAAGCAGAGGATGAGATGGTCAGTGCTGACAAGCAGGAGAGAAGGGTGCACCTGACCAAGGGCGAAGGAGACACGGCTCCTCTTAGCAGTAACACGAAATTTGATTGCCTTGGTCATATAAAAACACGAGTGGCTGGATCAAGTTACTGAAATTTTACTCACTGGAGTTGAAATGTGAAGTTAAGTGTTTCATAACAAATGCATACCACTGAATGAAACCCTCTACAACTTTTTTCCCATTTTTCCATGGATTTTTTTGTGATGGGAATTACCCTTCTGTGAAATTTATCTCTTAATCAATGCCTATGCCATAACCTTCATCATGCACAATTCACATTTTCCTCTGTTGTTTTTCTACACACTCTGTGAGAAAATACAAGAAACTCCACATGAAATTACACATGAAAAAGCTCTTTCTGATATCAGCATAAGATGAGATTCAAATTGGCAGTGCTGCAGCGGCATAGTATTTTATGCAGCCAGTATAGGGAAAAACTGCTATTCGCATAATTTAAACCAACTCAGGATTAAGTGGTTGGTTGATTAATGATATGTAATTAACGGGTAATTAGTGAACTACACATTCAGGATCAATATCAGTGATGCAACACAATTTTAGGCACTTGCAAAATGATAATGAACAACTACACATTTCTAAAAACCCTTCTCTAGTTAATGCTAACCGGTTCTCATCCGCGCCCTGAAGGCCGGCTGCACCCAGGCCGTGCGGCTTGCAGGCACGCGGCGCTTCTGGGGTCGTGGGTCTCCCTCATCCGCCTTCGGCGGGAGCTCGGGGTCTCTGGCCCTGCGCATGCCCCGTGCCCGTTGCTGTGATCTGCAGATGCGACGCCGGTGGGAGAGCGCCCCACAGCTCCCCGTGGCACCAGACAGGGAGCAGCTCTGCCAGTAGCTGACAGGGTCAGACCACGTTTTGGCTGGCGTTGTTTCCACTCCAGTGTTTCAGTTCTTGCTGACTTTCATGCTTTTTGAATGCTTCTTTCAATAAGAACATTTTTTTTCATTTTTTTCTATCGATAGAAAAGTAACATAAAAATAACTTATCATAAATAAGAATATCCACATNTCAGTTCTTACTGACTTTCATGCTTTTTGAATGCTTTCAATGAGAACAATTTTCTTCATTTTTTTCTATCGATAGAAAAGTAACATAAAAATAACTTATCATAAATAAGAATATCCACATGTATGAATTAACATTTTCTATGTGTTTGACCGTTACCTGGGTGTTCCTAGCTTGTCAGAGGCTAATATCTCATAATAAATGAATGAATGAACAAATTCAAAGCTGTACAGAAACATTTCAACAGCAGAGAAGAAGCTCACCCCTGCTTCCAGCCCCGATCATGGTCCCATATAGACTGCATGTTGTAAAGGTTTCCTTCAGGAGTTATGACAAGAACTAACTCAATTTGATGCATGGGATATATCAAAGATTCCAGAATATATTCGTATATATTAAAATACTGTCACTGCCTTCCCCAGCTCAACTAAAGACCTATGTATACAGAACACTCGAATTAACTTGATGATACTCGGTTTTCCTTACCGTTGTTGTTCCCTTAACAAATACAAATAGAGATTGTGGTAAAGTTTTTCAGGTTTAATCATATTTAGATGATTAGCCCGATGCAACAGGAGAGCTGCTTCCCAGCTGATGCACCTGGGGACCCAGAGACAGGCAGACCCAGTCTGAAGATGAGGGTCTATGTAAACGCAGGTAAGTTACTGAACCTCATTATTACCCTACTTTTCTCCTACATAGTATGTCAAGATTAACTAATTAATATTTACAGACAAAAATGTTCTGGAAGCATTCTTCCCCGGCACTTTACATCTTTTCCCTTTTTGCCATTGACTTTATGATCGCTACATTATTTTTCCCACATGGGAAATTAGAAGACCTTGCTTTTAAAATCTGCATTTTTTGTGTGCTTTTTAAGGCAGCTGCTACAAGATCTTCTTCTGCACCTGACTTAGCACTTCTGGGTTCTGCTATGGTATCAAGTTGTCCTAACTGTCAGGTTATGGACATTTCTTCTTATAAAAACAGCAGGAGCAGTGTAATAGTCCTAAAAGTGGTATTGGGCATTTCAAGCCTAATTTTCTGATACTGGGCATTCAAGCCTAATGTTCCATCAAAGAGAGGACTAAGAAATAATGAACTACTGTGGATAGGAAATCACTGTTAGCATGGTTGTAAGACTGGAAAATAATTATTACTTTTAACTCTCTTGCATCCTGTATCTACATAGAATTTTGCACAAATCCACTTGCCCTTGTATTTCTTAACAAAGAACTGATCTAGAAGAATGTAAGTCAATGCTGCTGCCAAATAAAAAGAAACTGAACTCCTACTGTACCCTCTTTATTCGCTTTTAACTTTCTCCTCTGAATTTTTATTCTGACTGTTGTGCCTCCAGGGTCACTTAAATAATGCCATAAATGAGTGACTCCATTTTTCTCATTTAATCATTTATTCAAGTAAAGCCTGGGATATTAGGAAATGCATGTTCAGTAATTCCCTGGGCATTTGAGAGCAGGGATATTGCAGATCTCTCATTGCGGAAAGCCACCAAAAAGTCTGTAGAGTTTGCTGCTCTGCAGCTGGGAACATGGAGGCAGATGGCTAGATCTGCCAGTGGGACATCTGAATTTCCATTTTATTATTTCTCCTTCTTTCTGCAGAGCCTAAGAAAGAACTTTGGAAAGATGGGTTTGGACCCTGGCTTGCACTGAATGCTTCAGAATGTTTTAAGTGTCAGCCCACTGAATAGGGTGGGCTATTACCTAATAGTGTAAATTAAAATGATTCCTAGATGGACAGAAAGGACAACACTTCATTAGAGTTACACTATATGATAATGCACAGTACTGTCATGGTAGATAACACTGCATAGTGGTTGACTTATCAACCAGCTGGGAAACTTAGCAATGATGGATCATTGCAGACCTGGCTCTGCTTCTTCATGATAGGACTTTTCATGCCAGTCTGCCATTCGGCACCTTATTTATTCAAGCAAGCACAGAACTTAATCGTGTTGCTGCTGTCATTACTGTTCTTCTGGCCATCTCTTTCTCCTGGAAACTTCCGAGTCAGCCACCAGGAAACAAATCCATATGCTATAAAAACGTTAAGGAGGAAAGGAAGATAGCCTCTTACTTAGTACCTCAGTTGCAGTCTCTTCTTTGCAGGCTTCTCTGTGCAGGCTACTGGAAAAAAATCCTTTTTTACAGTTCTACCCTTCATAGACTTCAGGGAAAATTGGCTTGGTCACAGAAACTGCAGTGATGAATCAGAATGGGTTTTTGCTGCTCTTGAAGGGTTAGAGTGGTCTGTGATGAGCTCTGCAGAAACAGGTTGGAAAGGAAGGATGGATAGTAATTTGGTGAAGCTCTATAAGCATTTGCTATATGTCTCTTTTTAGCATATCTGCTTACCTGTTTTATCATTGATATATCCACAGTTATAATTTGCATTTTCTGGAAGGATAAATTTGCAATGCTATAAATTATTTATTATCTTCTATGTATTTAAATAAGAACAGAAGATAACAGAGAAGAAAAAAAAGCAATGGAGCTTTTATTAGAGTCCATCCTTGCTAAGGTAAATTCAGTCCTAAGATATCACCGACATCTTCTGCTCCCATTTATTAGGAAAAAAACATATCCATTAAGCAGTGCATTTTATTGATCTCTTGCAGAGCAACTTAAGTCAGGTTTGAACAGAGTTGGCACTTTATAAGTAATATCTGGTTACATGAATGTTTTACATTGCTGTTCATCTTTCCACATCTAAATCTTGCTGGATAAACTCATTCCTCCAGGGATGTTATCTTTATCAATTTTGGCAGGAGTGATTCACATCATTATAATTTAGTGCCTGCTTAAAATACAAAATATACTTTAAATGTATTTACAAGTAACTGAATTTTTAACTTTATGCTTTCTTAAGTGGTTCTAGATATGTAAAAAGTGATTAAAAGAATCTTGGCTAAGTTTCAAGTAAGCATCTTAATTCAGAGTTCATAATCTGTTCCTGAGCCTTTGGCTGTCATTACTTGTCATTACTAATGCTTAATTAACATGATAATATCTTAGTTGGCATGGAATTAAGTCAGGCCAAATAAAAATATCTGGCATTCCTTGTTACAATTTTTAACATAGGAATATTAACTCCAGAATTCAAACGCTGGAAAATTGGTAAAAGTACAGAGCCCTACAAGAGCTATAATGCAGCAGTATCACACAAAACTTAATTCAGCTAGAAAAATAAGAGAAGAAAAAGGACACTTTACAGACAAGCATAGACTCTTTTTTTTCCTTTTTTTTTTCTTTTTTTTGTTTTTCTCTGATCTTGGGACATCATAATACCATACTGATCTCTTAGAGAAATTGCTTTATTCTTAGTGCCAAGTTCTGCTCCCCTGGAGTTTTCTCAGTGCAGTATATGTAATCAGATTTGGAAACAGAAGTCAATTACATTTATAGGCTCATAGGATAATTCAGCTTGAAAGGGACCTCAGGAGGTTTCTAGTGTAATCTCCTGCTCAAAGCAGGGTCAGCTGTGGGATCGGACCAGGTTGCTCAAGGCTTTACATTTCTGGGCAATCTGATCCAATGCTTGGCTGTCCTCACAAGGAATATACTTTTATTTATATGCAATCTGAATCCCTCTTGTCTCAGCTTGTGCCTACTGCCTTTTATGCTTCCATTAAGCACCACTGTGTAGAATTTGGCTGTCTGTCCACCCTCTGTGTGGGTATGGGCAGGATACAGTGAGGTCTCCCTGAAGGTGCTGTTGCTCCAGTTGAACAAGCCCTTTTTTCACAACCTCTCCTTAGAGAGCAAGTGCTTCAACACCCAGCCATCATGGTGGCCTTATCACTGAACTTGTTTTTCTTTTTCGTACTGCAGAAACCAGACTGGATGCAGTACTGTAGATATGGTCCTCCTTCTGTTTTCTTTGGACAAGGAAAACCCAATTGCATTAATCTAATTTTGGAAAGAACTAGAATCTTGACAAAACTGAATATAATTCTGTCTATGTTCTTAAATCAGTTCTAGCTGCCAACCTAGCCTCCTTCTCAGGAATTACTTTCTCAAAGGTTTTAATTAATATTATTGGATTCATTCAGTTGAGTTTGATTAAAATTGTTTTCTCATACTCTACTATGGTTTTACAGGAGAGCAAAATGCAACATCATAATAGTCTGCACAGGAAGAACAATGAGAAAAGGAGGCATCCTGAAGCAAAAAAGTGCCTGTCAGAGGTCTAACAGTTGTTCTTTGATAGCTGGTGTAAAACAGGCATAGAATTTGTATATGTAAATCACACTGAAAAAATAAATAAATGAACCTCTCATGCAAGCGCTTTCATAGGATACTGTGGATTTCAAAGCTTGCTGTTTTACCATTAGTGATGAGAAAGGACAACAGATTGGAAGAAGCCAGCACTAATGAACCATGATGAACCATAATGTCCTTAAATCTCATTGTAGGCTTATGTTGGATTGTCATTGGTTAAATGATTTCAAGGACTGATATTGATACCACTCTAGTGAGAACTGTCATTCCCTGATGGAATAGAGCTATTCAAGCAAAATCTTTGAAGACTTGTCAGCACGCGAGCAAGAGCAAAGTGTATGCTTGGAAATAAGGGAAAAGGAAGGTCAGTAGATCATCACTTATTCTGCCCATTTAAATTGTCAGAGGTGTCAGAAAAAAATCAGTTTTTACAAGCAGTTTGTCCTGCTGGGTTTGCATGGTGCTGCAGTTCCAGGAGCATTAGCAACAGGGGAGAGTCAATATGATGCTGCTCTGAAAATGAAATAAAGGAAAAGAAAAAAATCCTGCTCCCTAAATGCAACACAAATGTTGTTAAAAATATCTTTTTGTAGTCTTTTTGTACATGCACTTGTGTTCATGCTGTACAGCATTAAGATTATCTCTTTAAACTCACTTCAATCCCCATCTTTACTGAATGGCATCCATTTCCTTCTTGTTCCACTAAAACTGCTTAATAAATGGAAATTGGAAAGGAAGGAGAAGCAACTCTTTAGATGAAATAGAGGAATACTAGAGTAGGTGGTGATGGAATTTAATCAATTTCTTAAATAATAACTAAATTTTTGTGAAAAATAATAAAACTTTGCTTGAAGAAGTACACTAATCGGTCTCTACAACTTTGGGGTGTTCTCTCTCTCTCTCTTTCTCTCTTTTTTTTTAGTGCAAACAAGTGAAAAACAAGTACATAAAAGGTAGACTTGTAAGGTTAACAAAGAACCAGTTTCCGTCTTTCTACTGGTAAGATCTATCTATAGATGTTTAGATCATCCCTTAGGCCATAACCATTCTATTTGTGAATGGGTAATCATCATAAATAATGAGATCAGTGTGGTTCCAAGCAATATGGAACTAACAGCATGTTGCACAGAAGAGGTTGTGCAGTCGTTTTTAGAGCCAGGTGGGATGCTGGAGTCTTTAGGATTGCTTGAAAGGAATGAAGTTGGCCTATGCTACTCATTAGAAGGTGTGGAGATGGCTAAAATTGGAGAAAGTTAGACATTTCTGACTTCTGTTTTTATTCAGGAGGCTATTGAAACAATAAACGAGCTGTTCCGGGGCCTGGTTGTCTTTCTGGACATTGTGGGTTTTTTTTTTGCATATGTTTCCCACAGGTGTTTACATAGTCTGTCCCAAGGCAACATCTTGACATCTGTTACAAGAAATAGACTCATTTGTGCGTCATGACTAGAGATTTTTTTCTCTCTTCTAAGAAGAGAACTGTGGAGATTGCAGTATGATGGGTGCTGTGGTAGCCAGGGATGTTCATACTGTTGCTGTCTGGCTGATCCATGAACATGCTACAGTACAAAAGTGGGGAACCCATGAGTTGCATCTTTTCATTACTGGGAGAGAGGATCATGCCCTGTTTCTGGTGGTATAGGTATACTTACAATTCCCACATTAAATAAAGGAAAGTGGATACATCCTCTGGAACTTGTTTTTGCGCCAAGGAACACTCCCTCCTCTAGCCCACAGTGTTAGTCTGACAGTATTTGGCTGAGTGTTTCTGTCAGTTTCAGTGTTACTCCATAATAAGCATTTGATTACATGATTTTTCAGCTGTAGCAGCTGTATAGCTGGTGTCAGATTTCTTTCTTCTAATATGGAAAAAGAGAAAAACCTCCTATGTGTCCACAGTGATGCATTCTAAAACAAATAGTCAGTAAAAATAGTCAGTAAATTCACAGCGGCCAAAAAGGTAATATAGTGAATACCCTGCAGGGTCTTGTCTCAATTAAACTTCTGAGAGGTGGATATTCCTTTCAAAAGATTTTATTGGTCTAGAGTAATCACACAAGGTAGCACAATCCTCACAAATTTTACAAGGTGATACCGTTACCCGTAAGAGGAGTAGATTTGTTTTTACATGCTCAAAATGCCTATCTGTTTGAAGGTCGCATTTTTAAAGTATTGTTTGAGAGCAACGCAACAGTCCATTTTTATTTTTGCTTTAACCCAAAGCACATTGTATGCTTTTGGCACAGTGCTAACTGCTTCTTGGTGAATCCAGGTTCAGAAAAAGGAGGTTAGTGAGAGCAGCAGATGGAATGTGACTGGTGACAGGGGCTCATCATGCTTCTGAAGGCATTCCCATTGATGATTTTTTTTTTGAGAAAATCCTAAATAACTACTGAAAAACTGAGTAACTGCTGAAAATGTGAATTTCTTACACTTGTTCTCTATGAAGCACAAAGCTCAATAGTTTTAGCATTCCTAAATGTGGTTTGTTTGGATCCCAGTCACGGAAAGAGAGTTGAGCTTCATGTTGGTGATAGGAGAAGCTCTCAGCAGTGTGCCAGGCATCAGTGTAGAAGATGACGTGTCTGTCAGAGCCAAAAGGAAAGAGAGACAACAAGGATTAAAATTGGGTTTAGGCATTTTTGAGGGTGTTTGGACACTTTAAACCATTTAAAAATCAGTAGTACTTCGAATGCTAATTTGCAACCCAGCGTCTGAGAGACTATTGCAGGGTCTCTGTGAGAAACGGGAGGTTAGGCAAGTCTCCCGCATGTGTGTGTGGAGAGGATGCAACCAATCCTTTTTTAGAAAGACAGAAAACAGAAACTGTGCAGCAGCTGTGTGATTGCTGGCATAACATTGCGGGTGATAGAACTCCTGTTTCTCCTCTTTCCTTCCCCTCATGGACTATCAGGGAAGCAATGAAGGAAAACAGTTGCTGCTGTTTCCCATACTTCAAATCCCTTTGCATACAGAGAGGAAAGAAAATGAAAAGAGCTAAGCATGCCAAATGAGAACAGAAAGCAAAGCTAACTAGCAAGGAAAGTCAGACTTCAGGGAGTGCCTGTGAATGCTGGAAAGTGTATCAGTGCCTAAAAGACATGATTTGATGTGGCGACCCTGTGCTTTACCCTTAGTGAGTGAGGGAGGTGAACACCGCTGAAGATCACATGCAATTCCTGAGGTTCCTTTGATCCTATCTGTGGGATCCTGCAGGAGCAGAAGATCTAATCTTCTACTCCACATCTGCCCATTCTTATAATAAATTCAGTCTCCAAATTCAAATCTGCTCCCTTTCTGCATCCTTTCATTCCTGTAGCTTCTATAGCAGGGTTTGTTGTCTTTGTCTCTTCCTTGTCCTTATTGGGTGGAGTGATGTCTACATCTCCTCGTACTGGGTCTGAATGGTGCAGATGAAATGTGGACAGGACCTGTTCTCATCGCTCATGCGAGGGTAGAGCTTAAGCTGCAACAGAATTGGTCTGATCTGTGGCATTTCTCTGTTTTCCTCCAGCACTTGCTTCTGGAGGGACGGTGGGAGTCCAAGGAGGAGCTCTTTCCCTCCTCCTCTTCCTTCTCGTGGGGAAGACACTTAGTCAGAAGTAGCTTCCAGAAAGAAAACTGAAATTCATATGAGGTCTGGAGAGTCACTCACCCAGCTGCACCCACCCTGGCGTGATGAGAGATCAGCACAGGCAACATCGTAATGAGCAAGGCACTGCCAACTGTTACTTCATCTGCCTTGAGAGTTTGGGAGTAAAGAAAGAGAGAAAGAAAAGGGAAATGCAGCCAAAGGCACTTAAATATCATTAGAGTTATGTAAATCAGGCAAGTTAAAAAGACAGAACTGAAGTGTTATTTCCCTCCAGGGGAGTTCTGGGGATAACTGAAAGGAAAGAGGGATGTCTTGAAAAAAGATGGATTAAAGATTTTTGTATAATGGGAGATTTTGAGGAGATTTAGACAGGAAATAACCTTTTATTGATGTCTTACCTTTGAAGTTCAATAAATATAAACACAGAATATAATCCTTTGAGAATAACATTTTTCAAATGGATTATAGTTAGCTTTAACGTTTTAATGGTGTTCAGTGTTGGGCTCAGAAACAAAAATAGATGCATTTATGTATTTCTTTTTGTTACTGGTCCAAAGTGATTAAAAAGTAAGTTACAGTTTACTTGTAACTTTTGATTATTTCGTTTATTTTAGGTTGTACATAAATCCTTCAAAACACAAAGAAATTAAAAAATCTTGTGCTCAGTTCTTGCGGTTCAGGAGAGTTTTGGTCAGGTGTAGATTGAACTGCTATAGTTCTAACTATGTGCTTCCAGATATCCCAGATATTTGTATAGAGGTTCAAAAGTAGGAGGAGTTGAACTGTGGTAGTATATGAAAGACTCATCAGAAAAATGTGGACAAGTTACTGAATTATTCTCTAGAGCATGTGACAAATGGCAGGTAGTAATACATTATGACACTCTCGATCAGTACTTCCTAAATTATTGATTTCAGCCTATGCCCCTTCCTATTCATCACATAGGAAACAAAAGTTTAGCTGTGTGTAAGGCACAAAAAAGGAGATGATCTGTGGAGATGTGACTTGCTACACATCCAGCTTACTCTAAAACTGCCATCTGCTAGGAGGAAGGTACACTGTGGTCAAAGCTCTTGGTAGTATGCAGAGATGCAACAGATGAAGAGGTGTGAAGTTTACACAAGAGCTAGGAGTATGCAGCTGGTGGTAGTGCTGCTTTTTTATGGAAAACAAGAGAGTACAGAGGAGCGGACAGCTACTAGAACATAGAAAAGAACCTGGATCTGGTTCTTTCTTCCTGGAACATGGAAGCACTTTTTTCTGAAACTGTCAGTACATCTGTGCTGCAAAACAGTGACACGCAGGTATAAACAAGAATGCTGACTGTGACCGCAGTGAATTCTGACTGGGCTTACTCTGTTTCTTAGAGACATTTTACAGCCTACCCTGTGCACTTAAACCAGCTAATATAAAACTTCAACTTAAAGGCTCCAGTGCATGCCCAGGTTCACAAAGTAAATTTGTTGAGGCAGATGAAGGTGATTACTGCTGATATATCTGAACATTTGCTACTGATAGTGGCTTTGGCATGATTTCTGGGCATGCAGTAGCATACCCGACTTCCAGTAGAAGCATAAAAACCCTTCACCACAAAGCAAAGTGAGGGATTCAAAAACTGTTCTTAACAGAAGAGTTTCCAATTTTATATAAAACTGAGACATCTTAGCAATGCATCCAGGTAGTGAAAACATGCATTGTTTTTGCTTTCTTGAGGAGATTTTAGATTTCAAATATTTGGGAAGTGATAGGCTCTACCTGTAGTCCAGGCAGGAGCTGTCAGCCCTAGGACATTCAGCGCTAGATATACAGTTAAGGAGAAAAGGAGTGGGTAAAGATTTCTGGATTTGTCTGAATGGGAAGAGCTGCCAGCCAAACTGTGTAGGCGCTGCAGCTCCTGAGAGGAGTTTTCCAAAGACAGCTTATGGGTGTATTTTAGCAGCAACTTTCACTTAAACTGTGAATACTGTATGTAGAGTTTTGCGTGAAAGTGCTGGAACAAGAGCCTGAAGGGCTGCACTGCAGAGTGCTGCCCACTGGACCTGATTAAAGGGAGACTTCTCAACCTTTTTGCAGAAAGAGACAAATCTAAGTCCAGAAGACTTGAATAAATATAGACTCACTAGGATTTCGTAAATGCAATACATTAAAAAAGTTGAAAATTCATTGTTAATGAACAATGGATTGGAAAGGACTTTTTGCTTTGTCTCATATATGGAGATACCGTAAGTGCATGTAGCAATATCCCTCGAGAACCTGCAGTCCTAGGGTATCGTTGGTGTAGCACAGGTGTTACAATTTGTTATTAGGTGCATACAGATCAGCTGCATCTTCAGTCTGCTCTTCCACTTCACCTGAGGCGGTCCTGCTTCTAAGCTCATATTTTGCATCCATCTCTTTCCACCACAAATGATTGTTCCAGGTTGTTTGTGAAGTTTCCTGAGTTTCTCAGAGCCATTCCTCATCAGAAGGGCAAAATGCACAGTAAGGAAGAATGCATGACAGTGTTTGGAGGAGATGGGGAAGACAGCATTTCAAGGAGGACAAGAGAATAGTGTGAAAAACTGCTGTGTTTCAACCTTATGGTTTTATGCTGCTTTGAAGATATTGTAACAAAATTGTACTTTTCAGGCTTATTTTGAAACACACTTTTGGAGGAGAGCAATGGAAAGATGCCCTGGTACCTGGTAATAAGGTCACTCTACATGAGAGGCTTTTGATACCAATAAACATAGATGAAAACAAGTTAAATATTTACAACTTTTATTTTTAAATTGTGGTCAAAAGTTACAGAAGTGAATTATGCTTTTATGCATACGGGAGAATAGATGTGCCATGGACTGTACTTATAAGAAGTTTGAGAGTGGTGTTCAAAATATGCAAAATGATTCCCAGCTCAGCAGCATTGTGGTACTCTCAAAAATATGTAGCTTTACTTAGTCTGGACTCAATGGTAAGTAGGGAAAAGAGAGTAGTTGCTGCTCACAGTCAGAGCATCATACCAAGCAGGGACTCCCATCTCTGGTGGGGTCCTGAGCTCCGCTGGGCTTGCAGACCTGACCACACAGTGGGGGAGAAACCCTTAAACTGCAGCAGCTCCTGGGCCGTAGGCTTAGTGGTTCCTTACATGTGTGTTAAGTGGTTGTTTGGGAATGAGAGGGGTTGGGTGGGCTCTCTAGCACTGCAGTAGGTCCCCCTGTTTCCTGCAGGCATTGTAAATGGAGATTTTCTGCTCTGAAAAGACTGTGTGTGTGTTTCAAAACAAGCAGTATGCTGCTCTGCCTTAGTGCCTTGGGACAGGGAGTGATGAGGGGGAGAAGGCCAGCCATCTTGCAGCGGAGCATTTTTCAGTCCTTAATGTTAAAAACCTTCCACCTGTTTGTTGTAGGTCTCTGTGGTATAACAAAAACTAGATCTCCCACAGCACAGCATGTGGTGGGGCCTGGAAAAAAATGCCTGGCTAAGGCATAGACAGCCCAGTTTCTTATTCCCTGGTACTGCGGATAGTCAACTACTTGTCCAGGGTTTGTGTGGAACAACTATACTGCTCCAGTAGGTATTCATAGCTTCTTTGCAGAGATGTAGTGGTTATTTCCAGAGTATGAAACAGCAGGGAATCAGCATGCATGTATCAACATCTCAGTGTTCTGCAGCTCCATCTAGAAAAGAGAGGCTTAGTCACCATGCAGAGGTACTATGTAGTATCCTTCAAACCCACTAATCTCAGTTATAAGTTGATTCACACCAACTAAAACTGTAGATATGTGTCTGGAAATGAGGAAGGAGTTGTTGTGAGCAGAATAAAACCATGGACATTTGGTGCATTAGCTCTGTTTCCTAACTCGCTTCCAGAGTTTACTGAAGTGACTGATTCTTATGAGGCCCTCAATAATATTTTTGCAATTTGCCTGGTGCTTGAGGACCTAAACAAGTACTGGCTATGCAATCCCAGTTTTATTCTGCTGCATTTGGTCAGCTTTATAAGTTTTATTTGAGTTTATTTCTTCTGTCTTCTTGTTCTGCAAGAATAACAGCATTGCTTTTAGCTGGCATGTCATCAGCTCAAGCTGGAATGCAGTTTACATGAGACAAGCAAAATGTCCTCATGCTCTGTTCAAAAATATTGGTTAGAAAGTAGAGCAGTATAACTTAGGCTGCAGAAGAAAATACACATCTTTCAAAAATCTTTAAAAACAAAAGCAAAGTATATTTAAATGGCAAGTGATTGATAAGATTTCCTTGCAAATCTTGATGTAAGGGAGGGGCTAAAAATCTACAAATACTCTCAGATCATTATCGGGCAAAGAAAAGAGGACGCTGAAAACTCTAGAATGTGTCTGGAGGAGTCAGTGAGGTTTCAGGTCTGATTCAAACTGCAGGGAGTGGTGAAGAGATAGATTCAGCCCCCAGGTGCAAAGAATCTCAGAAGGTGGTCAGGCAGCTACAGCTGAAAAGGAGAGCCAGCTTTTCTGAGCCCCCTCTTGACGTGGACCTGACATTGTCTACACCTGCTCCTCACTTAGCTTAAATGCGTCTCTCTGCTTCCTTTGGTTTGGGAGATGGGTAACCATGAGCTTTAGTAGCATGCTTAAGCTGACTATCTGGAGGGATTCATAACCAGTTTTAACTTGACATCTAGCAAGGTATAGCTCGTCAAAGTGCATGACAATACTTGAGGTATGACATTTCTTTACTCTTTTTATGTTTTTCAGATAGCTATTGTGTGCTTTAGTATATTCTTTTTGTAAATTTCTGTTCTCTTAATACTTTAAATGTCTTGAGGTACTTTGTCTCCTGGAACAGCTTACTGTGTGATGATGTCCTAAGGAGGACATCCCTCTGAATTCTTGTCCCTCTTCTGGAGGCTAATTTGTTAACATGCTGTGGTGGTTTTGCTCAACTACAGTGATACATAACTCTGTTCTGAGTATCTTGCAGTTCCTTTCCATTACAGGAAAGCTTGCAGCTGTTGAAGATTTATATTTGTTTAGGGTTTTGAGCTGAGTTTAGATATGTCTCCTCTTTAAGGGAGGAGGGGGAGAAGTGATAGAATTCTTCACCTTAGAGAAGCAGTGAAGTGCCATTTCCTGGGCTGTGTTGTATTGTTCTGACCTTGAATTCATAGGCTTGTCTCTGAAGACAGCTGTTTGCATACTGATCTGAGGAAGTTTGTATTTCAGAAGAGTCAGAAGTATGTAAAAAAATGGGGGTGAAATCCTGTCTCTCCTTAGACTCAGTTGCAATCTAAATATTGACTTCAGTGGGGCCTGAGAGCATACCCCAGGCTCACTGCTTAATTACTGCAAAATTACTTCAAAAAATTATTTCAAAACAGCAAATTTTAAGGTTTTTAAGTTCATATTCCCCCTTGCTGTCCTTTTTTCTCCATCTCTCTCCTTTTCTTTAACTTCTTTCCCTACCAAAATGATCCGGTCTGAACATTTTTTTTCCTGTTTATACTTAATTGTAATTTTAGACATAGGCAAAGTAGGGTTTTGCTGCCTACTTGGCTTCATGGCAGTGTTAGAACTGGTGATAGTAGCAGCAGTTGCTGCCAAGAGGCATGTCAGGACACGTAACCCGAGAGCAATGTTGACTGAAAAAAAGGAGATAACAGGAACTGTTGCAGCTACTACTCTTGAATGTCACCCGAGCTCTCTGTCCCAGTGTTTTGTGATACAAACCCTGACCACTCTGGTAGCAAAAGTAACCTAGCTCTGTCGCCTTTTTCTCTAGGGAGGAAAATAAGTTTATAGGCTTTTCTCCAGTATCAATCTAAGCTACTTTTATTGTAATCAAAGAAAACCCCTTGTTCTTTTGACTTGAAAGTCTGTTGGATCTGGCTGACAGCTTGTTGGAGGCCTACATCTTGCTTCAGACTTCTATCAAGTAAAATGTATTGCCAGTGAGAATTCTCTCTGCAGGATTCTCCAGTGCTCAAAGGTATTATGGGTGGTTTCATGCCCTAATATCTTTTTCTAATGCATCTCAACTGTTTCGTTGCTTGTTTTTCTCAGCTGTTTCAATAGGAGAAGTATTACCAAAGCCTGTATGTGGTCTTTGCTGCCTGCTTTTCGTTTAGATATTTGAAGTGTTGCAATGTAAATAAAAATGCTGCTACTTGCTTTTTATTACATTCTAGTTTGTTCATTTAAAAAAAAGGGGGGGTGGGGGAGAGGGGGCGGTTCTTACCTAACACACAAGCAACCTAGTATCTTCTTGAACATGCTCTGAACTTAGCCTTTTCCCGCTGTTACTTCTTTAGTCTTGTTGACTGTATCTTGTATTTGATTATGCTTGTTTTAGCTGGTGCAGTAATAAAGGGAATGAGGCTTCTCTCAGGATGGCTGGAAAAGATCACAAAGGGGTTTCAATTAAAAGATATAGCAAGGGTTGCTAGAAAGTGCATTTGTCTCCTGGCAAATTTATCATGAGGCCCCAGCACAGCTTGCATACTACAGTTGCATTACCTGAAGACCATTCCTTGAACAGTCTGTCGTCTTCTAGGTAGTCTAGTAAGTGGTTTTGACTTTAAAGCCTCTGTAGGTTTGTGAATGGTAAAGCAGCAACTTTTATGCAACTTTGTCTTTACACACAGCAAATAAATTTGGATCAACTACCACTGTGCATTTTACAGCAACCCAGTACTTTTCATTCACACGGCATGCTCTAGGGAAAAAATAACCTCTAAAAGCAGTTTTACTAGAAGTGTGGGTATGTTCTAGCTAGAATAATCCAAAATAGGGGGAAAATGAGTGACTTAAAGGAGGTAGCGTACCAAATTATTGACATAATCAAGACTCTCACCTGCTGATACTGGTTGTGTTTTTTTTTTGTTTGTTTGTTTGTTTGTTTGTTTTGTTTGTTTTTTAAAAGTTCTGAGGTATCTCTTGCCCAGTAGCAACATCCTCTGACTTATATGGCCGGGGCCAAGGTTCTTGCCTTGGGGGGTTTTGTAGACTTCTACAACTGTACTTACACTTCTGTCAAGGCTGGTTTTAAGCCAGCTGCATCAGCCCCTGGCCAGCTCCCTAAGGATCTACTCAACTTTTTAAGGTCTCTGCAGTCCATACTGCCATAACCATGTTGCTACTGCTGTCTGAATGAGTAGTTTAAAAATCTGTTTGGCTGCACAGTATTTAGTCTAAATCTCTCTCATTGGGGAAAATGCTTACTTGGCACTTTAGAAAATCAATTCAGCAGAACAGCTAGCTGCCTGGGGGACTGGGGCTATACCTATCTCTGCATTCCTATGTTTTTAGGCATAATGACCCAAGGGTTTACTAGTCTTTGTGTTTTCTGCAATTATAAAGAGCTGTTCATATTAAAAGATACTGCAAATGTTCATATTAAAGATCCTATCTTTGCTTCTGTGTATAATCATGTTGTTTCTATTCTTCCTTGAACTATTGATGATGTTGACCATTACTTGAAGAGATGGATCAAACTCCCTGGACTCTAGTGTGCAATAAATTACTTCTGATCAAAGCAAGTTAATTTTCTAAATATTGTGGGGAAAGCATCCTGGCAGAAACTTACACGCAGCTATTAAGGAATGGCAGAACTGAATATTTGTCTGTTAATTCTTCAGTGATCCACTAGACAGAGCACTGATACAAGCATAATGTTAGTACAAAAATTATCTCTTTTACAGATGGAAAAGATTAGTATAGGCACAGATCATGTCAATCTATTCCATGGTCCATTACAGGATTTTTCCCCCTGGTGATAGGTTCCCCAGGGCTTGTCCGATCTAATATTAAAGGAATCATGTGATGGAAGATATCATTTTCTGTGAGAGAAAACTCTTTTTCTCTACAACTGAATGCTACTCTTGGAATATTTTCTGATGCTTATATTAAAATCAGTTTTCCTCTAACTTCATTCATGTAATTAAAAAAAAAATTATTTATATAAATAATGGCAATCATTCATGTAAAAGCGACATAAACACCACTTAGACATACTATTCAATGGGGTTTAAAACTTACTAATTGTTGTGTCCTGGTGTCCTTATACTAGTAAGAAAGATGCTGCTTAAAACTCCATTTGTTGACACTAACATGAGAAGGGAAAAAAGAGGATGGATAATCTTGTGTCCCTCCAGATGCTGGAAACCCTGAGTTGTGCAGCACTGGATAGCCCTATGCGGGTCCTGTCACTGAAGGGGGTTCACCTACATATTGGTCTTAAAATAAAACAATTCCTGTCATCAAAATAAAACATCATCAACTGTTTTCATAGAAAGAACAGCTGTTTCACTTAAAGATGAAGACATGGTTGTGCAGGGGCTGTCATCGCCTGTGGTGTCTGCAGGCTTCTCCATTGCAACTCGCTGGATAAGTTTGTCCTGTGGCCAAGGGATAGGTGCTCATAGCTGTCCGTATTGTTAACTCCGTGCTGTCTTTTGGTTAGGATCACTTCACTGATGTGCTCCCTATGAGGGAGAAAGAAAAAATCTTATCAAACCTAAACCGCCCTTAAAGCGACCGGAGAGGAAAAGATGCAAGGGTCCCACCACCTGTACAAACAGGGATAGTTCAACAAAAGCAAAGACAACGTGACAGAGTTGACCGTTTCAGTGCAATGCCGTGTGCTGAAGGGAACTGTGCCAAAGGGCTGCCTGCGAGAAAGGGCTTGATGGCCCCAGTAATAAGTGTGTCTGGATCATCCAGCCATGCCGGAGAGCCTCAGTCAGGCGCTCCAGACTGGACGCAGAGGGCCACGCAGCACGTGGACAGCGCTTTCCTTACCCACTTGGTGCTATTTTTGTGTTTTTGTCCAGTAAATGCAACAGAAGTGTTGTTGTGGGTTGAACTAAATGGAGCTGCAGGTGTTTCCTCTGCTGCCTCCTTGCAGGAGGTGCAAACGGCAGGGGCGGGGTGCTGGGTTTCGTGGGGGGGTGGTGGGAAGCTGTGAGGTGCCCTGCCCTGGCCGCAGCCCCTTCCGGACGGTTCTGTAACGGACAGTAACAGTCTGCGCGTGCCCAAATAGCACCGGTTGCAGAGCACGGGATGCTGCCACATGCTGAGAGCAGGCAGGACAGCGAGAGATGGCCTGTGCAGGGACGGAGAGCCCTGGAGAGGTTGTGTCTGTGGGGAACCGAGGCAGGAGTAGCGGCAGAGGAAAGCGTGAGGCCGGGGTTGATGGAGAGATGGCTGGCTGAGGGGAGCGAGCGCAAGGTGCGGGAAGCGGCCACGAGCGGAGGCAGGTAATGGCGGTGACGTGAAGAGAGGNAGGCAGGAGCAGCGGCAGAGGAAAGCGTGAGGCCGAGGTTGATGGAGAGATGGCTGCGTGCTGAGGGAAGCGAGCGCAAGGTGCGGGAAGCGGCCACGAGCGGAGGCAGGTAATGGCGGTGACGTGAAGAGAGGAGGAGAGCTGTCTGGCCAAGCTGAGCCTGGGGAGGAGGAGAGGAGCGGCGTTTCCCTCGGTGTTTAATTATTTATGCCTTCTTTGTTTCTTAAGACCCCAATCAATAGAATTTTGCTCACTGGCAATAAGTTAAATTAATTCGAATTCCCAGAGTCAAGGCTGTTTTTCCCGTGAGGATTTGTTATGTGTTAAGTGCAGCACCATCAGGTTTGCTCCATGGGGTTGCGGTCGGTTCAATTCCTCTTTCTGAACGCCTAAGTGTAAACCTAGTGGGACTAAGAATGGAATGTGTGGTCTGCAGAGGAGATGGGAATTATGGATCATCAAAGTAACGTGCGTAAATGCAGTGCATGGGCTGTCGTGATGTAAATAAGCATGAAGAGAAGCGCCACTTGCTACAGCAATTAACATGTTAATGTGAGAGTCGCTTGAGTTTTCGGGACAAACCTGGAAAACTTAAAATTCTACTTAATGTCATTTTAAAAAGAAAAGCAAATGCTGTATCATCCTCAGTCTAATGACAAGAGAGTAGATGCTTTCTGCTTTAATACTTGACCTTTCTCTTTGCGCAGGTCTGTCTTCCCAAGTGCTCTTCCTTGTGTAGCTTTTGCCATCTGCTGGAATAAAGCTGATGCAAATCTGTGTTTTGTTGCTGTAGGTTATGAAAATGGGTGGCATTTTTGCTATTCCTTCATGAATGAAGTCCGATTCAGTTGAGGGCTGGTGCTCCTTTGGACCTCACACAAGTGCTGTGTGCTCTGCTCGCTCCTGGCTGGAGGTCTGCTATTTGGTTATTATTTTAACACTAGTGTTGAGGCTGGTAACACTGAGTGGTCAGAGCCACTGGAATTTTTGGAAGCAGAAGCCCTGTATGAGCATTCAGTTGTTAACTTTGATAGGTGTTTTTGAAACTGTGTACATCTCCCAGCTGGCAGCATTTGCTGACTCTTTCTTTAAATAACCAGTGAGAATTGCCACCCCGTGTGCAGTCACATGGTCTGTATGTTACAAGTTTGGAGATGAGCGCTGTAGCTCCTCCAGACACCAGAAGGTACTGATTCTTGCACTGAAGGAGTTGCAAAGAGCACACAATTCCTTAATGCATATTTTCTTTCTCCTGTGATGCATGTTTTCTCTCTCTTCAATCCTCCCTTCATTTAACATTTCTTCTCATTTTGCAATTCTCTTTTTTTTCCCTTCTTCCCTCTTTTTTAGGGCTTTGAAAAATCCTTCACATATGGATGCTGAGGTAGATTGCTTCCCAATGAGAATAATCTATAATCCTAGTTCTTCTTCAGTGCCATGGCATGCAGGCCATTGCTTTGCATCTGTAAGGCAGACACTTGAACTTTTCTCTCTGTCTTAAGTAAACAATGTTCTTAAAAATGGGAAAGCTTGTCCTCAGTCCTTTTAAAAATAGTCTTCTCAAATATCTCTGGGGAGAGGAGGAGAAATCAATAGTTTCACTAAAGGGAGAGAAAACAAAAAAAAAAAACACCCACTGCATATAGATAGTTTTGCAAAACCCAATAACTGATGATGCCAAAGCAATTCTCTGGGCATTATCTATGAACGGGCCACAAGAGAGGCCAGATTACCCTTCAAGTAAATAATCCTGGAGTTGGAAGCAAATGAGTTCCTACCTCTTCCACAGAGTAAGAAACTTCCAAGTGGTTCAGAGCTGGACAAGATGGGGTAAACAGGTTACATGTTAAGAATAGTCTGTATCACAAACTTGCAGCAACTGTTTGACTAAAGAGTACCATTAAGCCTGCAGAGTCAAACCCTTGACAGATACTGAAGGGATCTAACATAAGGATGAATTAAGGACATAGTAGAGGAGACTCACCACAGCAGATGACCAAAGGAATCATAGGAGCAAAAGTTTAAAAACTGTTCTGGGTGTCTACATTAAATAACTGTTTCTGAGTTATCTAATATCTCTCACTTAAGATATGCCTTTTCAGAGCTATTTACTGGTTCTCTTAGCACCTAGAAAGTGACAAAACCTAGGGATTGATTTGCAAATGTACTGAGCACTTGAGAGCTGTAGCTGAAATCTAGAAGAACTATACTTTATCGAGATAAAAAGCCTAGGGGTTGAAAGAGAACCCTCATAAGACTGGAAGAACTTTATCCTATCCTGCATGATGTGGCAGGATTGACCGTACCTTTATCAGTCTTGGAGATGTTTGTTCTTAAATCCTCAGTGACACATCTGCTAAGCTCCCTAGGCAATCTGCTTGCAGTGCTTATCTGTAGAAAGTTTGCTTTCTTGTTTGTCTCCTGCCAGGTGTTTTACCTGGATCATTCTTCTTGCAGTAATGGATAGGATGAGGGGGGAAAAAAGGGGGCTTAAACTGACCTCAAGAGCATAGAGCATATTATTGTGTTTTTGTTTTTTTATAGCAACTTTTTACATATTTGAACATGTTGCTTCCTCAGTCTTCTAAGGCTGTATGGTGCTTATGTGTGCAGTTTTCTTTGCATAGGTGGTATATTTTAGCTCCTTTACCATTTTAATTTCTCTTGTCTTGACAATTTTTAACCAATCTTAGAGTGCAATCAAGCAAACTGATAGCAATATTCCGGATGAAGCTTTATCAATATGAAGAGCAATAGGAGGATAGCTGCACGTGTTTTGCAGATTGTTTCCCTGTGTGATACAGCAAAATAGGAATTTTGCACTCCTACCACATCTTAGATTTTAATAGGTACAGAACAGTTTTTCCACTGGCCCTCTTTTCAGCAAGGGGTGAAACACTGTGGTTTAAATTTTCCAAAATAATTCAGCTCATAAAAAATGCTTCAAGCCAATTTGGCAAAATCTGGCAATTATAGGCAACATGAAGGCTCAGGTAATCCTAAAATTAGATGGTCTTAGCTGTATCTATAATAAAGTAGTACATAACCTAAAGGTCTTTGAAGGCTTTCAGGCAGGTGTTCAGTCAGGGTAATACCACTTTCCCAGCAAAAGCTTGGAGATCCTGAATAACAAATTTTACCAGCTAGTAACTCCCTTGGGATTTGCTTTGGTGTTTGGTGAAAACTAGATTGTCTAGTGAATTGCTGCTGTAATATGTCTTGCACTGTGGGATGTTCATGCGTTTTGTTTTTATTCTCTTGAGGTTTTCCATGTAGGCTGACTAAATTAAACTTCAATGCTGATAAAGGTGTTATGTATTCTGTTATAAAGCATCTGCTTTCAGCATAGTGAAGCTGTGTACTTATTTATTATGAGTAGTTTTCTTTTACTAGAGATAAATTTTCAGTATTGGATGGTTCAGTAAAGATATATTAAATATCATATCCAGTATCTATTTCACATATTCTGAAAGGCATTTTACCATTGGAGAAGACTAATCCTTTACTCAGAGACTCAGTAACTCTAGTGGGTATTTCACATAAAAAGCAAAGCCATTTCCAACTTACTTTTCTAGATCTCTGTTGACAGGTCATGCAGGGGGATGCATATGGTTCTTAAGCATACTGTTAAGAATACATAAAAAATTCTTCTGTTATTTAGCACCATTAAGGTATGGAGCTTTTTAATTCAGGGTTTTGGATAGTTTATGATAGTGATCAAGCACTGTCCTGTCAATGTGAAACTCATCAGCAAGAGAGATCTAAACTGCTAGGGAAACTGTTACATTAACATATGTCATGATCAATGTTGAGAGGAATAAAATCTGAGCTTTGAAATGAATGATAGGGGAAAAGGACAGGCAAGGTCTTAAAGGTGTCTTACTGCCTCAATCAAAGGAGCAATTATTTTTCTCAGACTCAGATATCAAGACTGACTGGATTCAAATAATATAAAGATGAAAAATTTCTCTGTTAAGTACATTAGACTTCTCAATGCTGTTGCTGACATCCAAAACATGAATGTCATAAAATCAGATGCAATTAAAGTGGGAGGCTGAGGAGATCATCTACTTACACAAGCATTACCAAGTGCTTCATCAAAGATATGAAGATCATCAAAGATCTGAATTCCATAGTCCTGAATTAATACCCTTTTGCAAATCCCACAGTAGAACTATTCTTGCAGAAAACAGCCTGAGTCCTGATAGGTAAATGAAACATTTTCCTTCTTCGCTTAAACCATCTTTCATCCATCTTTAGATGCCGTCACTGATGTAACTGGACAGGAACTGTATATTGTGTTTTTTAATGGTTCTGCATCAGCTAATAAAATTAATGAAAGTCTGCAGTAGCTCTGAGAAGATAGTCTCAGTACAGAGAGAAGGTGTGCTAAAGTTTTTATTTTGCAAGTGCATTGTTCTTTCCTATGTTCCTTTCTGTTTAACCATGGCTTTTGCTGGAGCAATAGGAATCACTCTGTTTAAGTAGATTACAAGCATGCACTTCATAAGGCGAAGAATGATTTGTACTTTGTGACAGGCACTGTGGCATTTATGGCTTACCTGCTTTTGGGAAATTGCTGCCTCAGATGATATTCAGTTGTTTACATACTCCAGGATATCTTCTGCCTGAAAAGTCTTGAGAAGAATTGCTTAACTCTGGAAACCCTTGCAGTATTCATGGCCAGTCTGATTTGTAAACAGTGGAGTGCCAGAATCCCTACTATGCCTCTAGTGATTTGATTAAAAGCTGTTTCCACTGGATTGCTCTCCGGAAGCTTAAGTGATTGGGCTGTTTTGATAGGTTAAAAACCTCACCTGTTCTACTCCTGCTACTGAATGTCCTGTGTAACAGAAAAATCTTTCTTCAAAGGAGATCCTTGTCACAAGTTAGGCTGAATGGGATTTTTCTCAGTTTGTTTTCAGCGCTGATGATCCAGCTGCCTTAGCCTACAGGCAAGGCAAGTAACTGAGGGATATTTGTTCAGATCTAGCAAAGTTACTCAAATGCAATTTTTGTAAGATCTGCTACCAGTAAACCTAAAGGATTTCTTCAGCGGCTTTATAATATCATCCAAACACTTCTATCTTGCAGTTGGTATTTGGAAAGCAAGGTCATGTTTCAACTTACTCCAACTAGCTCTGCAGCCCTCCCATTGCTGCAGTTGGTAGAGCAGGCCCAAAACTATGCCTACCTTAACAGTTTACTTCCTCCCAATTAAGGATAAGATGCATTTGTTTTGTGGAGATGCAAATGTATTTGAGACATTTGTCAAAATTCCTCTTGCATGAGGAAAGAATATGGTGCTTGATAGAGATCAAAGATGCACATCTTGGGTTTTGTTCATTTGCCATAGGTTAAAGATAGCATAGGATGCAAGTTGCTGCATATCCAGGCAAGTTTTCAAAGGTTAGCTTGTTTGTGGTGACAGACCACCTGAATGACAGGACAAGAACAACGAGAAATCCTTCCTCCCAGCATACTGGATTGATACCTATAATTGGGAGAGACAAGTTTTAAGACATTGGAAGACAAGTCTTTCCTTATCCTACCTCCTGAAGAAAAGTGAATATGCTGAAGGTCAAGGGAGAAGAGATGCTCAAAGAGATTACGTTGCTGTGTTTCAGTCATGAAAAAATCACACATTCAGCCTGTTTAGTGCAGAATGATGGAACTAAATATAGCAGTAGGGTAGTTAGCACTGAAGAAATGGAAATTGTTGATTAATAAAATTAAACAGAAAAGAGAACCAGAGGGAAATAAATCATTTTTTGAAAAGTTTTCTCATTGCAATATGACCAAGGTACTGCTACACAGTGTCCCTCTGACTCAGCTGTAGTTCCTAGCAGCAGCGGAAGGAGCTACTGTCAATAACATTTTAGAACATGTTCTATTTCCTAGTGCAATAGCTGTATTCTAAGTATAAACTCAGTAGCTGCCTCAATGTGGCAGCTCAGTGGTGCCTGCAAAATAATTGTGTGACTGCAGCCTAGCTAAGGGGGCTGGTTCCTGTTGAAAGCAAATACCCAGTACAGAAGGACTGAAGTACCCATAGAAACAATTTCCCTCTCCTCTCCTTGCACCCTCTCTGGCAAGCAGCACCGATTCCCCTTTGGGAATTCCTGTATGTTGGTGTTATACAGTTGTGTAGTCTGTGTCTGAACAGAGGATTCAAATCTCTGGAGCCCCTGATAGAGCTGGATTCACAATATAGACTGAGCTAACACGCTTCAGCAAGGCTGAAGGGAGCAATATCAGTATAAACAAAAGGCGTTTAAAGAATGAAGAGTGGAAAAAGACTGAGAGATGCTCTGCCTAGTGTTGCATCTAGTTATTAAGATATGCTTTGCTGCACTGGGTCTTCATTCTCCTGTGTGGGAAGAGGCAGGGAGAGACAAAAGACTCTAATCTTTGGGAGTCCCAGGAAGGAGACTAGATCTGGCATAATGTTTTGTTTTGTTTTTTCCCTCTCCTGCTCTATCTCCGCCTTGTATATCATTGCACTTCTGTTGGCATGGTAAAGCAAACAAAACCACAACATCCTGCACTCTGGTGCTTCATGGTGCTGTGACAGTGCCTGCCTGCTGACACTGGTTATGAGAACCTTAATTCCCATCCAGATTAAAGGATTATTAAGTGGTTCACAGTTCAGCTCAGGATCCTGAGAATGCGACATGCCTTGAAGCTCCTTAGTAAGTCACAGCTTTAAATTCTTCTGTGTGATCTTTGATCACAGCCATATACATAGAACACATATTAAAATGTAGTTTACAATTGCTATATTTTCCCTGGAAAACTAGGACAGAACATAAAGGGGTCGTAGAGGGAAGTCTTTAATCATATTGAGACCCATTTAAAAAAATGCAGTTATGGTTACATTATTTAAACTGCATGAACTTTTTACCTGCAAGATTCTCTTTGCAGTTTAAGATTCTGAAACAGTCCTTTAAATTCCTGTTTGAAAAGAAAAAAAAAAAAAAAAAAAAAAAAGTAGGGGCTTTTTAGAAAGATGCATTTGGGATAAGGAACAGGCAAAAGTGTTTATAACTTGTTGATACAGCATTTTTAAATATCTAGTTTTATAATCCCAGGCAAAGTCTGTTTTGGGGTGTATGGGTTAGCAATTTCTGCCTCATGTAAGGATGCAAAGTGAGGAAAAGTTCTTGTTTGTATATACAATGTTAAGCACTTCAACTTTAGTAGGCCTGGAGAAATCTGGCAGGAAAGATAAAGCTAGCTGACTTACAATTTCCCTTTTTTACTTCCTCCAATAAAAATTAACTTTATGGGTGGGAATAATTATAAGTTCTCTGGACATCAGTGTTTAGACTTTACATGAGTGATTTTTCTAGATTAGCTTTTCTTGTCCAGCAAGACTCAGCAAGACTCACACTAAAATGAGTCAAAATGTAAGCAAAGAAATTGCATGGGGTTGTGTAATAGGATCTTAAGGATTCTAATGGGAATGGAAGGCAACTTAGTAGCCAAAGAAGCTGTTAAGCAAATGAGTTTCTTAAAGGCAGATTTGCCTGGGATGTTACTGATGGTACTGATTTCTTCTCTCAAAGAACAATTCTGTTCCACATGTAGGTGGTCACTGTATTTCAGCAAAGAAGATATTTTTTTTAAGTTTAGAGGCTGTAGTTGTTAATGGTGTGTGTTGTGCTAATGTAATATATCCTGGTGAGGGAATGAGAGCCCATAGCTTCATCATTATTAAGTAGAACAAGATGAAAATTAACTTGCTGTTCTGGGAAGACTCAAGTATATATATAATTTTTTCAGTCTTGTTCAAATTGAAATGAAAATACAAAATATCAAGGGTTTAGTATTCAGCTGACTGAGCTCTTTCAACTCTACAGGGTGGACTCAGTAGTCACACTTCAGCTCCCAGGAGCTGAAGTCCCATCCCAGAATTGTGTAATCTTCCTGTTTATGTACTTCCTCAGCAGAGAAGAATAGCAGATGTTGTGAAAGATGCCTGGGCAACAAAGGAGAAACCAGACCCAAAGATGTCTAGGGTCACTGAGGTAACCTGTTTAAACAAGTGTAGATTAATGTTGAATTGACCCAAGTATCTGATTGTACTTTTATTTATTTATTTTTTTTTTTTTAAGTGTTTTCATTTTGGATCAGTTTAACTTAGATCATGGTATTTTGGTCAGGGTTTATGGAAAGAAGTTTGTAGATCTGTGCATACACAGAAATTCCCATAAAGAAATAGGATTCTCTGCTGAAATATATTTCAGCCTGATCTGTCACTCAAGTCTGGCATCTTCCATGGCCCCATAAAAAAATGCTTAAATTGTGTCAAATCCTTGTTTTGAAGTCTACACAGTCTAACCATATAAATGAGTAGAGGGTGAAGGTACTATTTGAAATGAATCTGGTAATTGTCTGGCATATTTTTGTCAGATAAATCACATTCGTGCGAAGTTTTTTGTTGTTCTGCCAAGCTTTGTACTTGATGCCAAAGCTTGTGGGGCTGAGCCCAAACTCTGAATTCTCCAAGACTGAGTAGCAGAGATGGCAGTACCAAACTGACAAGCAGACTAGGTATGTCTGAGTGCCTCTGAAACCAGATTCTGGAATGGCAAACAGTTTGGAATGGTCTTTGCCTGCAGGTATAGGTCAGGATGTCCCATATAACTGCTTGTTTTTAGTGCCTCAGACCATTGCGCTTAATGATAGACGAGATGCGCTGTATAACTCAAAAAAGGCTGAAGGGAAGTGTAGAGGAATGAAACAAATGAACCAAGTTGCTATTCTGGTGCTGAAATGAACTGGCCTTGTAGAGACCTATGAATGGTAAAACTGCCTAGAAGGCTGAAACTGTAACTATTTTATTTTGATGTGGCTGAGTAAATAGACATCTGCTTTGGAAATGCATTTGGCAAAATAAATAACATTTACGTGACTCTCAGCAAATATTGCTGTGACATTTAGTGATTTATTTTTTTTTAACCCTGTATCCTTATCTAACCTCATCTGAGACTGAGAGATCAGCTTCTTTAAAGAGATACTCATACTTTCTTTTTCTCCTCTGAGCAATGGTTTTAATATTATCACAGCAGTGCTACAGAGATCTGTGGCATTTTATAGACGTTTCCAGATCTTTACGAAAGGGATTTATAATCCGATCCCTGATGCTACGCTGAACTTTTCAAGAACCATCCTTTGGGTCCGGCAGAGCAATGGCAGAGTGAGTGAAGTGCCCGGAGGTTTCAGGATTTTATGTAAATGCAGTGCAACAAGATAAAACAAGAGTAATAAAATCTCCAAAGTTGAAAAGAGCCTGCGAGGAGACAAGGAAAACAGCAATGAGTGAGTGTGAAACATGTCTTTTTATTGATCATTTATAAAGAACTTATGCACACAAAAAGAGATCAACTTGTAGGCTAATATCTGAAATAGTGAAAATAAAGAACTGGGTGAAGATGAATGGTAGAAAATTCCCAGAAGATGTTACAGGAATGAGAATCCAAACTTTTGATTGTGGTCTATATATCATTAGACAGTAGGAATTCATGTAAACTGTGTTATATTCATAATATTTTGGCAAAGTTCTTGACATTTTGCTTTCAAAGTCACATAAATGTTTAATAATCTTGGGTGCCTTTTTAAAATAGAACTTTCTGACCTGGCAGTATTAACCTATAACCGGTTGAGGCATGGGCTACAAGTAAGAACCCTGAATTACTATATATGATCATTTTGTGGAGTTTGTCTTTTTAACAGATTTTGTAATTCTGAGAATTTACTTAAGAAAACCCTTCCTGCTGTGTACTTGCAACCTCCTTCTCCACAAAGTCAGCTGAGATTAAACAAACCCATTGGCAGTAAATATATACAGAAAAGGGGTCATCATAAGGAAAGAAACCCATGGAAAAAATGTTAATGGATGTGGATGGAAGCTTCCTGCCCAGCGAGGGAAAAAAAGTTTAGTTGAATTTCTGGGCTTACATATTGGTCCTCAAAACCTGCTGGGAAAGTCATATGCTGAGAGTGTATGGGGCTGCGGCAGCCACACTCAGACGTCACTGAACCTTGGAAAGTTGGAAATCAAGCTTTCCAGGATGGCAAAGGCAAGAATGTAGCCAGCCAGGCCAGTTATTAGGACTTCCAGCACCCACCATTCAGTGAGCTGAAAAGAGAGCTTGTAGTGCCATTGAAAACATGTACACATATGTAGTCCCTGTTGATGTTACTTGTGTAGAGGCTTGTGAGAACTAGTTGCGTTTTTCCAGCGAGAAACGGAAAGTGGCAGTTCTAAGCATAGAGCATTGATCATTTGCCTGATTTACCTTGGCGTTGTGAATATTTAAATGTTATTTAAAAAGATTATTCACCAGTAGTATGTGCCACTGAAGCAATTTCAGTGCCACGCTGAAATTCAGTCATTTGTATAAAAACATTTTTCTCAGTTTTTTTAGGTCTGCATACCATATTTGGGTTTGGAGATGGTATGACCCTGCAGAGTAGTCAGCATTGTATTTTAATGTTGTCAGTGATGTACAATGAAAGCTGTTCGTTAGAGAGCTTAGTTGTCTTTCTGGGTTGGAAATTTCTATTATAGAGCAGGAAATTTCTATTATCGAGCAGAGACAGAATTGAAGAAAAGTGGGAACTGCTAAAAGAAAGGGAACTGATACAATTAATTTCCACTCATTCAAAATGTAGGTTATGCAGAAAGTACCTTTGTCATTTCTGTTGTGAACAGTCATTCACAGAATGCCTTCCTCTGCTCTCCCATACGTTTTATTCCTTCCTTCAAATCTTTTGGGTTGCTCTTTTCCTAGCTTTACTGTTCTGAGTTTGCTAGAGGGATGCCCTTACCTGTCAGAGTCTTGTTAAAACAACCCTATCTTCCATGAGGTTCTGGTGTCATTACTTTTAAGAAAAATCATCAAAACAAGAGGAGGGCCTGTCCTTTTTCAATGCAAATTTCCAAGAGTTATGGGTATAAACAACCTTCTGACATTTTTAACATTTCTCAGTTCTTTATAGCCTTTCCATCTTTACTGGTTTCATGGTTGCCATCAGTGTCAACTATTTTGTGCCATTGCTACATTATAGGGGAACCATTCTATCATGTCTTGATGTATCTTCTGTGCAGAAGTTCTTCTGCAAAAGGTTGATAATTCAGAGGAGGGAAGGGTGGGGAGAAAGTAAGAAAATAATTATGCCCATGTTTGTGCCTAATAACACAGCGAACTTTTCCGTACATCATTGCATGCATGATGTGGACATGATCAGGATATGCGTATGTACTGCGCAATTTTATAAGTATCGGCATCCCACTGTTATAATAAAATTCAGTAGTTTTTCTGCTACCTTTCTTTGTGGAGAAAATAGGCAGTACAAGTCATACTTGTTAATGTTAGGATGAACTAGGATGCATTGAAGTAAAAAATCTTTGTCGGCATAGTAGATGCTTTACATCAATGTAATATAGTGGCTGCTGTCAGATTTTCAGTCTTGCTGAAACTGGGAACATCATCAAGCCAACCTACATCGCAGTGGTGCTTGGGGTTTGTGTGCATGCACACAAATGTATGTACTCCCGTTACCCTTCCTGATTCGGAGGCCTTCCCAAGTTGCTTTGTGGCCAGGCTGAGATGCTTGTTTGTTTTACTCTGTGGCTTCTGGCGCTGTGGTGCTACCATAGTGCTTAAGCCCTGGAAGGCAGCTACCCGTGAGCTCAGAAATGGGGCTCCAGGGATGCCAGGAATCTGCTCCAGGAAACCATATGCACTCTTTTCCATGCCTGACTGTTTGACTCCCAGCTGAAGCTGTGCTGAGGTTTCTGCATTCTCCACTTTCTGAAAAGAGGTGACGGTTCAAGATTCCTGAAGGCTCGATATAAAAGAATATTGTTCAGTTAAAGGAGCTGGGATACTGCATAGGCATTATTAAAATCGAGAATGGGAAAGGGTTTTACGAGATGGCTAAGGACTATTAGGTGTTATATAGCTCTCCAGCCCCCGAGAGCTGACAGGATATTGATATCAGATGCAGTACAGAGCAGGATGTTATCCTGAATGCAGTTACAGGACAGAAAGACAGAATGTACCAGATGATTGATGACTTCTGGCACAGAAGCATGTCCAATAGCCCAGAGCTTGCTGATCTGTAGGAATCAGACCAAGACTCAGGGCAGATGTACCCAGGCCCCTATGTCCTGCTCTAGCCAGCCTTCTGCCCTGGTAGTACTCAAGCTGCCAGCCAAGAAGAGACTGGTTAAATGCTTTTGTGCTTTCATTCAGCCAAGGTGGTTGCTACTGCATTCTGAGATTTAGGATATGTATTTATTTTTGTTAGAAGACGTTATCGTCGGCAGATAGAAGATACTGTTTCTTTTTCTTTTTTTGACTTTTTTTCCCCTTTTTTTTTCCTGTGGGAATACTTCCATTTTCAGGTTCAGAATGACCCAGCCTATTGATTTAACTCTCACAAAACCTATGTTTCCTTCCCCTCTCTCTGTTTACCCAAAGCTGCTTCTGACAAATAATTTTGCGAGTGTTTTAAACACTTCAGGATTTTCTCTTATTTCTTCTTCCCCCTCCCCATTTTCTTTTACTAATCCAGTAAAGGAGACTATTATTTGAAGGGAGATTATATTGCCAAATATATTTGTTCTTTTTCTTTGTCGGTGACAAATCAAAGACAACAGGGGAGCAGTGGAGTGTTTATGTTAATGGAGCATCCTGCAAACATAGTGTGTGGTTAGATTCGTAAGACTTCCCCTTTAGGCTTCATGTTTAGTAGTTCTTCTGTCATGTGATGAGTTTGGATGGTTGGGGAGATTACAGGAAAGATGCAGAAAGATTTGTAAACACTGGTTCAAGCCTACTTCAGGTCAGCAATGCAGGAAATTTTGTTGCCTGTGTGTTCCTTAGGACTTGTACAAAAAAGAATGTGACAATCTATTTTTTCTGTACAGAAATCCTACTTTAAAGACACATAAATTACATCTGTCATGACTTGTATCAGTGGACTCTTAGAAAGTGATGCTAACACTCCATGGATACATAAAATGAGCAGTATCTTTAAATGCTTTGAGTGTTCACCTGCCTATACTTGTAAAGATACAGGTGCAAGTAACAATTACTATGGTTTATCTACTGTCACAGACGAATAAAGGGTGGCAGGTCCTAGAACTGCCAGACCTGAAATGGGATATTTTTGAAGAATTTATTCTGGGTCTGGATTTATTCAAGTTGGAAATTGCATTGGTCTAGCTGAGAATACTGGATGAATGTACAGAAATGTTTTTCATTTGGCTTGTTAGTTTGGTTATACGTCATAAACCTCCAGAGTTGTGCATGGGGAATAGTTTGGGAAAAGCTGAGTGGGGAAGGCTGGTGATATCTGGGTAGTGAAAGGAGGGCTGGGCTCCTGAACTTGAGAAGAAATGTGTAGGCTGTATGCGGCTTATGTTGTGATTAAAATTGGCTGTTTCTCCTTCCTCTCTCAACTGACAATTTCTGGGGATGTACTTGGTTCTGGTCAAACTTATCAAGAATATTCCCAAACTTGCGATGAATTGTGGGGAAGGTATAAGGTAATCACATAAAATAATTGTTTGTGACACTTTGCGTGCTTATTGCATATGACATGCTCAAGCATGTGATGGCTGTTTTAGAGCGTGCCTCTTCCCCACTCTGTTTTCATCTCCCCTGAAGGTCTAGTGTCACTCTGGTGCAGAACAGGAATATGCTTTTGGTGTGGGAATGCCATTTCTCTCTCTGGTCTGATTGTAATAAAAAAAACTGCATGGAAGTGGTCCGAGATGTAGATTTTGTAATGTTTTCATGGGGTGTGCTGTTTCCAAGCTGTGTATATTCTATATGCAGCTGATACACTTCCACAGATTTCATGGCTACAGATTATGCAGGGTGCAGTTCTACACCTTAGCTTGTGCAAGGCAGAAAGAGACCGATGGGTCCAAAAACCTTCTCGTTGCTCTGACCCACAAAATTGTGTATTATGGTCCCATAGGTGGCTGTCAGTCATGTGAAGTGCTTAGCTCTCACAGAAGTTAAAGTAGTTGATATATTCTTTTTAAATATCTTTTTATCTCTTTTGTGAAGAAACATCCTATGCCATTAGCTTTCAGCCTGTAACAATCTAGTAACAGCAATTAGTTTTCCTATGGCACAAAGTCTGCTCAGTGTTTGGCAGCTGTCTTTGAGGCATTTCCTTGGAGCAGATGGCTGCTTGCCTGCCAAATAAGATACAAATTAGATTTCCAGATGATTGAATGATGGTGGCAGCAAAGCAGCTATTTATCTTGACTCCTCCTCTATTGCAAATCTGGTTAATGAGAAAAAAACATAACTACTCACTATTAGAGCATGCACCCTGCACAGCCAAGATGTCAGAGGATGGGCCCTGCTGGGAAAAGGTTGGGTATATTAAAAGGAAATGTTTTAGTCTTTGTAAACATTTGTTTTACAATGAATACCAAATCTGTCTTCTACATGAGTGAATTGCTAAGCTTGATTTAGTCCATAAGGGGAGCAAGAAATTAGTATAATAGATCAGTGGTCCTGACACTGTAGATCTCTTTCAATGTCCTGTGCCGTTTCCTAACGGGTCTCTGCTCTCATGCTGCAGTAGGGTAATCGCGTAGCTTTATTGTGGGGGAGATTTATTCACTATCAGCTTTTAGGTTCAAGCACCATCTTCACACTAGTAGAGTTGTTTTTATCCCTGTTAGGGGAAGCCCGTGGGAGTGCTTTAGGCTTGGTTCAGGAGGACAAACGAGCAGCCTGGTTTTCTCTTATGAATTGTTTCTTTCTATACTTTAAATAAGGTGGATTTTTAAACCAGAACATGGCTGTTTCAACATAGTCAAAGGTGAGCAGGTGGCTGCTGACAGGTAAATGTAAGAGCTGGACAAAGGGTGTTTGTTTTGTAATAGCAAACTTGAAAACTATCACAGTCTCAGCATGAACTCGGAGAGGGGAGTCAAATTCCATTTAGAAGGGTGCATTTTGGGTAAAGGACCAGGTAGTAAGAAAAAAAGTAGTGAAAATAGAGTAACAGAGAAAACAGAGGTAGGAAAAATCAAAGTTAAAGTTCATATTTTTTTTCCATATGGAAAATAAATATGGTGGGATCAATCATGCTCTGTGCTGAGCAAAGTGAACAAGTGAAGTCAGTTGAGTTACACCAGGGTAAAGGATTAGCACAGAAGGCAGGGACTAGGTCCTCATTTGCTGCAAGCAAGCTTATTTCAACTGACGTCAACGGAGTCAAATTGATCTGCAAAAATGGAAAGAACTAGTCCCAAGACAACTGAGGTCTTCTGTTCCATATTCACAACACAGGTTCCTCCGTACCTTTATCTTTTTTTCTTCCTGTCATATTAAATACACTGGGGAAAAAGGAAATTTGTAAACCTGCACTAATTTAATGAATACTATAGTTTCAATATTCATCTTTTTGAGAGATCTGTTCATTCTACTTGGTGTTTCAGTGTGTATGTACCTGTAAAAAACTGTTGAAGTTATTCAACAAAAAAACCTTAAAGAAGATGGAGAGAAATATTTGTTGCAGCTGTATCTAAAAATGGTTTATTCATTTCTACCCTTCATTAAAAATGCATTACCTTCCAAAGCTCTTCTCTGACCTAAGAGATGTAAAGCCAAAAAAGTACATATAGATACTTAATTTTTAAAGAAGAAATCTTGAGAGGATGGGGCCTGCTCAGCAGGGTGCACAACACTCAGCTTTACTATCCCTGGGGCTAGCTAGGGAGTAGCTTGTGCGGGTGAGGAGGAGGAGGGACTCGCTCAGGGATTCCCAGGCAGATATGGTGTCAGGGCGGGGAAGGAGAGCTGGGACTAGGGCAGGGGCTCTGCCCTGGGGGCAAAGCTGAGACGTGAGGGCAGGGTGGCAGTGATGAGTAGGCTTTGGAGAGGGGTTAGCAAGAGGGTTTAGCAAGATTTTGGATAAGCCAACACTGTCTAACAGTAGCTGGTATGGATGATGGCTGGATGGCAGAGCTCAGAGGGTGGTAATCAGCGGTGCGGGGTCCAGTTGGAGGCCTGTGTTGAGCAGTGTCCCCCAGGGGTCAGTCCTTGGTCCAGTCCTGTTCAATTTATTCATCAACGACCTGGATGAAGGCACAGAGCACTCCCTCAGCAAGTTTGCAGATGATATGAAGCTGGGAGGAGTAGCCGATACCCCAGAGGGCTGTGCTGCCATCCAGAG
>VWPW01000679.1:1177081-1265781 GCA_013389825.1 Crypturellus undulatus
TGGGTCCCCCAGTACAGGCTGGGGACCGACCTGCTGGAGAGGAGCTTTGCCGAGAAGGACCTGGGCGTCATGGTGGACGACAGGTTGACCCTCGTGGCCAAGAAGGCCAAAGGCATCCTGGGATGCATTAAGAGGAGCATCTCCAGCAGGTCGAGGGAGGTGATCCTGCCCCTCTACTCAGCCCTGGTGAGGCCACATCTGGAGCACTGTGTCCAGTTCTGGGCCCCACAGTACCAGAGGGATGTGGAGCTGCTGGAGAGAGTCCAGCGCAGGGCCACGAGGATGATCAGGGGCCTGGAACATCTGCCCTATGAGGAGAGGCTGAGGGAGCTGGGCCTGTTCAGCCTGGAGAAGAGAAGGCTGAGAGGGGACCTGGTCAGTGTCTATAAGTGCCTCAAGGGAGGCAGTGAGGAGGATGAGGTGGCCTTTTTTCAGTGGTGGTCACTGACAGAACTAGAGGAAATGGCCTCAAACTGAAACACCAAAATTTCCAAGGAATTTAAGGAAAAATTTCCTGACAGTGAGGGTGACAGAGCACTGGAACAGGCTGCCCAGAGAGGTTGTGGAGTCTCCTTCTCTGGAGATCTTCAAGACCCGCTTGGATGCAGCCCTGTGCCACGTGCTCTAGGTGGTCCTGGGTGTGCAGGGGGGTTGGAGTAGATGACCTCTAGAGGTCCCTTCCAGCCTTGGGCATTCTATGATTCTATGGTGGAGGGGAGGAGCTAGTAGCGTGTGGGGAAGCAGTGTGAGGTTTCTTTTTGAGGCAGGAGGGCTTCTCCCTTACTTTTCTCTCTCCCACCCTGTTTCCTTCCTTCTGCAAGCAGGGATTATGTGAAGGGGCAGGGCCATGAAGTTTTAGAGGCGAATCCCAGGCAGTTGAACTTTCTTCTGTTTGTGGTAAGAATGAGGCTGGAAGCGGTTCCTACTGTGGGGCTGCCATAAGCAAAAGCAAAACTGTGCAGTCAGGAGCCCATAGCAGAATATTCAGAGGAGAGGCACATAGAGGGTGATTTACCACCCTGGGTGGCTTCCAGCCACTGGGTATAGGGTGTCTGGATGAGACCTTAAAGACTTGCTGGTTTCTTTTCAGAGCAGAGCTCAGTTTAGAAATAAAAGAAGACGCCCTTTCCTGCTGCCTTTTTTTTTTTTTTTTGAATGTTCAAGTTGGAAGTTTTCTCTGGCTTTCACCTGCTGCAAAAGCACATTGCTCTAGAGTTAGAGCTTTTAAGGCTGTCTCTGTGCTCACTGAACAGACTTTTTCCTAGTTTCACCTAACATCTGTTTACTAATTTGTTGAAATCTAAAATTAGATGAAGCAATCAGTATTTAGCTCACTGGAATATATCACAGGTTTTCCTATGTTAAATTTCAGAAATTCTTCAGTGTGAAAGTATATGTTGCCATCAATATACTAGAGATTTAGAATTAACTAAATACAGCACTCTTTGGTGGGGGAACAACTTTTATTTAAAAAAAAAAAAAAAAACTGCACTAATGGTACAGTGTTGTCTGAAAGCAAACAGCTATGTTGCTTTAGTGTCAAAAAGAACTCACACTAGTGGATTTCCCTTAGTTGTGCTGGCTCTGAATTGCTCTTGGAATTAAAAAGTCACTGGTAGCCTGTTTGCACTAGAAGTCATCAATGTAATAGTCGGCATGCCTGTGTTCTTGCAGAATCTTTAATTAAGATTAAATTTAATTTAAGAATATTAATGGCTATTTTGCACGTTTGATATGAGATTAGTGGGTTTTGTTTTTAATTTCCTGGTGGAAAACCGAGGCATAAAGAGTAACACAAGTAGGATTAGAACTAAGACTTTTGGAACTCCTCTGTTACCTTTCTTCTGCATCTTTTGTTCCAGAAGACTCAATATAGGCTGCCTGTACACACTGCGCAGCATCAGGCAACATACAAACAGACAAGAGAAGTTTTTCCCGTAAGCTGCTTGATGTAAATCCTGTGGGACTTTTAACTTCCTTTGTAAATGTGTGTGTGTGTATTTATGTTTTTTTTTTTAAATATATATATATATGTACACACACACACAGAGTCACATGCATGCCCACACACACCTTTTATACATATATATATATAATGTATACACACACACACTTTTTTTTTTTCTTTTTTTTGCCTCCACCATTTTAATCCTTCCTCCATTTTGAGTTAGAATCTTATACAGTTTCATGACATATTTGGAAGTTCTGACAGAAATCATTAGGGTGAATTGGTGCTTGATACTAAACCATAGGAATACTTACTCCATGGTGGCTTGTCAGTGTCACAGGACAGATGCTACTACTGCAATCTGTACAGGAATCTATTAAGTAAAATAATGGGGAGATAAATAGTACCTTTTTTTAGGTACATTCTGGCATGCGCTTCTGTTGTGAGTTGAGTGAGTCCCAGTCACTGGATGGTCCTGGGATTTAATGTGCTTCCCAGAGAGTAAAATCCAGATTAGGATTAGGCTAGATTTTGAGATTTAGCCACAACCAGTTTCATGCTCATAAATCAGGGTTTCATTTTACACCTAATCTGTCAACTCCCTTCTCTCTTGCAGTAGATTTTTTTTCTCCTCCTGATGCTGTGCCTGTCTCCTAGGCTCCCCCTCTCGCCAAACAGTATTATTAACCCTTTTTAGAATTAATCTGCCCTGTGGACCCATTCTAGCCAATGATGTCATGGCTCCTTCAAGCAGTCCCATTTTAATTATTCCCTTTTTGATAATTACTAGCTGTGTCTTCACTCTCTCTTCTTCTTCTCTCCCATGTTGCTGATATAAGCCTTAAGGAAGAGGTTTTGAAACTTCAGATTCAGACAGATCAGAGACAAATCTGTGAATCAATATTGTTTCAACTCCTTGGTGGATTACAGTTTCTCTATAGAGTTATCAAGGAAAACAGGGAAAGTCCATAATGTATTTATTACAGGAAAATTGTCCAATATCTCACAGTAGGGAATATTCATCACTTCTGTCTGCTTAAAAAAGTTATGTTGCTGTCGTTTTCATAGGGGATAATAAAAATGGGAGAGAGAGCAAGGATATATCAGTAGAACTTTATTCTCAAAATCTATTGAAGACTGGACCAAATATGGACTAGATATCATAAATAACTTTAACTGGTTTTCTATTGACAACTTTTGTGCAGTGCGTACTATATGTAAATGTGCTTTTAACAGTTATTTATGTATAAAGAATAATATCTAGGATGTGATAGTATTTGCAGCATTTTTTTAAGGTTAATAAAAACCCTACTATTTGTTGTACATATATTGTGGCTGGAAAGGATAAACGTTGTAGTATGATTCACGTGGAGAATGCTGATGACATTTTCAGATTTATGCAGAACTGTATTTTAGGCAACTGTAATAATCGATATGCTAGAAATCTTTTTCTTTGGAGCACTGTGTGTCTTTATTGACACTGTGATCTGTAACCTACTGTTAACATGTCTTACAGGACCCTAAGTTAAGTTAGGAAAGGAAGTTAAGGAAAGAATCTTGTATAGTCTATTTTGCTGGGCATTTTATTGCTGCACTTAATGATGTGTTGCTCCTATTATAAAGAAAGGTGTGTATCTGGGAGAAGGGAATTGGAAAACTTTCATTCATACTCAGGTTTCCCCCACTGTTGGTAACTGTCAACCACTATAACCAAGATGTTATAGTCTGTATTAGACTAAAACTGTTTTTAAATATTAGGGAGTAGGCTGTGACTTGCACTCAGGACAGATGACCTGACATCTGTGTGTTGTTGGTTTCATTTATTTATTTATTTTTTAAATAAACCTTCTTTCTTTAGAATTTGATAGTGTTGTCTGGCAGAATACTAATACTGAGCTACATAAAACAAAAGCTTAATCAGGTGTAGCAAATAATTATCTAATAACATGTCTGCCTGCTTGATCAGTTTATTTTTTTAGATGCAAAATCAAATCTGTAACCTGAAATCTAGGCTTCATGGCAGATTTGTCCTGTCTGTGAACATTTCTAACACACACAAATTAGGGTTTCTGCCCGTATTCATAAAATTTCTTTTTTCCTGACTTTTGGTGTGTATAATTTAAATCTTTTTATTGTGTCATTCAATTGGAGTTACCATATTAATCAGATATTACAGCTACATCATCTGGAGTTGTCTGTTCTGCTAGTTATAATTCAGAATATTTGGATATACACTGATCTTCCTTTGAATGAGACAGCAAAATATTTTTACCTGATGCTCCACACAGAAGTAGAGGTCTTCTCTCTTGTATGTATTTGTCAACAAATTTATTGCTACTGTACAGTAGTCATGATTAAGCCCAAGTTTTCTATTGATTTAAAACTTCTTTTTTTTTTCAGAAACACACACTCAGCTCCCATCAGAAACTGAAGGGCTGTCAGTATACCAAAACAAAGGAGCTTGAGTGCCTGTAAGGCTAAAAGCATCTGACAGACCTCAGCAGACTTCTTACCCCTGCAGAATGTATAGAGAATAAAGCTTTTCCAGGGCTACCCCTCTAGACCCTCGTGCAGCTTTTGTTGAATTAGAATTTAGAACAATGTATATTAAGAATTCAATTACTCAACAAATTAATTGCTTTAATGTGAGCCTGGCCAAAGCTAGCACTTGGTTAAGAGGTTCCCACAGTAGCTTTGAATACTTTTTTCCACCCCCCCCATCCTATCAGTATTATGATTAATATCTATAAATCTTAATTGAAATTACAGAACGGCTGAAATGTGCTAGTCTGAACTCAGAGATGAGAAGTGACTCTCTGGCCCTGGGCCAGCAAAGGCACCAGCCCTGTTGTTTAAACAGTTCCAATGGCATAGGCTCAACACTTTGATAAGTGACAATTTTGTTTCAAACTTGAAAGTTAAAACAAGTTGTGAGGGGAACAATGTAATATTCACGACCCTGTGCAGGCGGTAGCACTGACTACTAGCTGATCATAACAGGCAAGGTGCTTTTTATTTAAGTGCTCGTACTTTCTGCTTGCACACTAAAGAAGGTATTTTCAGACGTAATCTTTGGAAAAAATGAGGATTTAATTACTGGATGGAAGGCTTTCATGTAGATGTCAGCAAACTGCATAAAATACTTGTCATCTACTGAATCACTGCAATTTTCTGGTATAAAAGTGTTACAAAACAGAACACATGTAATATGTTGCCCTATGTGCTGCGTTCAATCTTTTAACAAGACTGGTGGCCGGAGGGCTGCAACCAGGATGAATTGCAAAATGTAGAAGCAGGACTTTGAGCAGGGACTGTGCCTTTTACTCCAACTCTTTAAAGAAAACTACTGAAGGAACCACATTAAAATTCTGACCTATTTTCTCTTGTAGTTTCAACAGCGCGTGTGTATCTCGCTCTCTCCTGCCAATGCCTGAGAGAGTACATCAGTGTGCCTGTAGCTGCAGAATGGGGTATTATCCTGATAACCATCTCCTTTCTGGTTGTGAAAGTCTTCTCTAACTTTCTTTCCATAATCCAGATATCTCTGCAGGTTTGAATATGTGTATCAGAAGCGACTGGTTCCTGTAGAAAAATATCCCTTCTCAATTTTGTATTTTTAGCTAATATTTTAGGTCAAGTACTAATTCTCATCTGTCCCCTGGAGCTCCAGTTAACTTTTATAGCAATTCCTGTCTCCTCTCTGCCTCCTCCTCTGAGGTGTTTATAGCAGTTAATATCTCTGTTAGTCTCACTAAACCTTAAAATAAGAGGGTTTGTTTCTTGCATTAGTCCCTTATTTGAACTCTTTCTGGGACGTGCAGGAGATTTCATGGACACACTTTGCCTTCCCTCTGGCTTTTGCACGTTAGATAGGGTTAGTATCCTCTCCTGGGCTCCTCTGAGGTCTTAGATGAGCTGCTGCCAAGGTAGTGAGAAGAAAGGATTTTAGAGAGAGAAGTGCCAGACTTCTGCTGAGACGGAGGAGAGGGAGTTTTCCAGATGCTCTGTATGCTGCCTGTCAAGGAAGAAAAAAAAACACAACAGCAAGTTAGAAGTCATGGGAAGATCCTTAAGAGACTTGACCAGTGAACTTTTAAATGAGCCGTAAAATGTATTTTTCTCTTCTATGCATTGCAGTTTAAGATGGCAACTATTCTCAAAGTTGAGCACCTTCTCTGCATTCCTGTGTCTGCTAATTTTTACCCAAAACGCTATAGAAGGTATGTTTTGGGGGGAAGCAGGAAACTGACCTCATCTGAAGAGATGAGGGCGTGCAGGCTTAATCATTTCAGTTTTTCCACTTCACAGAGAGCAGCACTGTAAAAGCACACCTACAAAACCTCCCAGTCATCTACCTAGGACAAACAGGTTTGAAACATATTCTAGAATTTAATGATCACTCCCATGATCTGTTGAAATAGTCAACAATTGCAGGTGATCCTGGTGGATGAGGATGAATCCTTAAGTTCTCATATGTGAAATTTTGCATTGTGTTTCCCCCATAAGGGCTTCAGCCTGGGTATGGAGAGCATCAAAACTCAAAAGATAATATGCTGAATTTCAAAACTTCAAGCTTTTGTTAGTTTTGATACTATATAGATTTAACTAGTGATTTGGCAAACTTCATTGTTTCTCAGGTACTTCTAGAACAAGAATTTTGTGCCTTGGAGTGGCATTTGAACTGCCCAGATTCAGTGAGGCTAAGGAACTTTGAAAGAACTCTGAAAGAACTTTGACTCCTCTCTTGTAATGGATTTTTGTAAAGAGAACTTTTTTACTTTGCCATTGTTACACATAATAGATCTGTTGTAAAAGTTAGTCAGAACTGCCATAGATTCCCTCACCCACAGAAGTAGAACTATGAGACCTTAATTGCAATATCAGTCTATCAGTATATTTTCATGAACCACTCTTCCCTATTTTACACATTCTCTGACCTTTGTTCCAAATACTAATTTCCTCCTGTAATTGACTCTCTAGTACAGGAAAATATGACAGTAGATGCATCTTCTTAAATAAGTGGGAAAGTCAAACATCTAATGAATTTACTGGTGTTCATTTAATGAACAACTTTGTGGAAAAAAAAAAAAAGGCTGAATGAGTTTCATCTGAAATTTTTTTTAATATAGTATAAACCCTCAATAAGGACTTGCAACACTGATTACCTTCAAAGTCATGCTAAAGACCGCTGTTTGGTTTAAGATTTATTCATTTCAAAACAGACTGACTGAAGCGAAACCTAATTTCACCTTGCTTCAAGGGACAGCTAGTAAATTGAGATAGAGCCTGAAGAGAGGAGAACTGGAATAGCTTCCAAGTATACTGCATTGGAAAATCAAAGTGTTTTAACTTGTATGTTCTTACAGAAATTTCAAATTTTTGTATTGTACAGAATGGGATTGCCATGACTTGCTTTGCTAACTGCATGGTTAATAAACAGATTCTACCTCAGTTGTGCTGTAGAATCATAAGCAAAATAGTATTTTTGGAATGGCTTTCCATACCCTAAAACAGGTAGAGCAATAATTAGTGTTCTTACAAGGTTGCATTCAATTTACATTTTAGATGTTTGCTTAAAAGATGAGAAATCACCTTTAATCCTTGAGTATTCTTTGTACTTTTCAAATCTGACTGATATGATCCTGTAGTGTTGTACTTACAGCTAAAAATATGTCTTCCAAAACAAAGACCATTTCAACAGCTGCAGTTGTATTTTTTTTTTTCTAGCATGTGTCCTCCTTTTACAGTATCTGCATGTCAGAGTCAAAATGTAGCTAATATTTTCAAGTAAGCAACAATAAGGTCTAGAATTGTTTCTGAAAATTGGTCATTACTCTAAGCATGTAATTTAAAAAAAAAAAAAAAAACATGGACTTCAATCTGTGGTTCTGCAAAGAGAAACAGTCTATAGCAGGGTCTTCCTTGGAAACATCCCAACAGTTAAATAAGAAGTCAATGAAAAACTGAGAATGATGATAAAATAACACAAAATTGATGTTTATCTCCATAGTGGGTTTTTTTGTTTGTTTGCTTGGGTTTTGTTTTCTTCTTCCCCTTCTCCCCCCATCTCCTTACAACTGCTGAGTATCTGAGGAAACTTCTTTTTTAACATTACCTTTCCCTCCCTGTCACTATATCTGTTGACGGATGCACTAATCCCTTTTTCTGTATCTATTTGTGAATAGCCTTTCTATATTAGGTAATTAGCAACACAGATAGCCAGCTGAAATAGAAAAATACATGAACTGTGGCTGTAGGGAACACTTGGAAGTAGCATGCATATAAACTCAAACATCATTTCATAAGATAATGCTGTTGGCAACTGGAACAACTGGCTGCTTAGAGATGACCTATTATTTGCCACACCTAGCCTCTAACTTAAATAATCAAGTTCAATCTGGTTCAAGTAGAGCACTTATTATTTCACAGGATAGAGAAGAAAGCACACTATAAAGAATTGCATTAATTTTTCATATCTTATTTGTGTCTGTGTATAGGAAAACAAACCTTTAAACAAAATACTTACATACTGAACATTATTCATAAACTCTCCTGTCACTTGTCAATGATTATGTGATTACACTAAGTGACAGTGTCAGGCCTGGCACTTAATAAACATTTTAATAATGCTTATTGACTAGAGAGCAGAGGGCCAAGAACAGGCCTTTTCTAAGGTATATGAATAGATTTGTAATTAAAGACCAACTGTGCTACTGCAATTCTGTTTTTATAGAAAGTTGTCAGCAGGGATTGATCAGTCTGTACAGTAAAACTGAATTACTTCTCCCTTTCCCCCTGCCCACCTCGAATCTTCAGCAAATAAATCCTCAAAACCCAGCTAACTAGAAACTGTAGAGGAGTTAATCCTTTGTGGCCACAGAGTCCCATGGTGCTGTGAATGAGAATAATACAGAGAATGCAAGTGTGTAGGGAAAGCCTGAGCTTGTAAATACTGTATAGTTGTATAGCACTCAGCAGATATGGTACACCTTACCTTTCCTGATTCTATGCATCTTTTCTTTTTTTTTTTTTTTTTTAATAACTGTNCACCTTGCCTGATTCTCTACATCTTTTTTTTTTTTTTTTTTTTTAAATAACTGTATGACAACTGAAGATACGGAAACAAACAAAAATAAACCCAAAACAGGTCAAAATTTCAAAGACAGACATTTGTTTTACATCTCAGTCTTAAGTTGTACTAATTTGGTTCTGGGTAGAGACTGCCAGAACAAGCACAAACAAGCACAGGTTCCCACATTCGTATTTTCAACAGCTTTTGTACCTGGTGCTATTTTAGCCACTTGGGACCTCGGTGGAGCATGCAGCCATTGTGAGAATAGCCTGTTTACTCTCTATCTTGATCTCCCTTCCTTTCAGAAGTTTGGTTCAGAACCAAACTAAGGTTTGGTCCATTTGTACCAAAATATGGTTTCAACATGGATGAAGAATGGCAGCTCCTGGAGATTGAGTATCTGTCATTCATGACAGTTTCCATCTCACTAGCATTGAAACTCTGCTGCTACTTTTCAGCTAGATCAGCTCAAGATACTCTTCAAGATTCTTAAGGAAAGTGAATGGTCCTCATCTTACCTCTATAGATGTGTCCATGGAATTGTGAAGTTTCAGATATTTGCCTTCTTCTGTTCCTAGCAAGACAGAATTATTATTTGAAAGAGCATTTTAAGGAAATACCATGCCAAGTTAGGACAAGAAAGGAACACAACCCACAGAACTAATGCAATACAGTATTAAGCAAGACCGATTTATGTGTTGCTATTATGATTACCAAAGAGTAGAAGAAATTCATTTAGTAGAAGCTGATCTTAAAGCTTATGCTTATGTAGTGCAAGTCAATTTCTTATCTTCATTTTGCTTGGAACAAAACTTTCTAACACTTCAGAGGCATTGTGCACTAATCAGACTCCAGTAAAAGTTGGCTAGAAATCAGTAATCATATCTACCCGTTCTAGAGCATTCTCTTGTAGATTAAGTCAGAAATCTACACAAAAACCTCCTTGTTTCATCAATGCTGCTGTTTGTACATATCTGTACGTGCTTTATTTAAATAGTGTGGATCACTAAAAATGGCTAAGATGCCGTTTCAATGGCTAGAGTCCCAAAACCAGTGATGGAGCTGGGTGGCATAGGAAAGAGATGGTAGGAAGAAAAGAATAGGAGAAAAAAAAATAGTAAGTATTCCCTATTAAAGTGTCACAAGTAAAAGCCAGAAGATTTGGAAAATACTTCAGTGATCTGGAATTGGATGTTTGTGTGCACAGCAGCAAGTCAACAGAGATGCAACTGAAGAAGCATTTCATAAGAGCTCAGATGAAAGGGAGAGGGGAGATGTACTGTATAAGAATAGGACGTGTGCTTTAAATGATGTAGTAGTACCTCTTTGGACTGAATAAAAGGTGGAAATGGTGATTAGACATGGCTTGAAACATGCTGGGTAAGCTAGCTAAGCAATGGGAAGTAGAAGAGATTAATTTCTCCAGGTAGCACACAGGATGTGCATCAGTGCAGCTCGAGCCTTGCTTGTGTGCATGGTGCAGCTGTTTCCCAGCTGCCAAAGAAAGCTCTAGATGATAATCTGTGGACCTATCACTGTTATTACTTTACATTTGTTGAAGGAAGTCTGAATGACAACTGTGGGGTTTGGAAACCAGGGAGTAGGTTAGGATTTCTCAGGGTTTCTCAATCAGACAATACTTTAAGCTTAAAAAGTGCTTTTGCTACTGAAGCTAATGCCCAGTTGAGAATTAGTACATTGACAGATAGTTTGAATGGCATTTTTCTCTGCACATAAAGAAAATATGAAGAGAAGCACTTACCCAAAAGGAGGAATGTTGTTTACCATTTTAGTGGTTGTCATGAGGGCAGACTGTGACAATTAAATTCCCATTCCACGCAGTATAGTGTCCCTACAGGAAACACAGAAACGGTAGAACAATATCGTAAAAGAGGTCCTGTTCAAGGTAGACCAAACAGCGAACAAGAACTTCAACTTCCATGACTGTTACTATTTTTCTTTTAATGACTGCTAGTTTTCAGTAGAGTTCTTTTAAGTCCTTGACCTTTTTGCTCCTCTTCTTTTCATTATTTCCTTAAGTAATTTTAAAGAGAACTCCATTGGGATTATATATGAACCCTTTATAGATTAATGGCTTTTGTTTAAATAAACTTTCCCCTTTTCATTAAAATCACTTTGTTCTTGTTAATTAAAAACCAACCCTTGGAGTATAACAGTGATTACAAACCTGAGTTGCTTCTGTGCATACTGAATGGGACACCTGGTTTAAGCCAGAGTACTATACAGAGCTTTTAACCATAGGTTAAACATGCTCTTAAGTCTTCTGAAATGGAGTGAAGACAACATATTCATTTGCAGGTACAAGTAAACATTCTATAGTTCTTTCTGTGAAATAGGCAATAACTGCTGTACATGGGACTCATTTTCTCTGTTCTGAAGTATCGTGCTCCAAAAGACTTCAGTCAAATGTGAAACTGGTTGTACAGTTACTCAGGTGTCCATGAAGGCACATCTATTAATTTCTTATGCCAGTAACATAACTGTTCTCTAGTTTAAAAAAAGTTTTCTAGTTTAGGTTGTATAATCCTTGTCATAAAAGGATACTTCTAGACAGAAAAATACTTGATTTTTAAATGCACAGCACAATTAAATAACTAGCTGTGCTAAAAAGTCTCTTTTTAAACATGGAAACAAGGTAATTGCTCTGCATACTGTTAAACTTACACTGTAACAGAAGACATTGCTGCAGACTTTCATTGGGTGAGCTTTCATCTGAGATGTGCACACCAGTAAGATTTATAATACATCATAAAAACAAACAAAACCAGACAAACTAACCATCAGGCCCTTACCTATGCTGAACAAACAGGACTGTTCTTTTTCATTTTAACTATGCTTGCAGACTCACTCTGCAAATATTCAGATTTTACCTCATCTCATTTTACCTCCTAGTAGATCTCTAAGGATCCTAAGCAGCATCTGGAGAAAGAAGAAAAACTGAAGTGATATCTTATTTTCATACATTGAAAAAAACTTTTGAATATGGAAGAAAACACTTATCTTACGCGCTTAACTTGGACATCAGAATATTCCTAATTAAAATGGTATGTAAACAGGACAGTTGGTGCAAGTCAAGTCAATGAAGCCACTTCCAGTTGAGATGAGTCAAGGATCTAGCTTACAGTTCTGCAGCTTTCCTCATAGACAGGTTTGCCAGTGAAAAAAGTGAGAGGGAAAGTAAAGCACCTTTCAATGGACCTCCTCATTAGCCATCAGCTTTCACTCTGCCATTACATTAAGAACCTAAGCATTGCTAATGTAGCACTTGCAGCTCTAACACCCTCACTCACATGTCAGCTTTGGGATGCAGTGAAAAAATGTGGCTCTTGGAATAGGAGTAGATAGTGGTTTTCCTTATCTGTGGCCTGGTACCACTAAGGAAAGGTAGGTGAGGGAGTCAGGAGGGACGCATCTGGTGCTTCCTCAACCCTCTTCTGCATTTCCTTCTGTCTACCTCACTGGGAGGGCTGGAACAACTGCTGTGTTTGAACAGTGAAGAGCAAGGCTTGTATCTCACTGACAAGCTGAGTAGCCTTAAGCAAATGGTTAGGGAACACTCAAGAATGGGATCCCACTGTGCTTGTCACTCTCTAATTAGAACTAAGTGTGAGGAGCATAAAGCACTTCGGTTTCCAAGGCAGCAAAGCTAGGAAAAGCATGACAAAGCAAGCAGGGCACTAGTCTGTGAGTGTTAAATTTAATCCCTATATTTTAGGGTGAGAGGAAGTCTTCGTAAGGAGTTCTTAGGATAGATATTAGCAAAAGGAAAACAAGTCATGGACTTAAAGGTCAGGAAGCAAAAGTGAGGGCAGCCTAAGGTCAAGAGGAAGTTATTTCCCTCCAAGCTCTGTTCAAACAGTTATGTAAGGTAAAAAAAAAGAGGAAGGCCAAACTAAAAACAAACAAGTAAAATTAAAGCCTCTAAAACCCTCTCCCTGGTACTTATCTACCACCTAGTGACTGTGTTGATGCGGTCTATGAGCTGGTTCCCAGACGCTGCTGAAAGGAAGCAATGTCAGCCCTGCCACTCTGCTCAGGCTTATAATGGATGGTGAATGCTGTACAAATCTTGCAGCTGTTTGAATTCAAGAGATTTCTAGATGTCACAACTGTTACAGAAAGTGAAAAAGCATGATTAATTTCTCTACAGCAAGAAAACAAGGAAACCAATAGCATCTTTCTGCCATACTTCTCCAGTTCATTAGAGTGAAATCATGCTCCTCAAAATTAATACCTGCTTTAAGAATTATGTTTTCTGGAAAAAAAGGAACTCACTTTATTGCTGCTACTCTCGCACTGGGAATCAAACAGAATTCTTACTAGAACTCTTCTAACACAGTTCAAGACACCTCTCAAACTTACCATGTGACCTGTTTAAAACGCCAAAGGTCTAAAAAGTCATTTTTTACCTTAAGATAGAACTAAATTGCTCTCTTCTATCCAGCTTTTATAAGCTATGACCTTTGTGTGTGACTAAACAAATAATTCCTTTAATAAATTAAAAATTCAAATACAGCATAAGGGATAATTCAGGTACTTTCTACATAGAAATGTTCGCAAAATATTCAGAGTCTTGACTGGGACTTAGTACAAAGGGCAAATATATTTATCATAATCTTAAATTCTAATTGTTTCTTTTAATGCTGATTTTTGACAGAGCTTTAATTCCCCATATGGAGGCACTGAGCACCAATCCATTTTGTTCCTGGAAAAACTGGAGAAAAGCTTATTTCAAATTTCTAATTAAAATTTCTTCCTTGCTGCATAAGGAGCCCTGATGGGATTCCTCAGGGTAGTTGGATGGGTTTCTGATTGAATTACAACTGGCCTGATTGAGTGAATATTTCATTTAAATGTTGTGAACTGAAAACAGCAATTAACAACAACCTGAATAATAAAAAGCACTGCTTTACCTTCAGTCTGTTCCTCTCCCATAGCTGATTCAAATTAGATGCTTAGTCACTGGGAAGAGAGAGAAGAAAAAAAAAAATAACAAGGAGGATTCAGCGTATGGAAAGAGAAGAACACTACAGCCATTATTTCAAGACTGAAAAACTCGAGTTAGAGGTGATGACTGTTTATGTGACACTGTGGTGTATCTCCTCATCTATTATTGATGAAGGTCATAATGAAATTATTACACATAACCAGGCTGCACATTAGACTAAAAAAAAAAAAAAAAACCCAAAAACAAACAAACAAACAAAAAAAAACTGTAACAAATGAATTTATCAAACTCTTCCAGAGCTAGTGAATTGCCTTTGTGAATTTTGCCTTTTGCTTAATGAATTGGCTGTTAAGCAAACCACCCAGACTTACCAATGGCAGTGGAACAGTGGCCTAGCCAAAAGAGCCAGTTAGAAGTGCTTCAGCTGCATATGATCCTCTAGCTGGATTACAGATGAATTCTCAAATATGCAACCACTTGAGGTGGTATGCAATGTTATCATTGGTGAGATACAACTGTTTGCTTATTATCTATTGTAATTCCTTACCTCTCCTATCTATTTGATGCTACTGTAGCAAAACTAAATGCTGGAGGTTGATAAGGATTTACATTTTTTGACTTAAGTCTTTAAAGTCACTATTGACAACTTAGGTTTTGTATGCTTTCTGCCTTTAAAGAACCCATTCATTTTAATGGGGTTTTTTGTTTTGTTTTGTTTGGTCAAAGTATCAGCAATAAAGCTCACAAAAATTGGTCCAAATATGACATTAGTCTCACTGTCTCAAAAAGATTCTGTTAGTCAATGATTGGAAGGACCTTGACAAATAGAGGAAAATAATGTTATTAATGCTAACCATTAATTATTACTGATCCAAGATGTTAATCATGGTTCCTATAATCATGCTGACAATTTAAACTTAACAGTACAGTGGCTAAATTGGGATAACTGTAATATCCAGTAAAGAACAAAAATCCTCCTTTTGCTCCCAAAATCAGAAATAGCTCAAATTAAGCTAGCGGAACTATATTAGCACAACAAAAACAAAACAAGCAAACAAATAATGAAAAAAAAAGAGGAAAAATGACAAGAATTAGGTTCACAAATTAATAGTCTTCTGCAACAACCATAGTCATTTCGTATACAGAAAGGAGTTTGTTTTGGTAGCTGCAAGTTGATCTGACACTGTTTCTTGTCAGCCATGGAGAACATCTTTCATTTTGTATTGGTCATATCATACCAACCCATAGGCTGTTTCTTCTATGTAAAAGTGACCCCAACCTATTTAATGTCAAGATCTCCCAAATAATTTGGAGTTGAAAATGCACCAGAATTGCATTTCATTACTTAATGATACCATTCTTCTAGATTTTTGGGAGCAGTCTTCTCAGTTATGGAATTATGTTATCTTAGCAATAATTTATCAAACACAGTTGGAAGTATCCTCAGCAGACATCTTACTACATTTGTAATTTAGTGCCTAAATTGCAAAAAAGTCACAGATTCTATTTTTGTGTTTTCATTAAATATAGGTATTATTATATTTTAGCTAATGCATCTCATTAGATATGTAGCTATAATGCATTTGCAGCTGTATTGTACATGACATAACATACTATATATATCCACATGTGGAATTTCCCCAGGTGAGGATTTTGTTTCCCCATTGCCCCATTGCAATTAGCAGTACAGGATTTTTTTTTTTTTTTTGACAAGTAGCTGAGCTTTTCATTTTTGACAACCATACGGGTACTTAAAATTTTAAGATTCTTGTTTAGAACTGTAAGAGCTGAAAACTAGAAAAATATGTTTGCGTGTGCCTTTCCAGAAACTACTGCTTTGATAATGTCTTTAGACAAGAGAAGTGAAATCCCATCCCAAGGGCACGTGAACTGTTTTTTCAGTACTTTCTTGGCTTTTGGAAGAGACAGACAATAACAGATCATGATACATGGCTCTTTCTGAATTATCTGAATGTTTAGATCGTGTTGTATCCTTTATTAATCATTTCTCATGCTGCTCACATGCTACAAACCCACAGCTGTCTGAACATTGCAAATGAGACTGATCATAACCTGTAGTCCCTTCAAAACCAGAGAACAAGAACAGCAACAATACAATCCAAATTTACTAAAAGCCACGCTGGCAATTTGAAACAGTGACCCGCCTTTTGGGTAAATTGCTGTTCTACAGTTTTCCCCTGAAAAAAACCCAACAGGTTGGAGTCTTCCCAAATGGCTTTTCAGTTATAACAATTCTTCTAGTAGCTTAGAGACTGTAGGTTAAGAAAAGACATTTATTACAGAAGAATGAAGGAATTAAGGAGCACAACCACGTGACAACTATAGGAAATCAAAGTGCATGCACACAGCTGCATTCCTGCGCTCATGCACACAACACACATATCTGCTAAGACTAGAGAAAATTTTCCCTATGCCACAGCAGTTCTTAGCAGGAGTAGTTCCAGAGAAATTATTTAGGAAACCAACATAGAGTATACTGATATTGAATGTGTTTGTTTTTGAGTGACAAGCTACACGCCTTGTTGATGTGCACAAAGCACATCACCCATGAAGCACTGATAGGAGTGGGAAGGGAACATTTTCCCTAGTTCTGGAATAGGACTTCTAAATAGCACAACAGTCTTAAGAGTCCAGACTTCTACTGCGTGTAGTTCTCACTTGATCTAAAGAACTGAACTTGACACTTCATGAAAAATACCTAAGTTTTTGTATTTTAAAGTACAGAGAACCTCAGTAATTCAGCAAGGTTTCTCTGAAACAAACGCTTATTTGCAGCATCTGAAACTATAGATTTTTGCACCCTTCTCTGAGCTATGCTCTTACTTATCATAGCCCCCAAAGCACTGTGAAGGCTGCCGTGCTACAAGTGTCAAATCAAGAATGCAGATTAATCTTACAGGGTAGATTCAGGATAAATGCCAGGCTTTGCTTGCTTGTTTTAAAATTAGGGGACAATCTAATGACAACAACCCCCTTGAACAACTCTACTCTGCAGAAAGAGTAAGAAAATTATTTTTAACTTCTCAATTTCTGGCCTTGTTACACCAGGACCCTTCTGGACTGAGACACAAAGTGAGAAACATGCTTCTATAGCAATAGAAGCAATGAAGTTCATAGAAATTTATCTTCTTTACCTAATTTGAGGTCAATAAATGCCAGTACTAAGCTGCACGTATAACCTGCCACTGGAAGTGCACCATAAAAGTCTCAAAGANATTTATCTTTACCTAATTTGACAAAGCAGTGAGGAAATGAGAAAGCTTTATTTATTTTACTGATTCATACAGAATATTCATATTTATAAATGTGCCTGAAAAAAAAATTTCCATGAGCTAAATATGATTCAGTCATTTAAAAATGAACTCAGAATTCTATTCCCTTGGATGGTACATATTTTTCTCAGCCTCTATAAACACCCTGCTTTAATCAGATCCTTTCTCCCTCCTTGAAAAGATGACTTTTTTAATGTGTATGTAATAAAATACACTGCTTCCCCCCACACCCCTGATATCAGTTCTCTCAGGAAAATATTTCCCCTGCCCTTTTCCCAGCTAGTCAGGTTAAATCAAAACAGCTCCCCCAAAAGCAAATGCAATAACAGCAGCTTCTTCCAAATTTGAACTAATTTTGCACTAGCAAAACTAACTCTTCCTTTTTTTGTTTCCTATGTTCTTAAAGGCATTAGTTGCTTTGATTTCACACTAAAAAAAGGTGAAGGAAGGGGGAGTGAGATGGAAACATATTTTCTCAATACAGGTAGACATGGTTTAGAAAGTCCATAAGCAGTATCTATGTCAATGATGTGTGTCAGTTCTTGCTAATAAATATGCCAGCCTTTTGATGGAGTGCTCAGCCATATTCTAATATAGTTTAACATCATTTACTAATATAGATTCTAGTATAGTTTTTCAGAACAGAAGATCCAAAATTCCCTGTCCAAGCACATGCATTGGTCTGTGTGGCAGCTGGATTTACAGGCCATTTTTGTGGTTATAGCTGGATTACTGATGCAATAACAGCTGTAGCAGGTCAATAAATGCCAGTACTAAGCTGCACGTATAACCTGCCACTGGAAGTGCATCAAAGTCTCAAAGACTTCTCAAAATGAGAATAGAAATGTCTAAAGATGTTTAATGCCATTCTTCAGAGATTAATGTTGTTTATCTGCATCATGTTGCCCATTTTAACATTAAAGTAACTTTATATGCACACTGTTTGAATATAAATTGTTTCTTATTATAAAATTTTCTGAAATGTTTTCATCTTATTACTTAACACTTCTACCCCAACTAGACATACTTTTAAATAATTGACCTGAAGAGACTGTGTTATTCTGCAATATTACATCTATTAGATTGTTAATCTAAACCTGAACCTGTCATCATAGTTCTGTGGCATAACGAGTAGATACTCCTGTTGCAGCAAAATCCTGCTCAACTTTTAGATTGTGCTGATGCACACCAGTTTGTAGACAAATACAAATGGATTACTATGGATCACCAGACAATCAGTTTACAGTAGAAAATGAAATTAAGAGCAGAAAGGATAAGTAACAGAATTTTAAAAGTGGTTTAAAGTGACTTTTGCCCCAACAAATACTGCAGCTCCCCAAAACGCTATGCTGAACATTGACTGTAGTCCTCACAATGACCTCCGCAAGGCTTGCCTGGGATCATGAGCTGCAGCACACGCAGCAGCAGCCCTTCCAGCACCTTGGGGACAATGTCACAACCTTTTGTGAAACACGCTCCTGTCTGCTTTGCCTGCTTTTAGGTGGAAGCTAGCGCTGGCACCAGACCACCTTTATCACCCGGCTCAGGGTGCTCAGTATTCACTAGGCATATAGCAATTTCCAGAATTTCCTCATTAATGTTACCTTAGTTCAAAGACTAACAGCTGCTGCAAACTTACTAGCAGTTCTCCAGCTGATACAAGAATTGAATGCTACTCAAGGGCTTACACACAGATCTGCTATTAAAAAAAAGAAAAAGTGAAATGAATAATAAAAGAGATGGGAATTCAAGTGATTTAGCAGTGAAGTGCTGAAAATATATCTATTAAAGGAACTAAGTAATGCAAATGCTTAGAAAGTATTTTCTAATGCAACAGAAAAAAAAATCTTAAAATCAGAATCTTATCCTGCTTCTCTTAAGTTGTCAGCCTATGTCAGCACAAGCTAAACCAGTTCTTAGAACTTCTGGGTTTGTTTCAAACCTGAAAATAACTACATTTTGCAAGTTACATTAGTTTTTGTGTGTATGTGTGGGGGGGTGGTAGTCTTTTTTTTTGGTTTTCTTTTTCAAGTTATTTACATCTTTTCTTCCCCACCACACTGGATAATTGTGACAAGTTTCAGTCATTGTAGGCCAAAATGAGTCTCATGAATGTCACATTTTTATATAGACAATTTTCCTCTTTCTAAAGCCTGTTCACCTCACAAACTCATTTACAAGTCTGATGATCACCACTTTTCTAGCCCAGCTCCATTGGTGATTCTGTACATGCGCCAATGGGGGAGACTACCCACTGTCTTGTTACAGAAGCCTTAGACTGCAGCCTGGATAAGATAGCACCTAAACTAAAAATTCCTAAGAATTGTCACCAATAGTTGTTTTTCTTTTAAATAAAAATAAAATATACAGGAAAAATCTGACTTGTTTCTTGTACTGAGTGGTAGGGAGAGAAAGACTCAGTGGTAGAAATCAATAGCGATTTAACCAGCATTGTATGTCTTCAGTGCTTCTAGTTACACTCAGCCTCAGAAATTTTACAATACTTAACCTCTTCCAATGGTTGACATAATTGCCAGAAATAACCTGAAGATTCTTTGGCTCTGGCAAGATGCTCAATATCTGCTGAAAGCAGTTATTCTTGGTTGTAAAATCCAAGAAAAAAAATCCCATTTGTCCAAACTTTCATGGGATATCAACAGAGAAACTGTACCCATATTTCAAGTTAAAAGGAGATGACTGCTCCTAAATTCTACCGGGTGGAGAGAGAAAGAGTGTTAGAAAGTTAGGAACAGACTCTCAACTGAGCCATTTCAGCTTAGAAATCTCAGAACTTACATGTATGTCTCAAAGAAGAATGAGGGAATTCATTTTGTCAAGCTTATGTTTTTGATCACATTTAAGGCTTTCTGGTGCCAGAAAGGAATTGTAGTAGTATCAGAGATCAAATAATGATCACTGGCAGAAAAGGAAGATGCATAGGAATACAAATATCAAAAATAAGTTTAGTCATTATTTTGCAAGTTTTGAACAAGAGGTAAATGTCTTTATGTGAACTGTGTACTCTGTTTTAAAAATTATTCAGTCAGCTTTTAATTTTCCAGAAAGGTCAATTTCCTAATTGGCTGTAATTTATAATTACCAAAGGAAAAGATTACAAACCCACAAACAAGTATTGCTCAGCCTCCTCAGTTTTTTTTCAATATAGAAAAATCTGTGACTCAAGAGTTATATACCATGAATTGGTAAGGGGGATTTTACACAGCCACTTTTAAGTTACCAAACTGAAGCAAACATTCTGCATGAATACAGCACTCAGAAAATGGGAAGGGTGTTTTAAATCTGTAAATTAGTATAAAAACTGAATGGTAAGACCTTTTTCAGCTTGTCTAGTGCTATTTGCAGACATTTAAAGTAAAAAGAAAAGGGAGGTGAAGCATGTGCCGGAGAGATAAGATGTAAAATTAAAGCTATATTAAAGTCCTTCATCCAAGGACTAGAGCACATAGCTTGGTGCTCTAGTTTTCATCCAGAAAAATTAGTTTGTTTAACAGCAAGAGATCAAAGGAATATTATTGTGAGGAGGAAAAACCCCAAACCTATGGTGGTTGGGAAAAATTGAACATTCTGGTCCAACTTTCCTAGGTGTTGATTAAGCCCAGAAAAAATGAGTGCACTGTCTCCTCTCTGATATTCTCCCAATCCATTTTCCTGTTCAGCTTTCTGAAAGGCAGTAGATTACGTGAACCCAAGTAGATACTACACACAAACAAAATCCTGGACCTTCTTAATCCTATAAGGAAACGCAGCCCAGCATCCACCATCCCACATATCTGCCCTATTTCAGAAGCGACTGAAAACTATCAAAAACAAAGCAAAACAAAAACAAACAAAAAATAGACAAAACAAAACAAAATGTTGACCCCCCTGAACCAGCTCTTTTGCTGTACCTGCTGCCTCTCTCAAAATTATAGTGGCCTAAGCTCTTGTACTGATCGCTTACCATTTTCTCTTTAAGGTATTTTCTATAAAGATTTCATCTTCAGACTTGAGAATGAATCAATAAAGCTGTGACCAAGTTCCATTTCTAATCTATTAAACTCTTCCTTCCAGGGGGACTTGGATACAGGCAGAAACTGGAATCTATTCTGAGGCTAACACTTGCAATTACTCACTGGGATAGTTTCTTTCTTTTTTTTTTTTTTTTCCTCCAGTTATTAAAAGCTATATTCAAATAATGTTTCCAGCATCAGTTTTCATTTAGATTGGCAGTAACAATCTTTCCTGAGTTCTTTGACCTTTCCCTCCAGGAATTTATCCCCATTGTCCCCTAAAGAATACATGGGACGGGCCTTTGGAGAGCTCGATGCCCGAGTCAGCAGCATGCCAGCTTAACGAGCTGCCACAAATTATTGTGTCTTTCTGGAAACAAGTGGCCTTCTCATCAAGGGAGACCAATGTGATGTGACAAACTGGGGCCGTCCTGGCACTTCCATCATCGCTGTTGCCAGGGCTTGAGCTTAAGCAGGACAAGGGCAGAGTGATTAAGCAGCGCGCCGCAGCAGTACACGAGGCCATGAGACAATCGCCAAGCCGTAGCAACAGCGCTTTGATTTTCTGTGGGCCGTGGGTCAAAGTGGTTGAGGAAGCTGTAAAAGGAAAGTGTGGGTGTTGCGTAAGCCTTGGGATGGGACTCCCCACCTCCCTCCCACACAGGATGGCAGGAAGAATAAAGTCTAGGAAACAAGCCAACATCACAAATCCAAAAAAGAAAATTTGTGTTTTCCTCCCCTCTTTGCTTCTGCTCACCCTCATCCCACTCCCTGCACCAACGCTTTTATACCTCTCCTGATCCAGGTACTGCTGTGCTACCAGAGCAGAGACAGGGTACATCTCTGCATCAGGAACTGTGTCTCAGCAGTCTTTGTTTATTTCAATGACCATTACTAAGCTACAAGATGCAGAGCTCCTTGTTCAACATCCTGTGGGTATCTTATTGAACACAAGCTGTTACAGTATCAGGTCTTATGCATTAAAGAAATTCACTTCGGTGTAATACCTATATTAGATACCAATAAGCTGCAGCAACTTGGATTACCTCAAGGGCTGTATGGGCAAGAGTCACAACTTTTTTGTGCCTAAAATCTCTAAGCTCTGCATACGAATGGGAAAACCTCAGTCTGATCCACCTTGGTTTTATGCCAGTGTACATCCACTAGTAGGACAGGACACAGAAGGGAGAGACAGAGAGAAGGAAGGTGTATCAAAACATGGCCTAAAATTTTACATTGACATCCAAACGATCTTCCATCTGGCCAATTCTCACACATTACTTCACACAGAACTACACATACCACCAGAACACACAAGTTCTGCCAGACAGCTCAGTGTGCACAGCCAAATGCTCTTTGGTGTAATAGCAAAACCAAAAAAATCCTCACCACCCCAAAAGCAGCAGTCAACTAAGGTAACTCAAGTAGAGGAACGCTCTTGCGATTATAAAGGTTCTGGAAAACTGCAAGCACTCAATAGCAAAAATAATGGACATTAGCTTCAAGTTGTTTCTATGGCCTTCAACAAGTACAGTGTCCACTGTGCAACACCTGCACCCCAGAAAGGCCTTCAGTCTCTTTGTCTTCCTCATTTTCAGTGATTTGGTGAGAAGCATGAGGAAGGAAGCTGCTGATCTGATGTGAACTGGGACAACCAAACTTTTTTTTATTCATCAGCTCCCTCTTTGGTTATTTCAGCTCTCAGCAGATGCTGCCAGCAGGCATGCAGACAATTGGAACAGCTAGTTGTAGCCTGTCTCAGGTAAGCGTGGAAAGAGAATGCTATATTACAGGAGCCTAGTCTGAATTTAACTTGCAGCAGAAATATATTTCTCTACAGGATACTGTGGTTCATTCTGACATGTGAAAATGACCGCTGTCCTCCCGGTACACTGCAAGCCTCCAAGGACTCAATGCTGACGGATGCTTCAGCACAGCTTTTGTTCTGTTGGTAGTGGCAAATCAGTCTTTTGTTATTTGCTTTGCCTGGGCAATCATTCCTTGCTATTCCATCTGTTCCCTGTTGTCCTTTAGCTGGTGGATCTTCAGCACTTACCTCAAATTGAAGTATGCGAGAGTAATTCTTAACATTTGAAAGAAACTACTGTGAGCATCCACATTTCTTTATACAACATGGAAAAAGAATTATTGATTTTGCCTGGCATGAATCAAAAATTCAAAATATAATCAACAGAATAACTGTTGAAACAAGGTGCCAGACCTGCACTTTGATTTTCAGTCAAATTTTCATCTTACTTCCAGCCATGAAAAGCTGCAGTCAGCTGCATCCTACTGTACAATGAAAAGGATTTACCCACAAAAAGTAACTCAGTGTTCAATGTCCAGAAGTTACCTGGCTTAAAATAATTGACCTGGGCTGTTGGAAGGTGTTTGTGTGGGCTTGGAGCTCTACAGAGACTAGTGTGCTCGGATGTGCAGACTGAGCAGAGCACAACCCTCACATAAATATGCTGCTGGTACTGAAACTAGCACAGATAGCTCTACTTGGCACTTCACCATGCTGGATCAATGCACCTAATATGTTTCAGCTGCAGGGCTTGATGCAGAATGGAACTAAAAGTCAGGCATAATGGAAGCTAAGATGGTGTACTGGCGTGTTTTTAGAAACACTGGACAGCTAAAGATTTGTTAAAGTGGTCAGAAAGCATTGCCATAAAATCTTTCTTGGGAACTCACCAATTCACAAAGAGTGTTTTTTTTTTTTTTTTTTTTTTTTTTTTTTAAGGAAAGCTGGATTTCACCGTTTTTTAAAAAATTCGCGTCTTGAAAGCATTTCAAAGTCATCTAAACACTTTGTTTTGACATTTTTCAAAACTGAAGAATTCTCATTCTTTGCCTTAGAGTGATTGCTTTGAAATTGAAGCAGTTATAGTTTAAATAAAATATTTGGCTTCAGCTGATACTTTTGTATAAAAACTAAAGCAAAAGTTCAAACACTTCGAAGTTCCAGTCTGATGCAAAAATATTTGATCTCTGAAATCTCTCTGGCCTTCTCATCCCATAATATCCAAGCCAGTTCTGCTTGTACACAGGGAGATCATCTGCAGAAGCTTTGCTGAACCGGTGGGAGGACACATGTGCATGTGCACACACATGGAGTATTCTGCAGGCAATGAAAGAAAAGCTCCTTTGTTCAGCCAAGGCAACTTGAAAGAAATAACTTAAAGTGCTGTAAGGAATCAAATGTAGTGAAAGACTGCAAGGGGTGAAAGGAGCAAATATTGAGTGGGGAGAAAGAGGGAGGAAAAAAAAAAAAAAGAAAAAAACCCACTGAGGAACACATGAAAAAGTTTAAACAGAAAGTGCATGTCACTGCCCAAGGTAAGAGCTATTGTGGTCTGCACATTGTTTAAAAAAGGATGACTTTATACCACAGGATCATGATTGACATGCTGCAGAATTTCAATATCTCCATCTAACCTTTTTTGCCAGTCTAAAAAATCTTTGAAGGAACACACACCCACAAGTGTCCATACATTCACAGATTATGCTTAGCAGTTTCCTTTGACGTTCAGTGAATTTACTACTAAGTAAGAAGTTGCTGCATTGAAAAATGAAGCCCTAAACTTATCCCAAAGGTAGATAAGTCACAGATGATGCAGATTTCTTGCGCGGCTCTGGTGGGACTGAAGATTTCTAGGCTCAAGAAGGTCTTCCTGCAATATCTGCCAACAAATGTCCAATAAGTCTGAATTTTGTTCTCTTGAAGACTCTTCTGCACTATAAGAGAGACTATTTTAGCTAAACACCTATCAACCAAGAAACAGTTTAATTAGCTATCCAGATGGAAACTGTCTAGGTTAGACTCTCCAGTACATCACTGGACTACAACACTTTGCTTCAACACTTCAACAGCACTGAGCTGCCCTGGATGGAGTAGAGGTCTGCTCCACTCTGGCTCCTAACAGAGAACAGCTGCTGCCCTCAGCCCACCACCACTTCATAAGTCTTTGGGCCAAGTTGTAGAATCTGTGATGTGATCCTGTAATCTGCAGTTACTCGGACATACTGCATTGGAAAAACGGATTCCCTTCCTACCTTGCAGGCTATGGTTATGAGCACTTATTCAAATAAATTTTTTTACTCATTTAAATATTCTTTCATTTTGCTTTATATATGCACACACCTTCCAACTTGACTTCATCTAGAGATTATACTGCAGTTCTGAGGCTTTTAGCTACTGTCTGTTGTCACGATAAGCTTAACCTCACTTTGGAGCACAGAAGCTGTCTCTTCACAGAGAAAAACAATGAGAGATTGTGAAATAATTCTATCATTGACTGACTGCATATGCACAAGGGGAATAAGTAGTCATTAAGATGCCAAAACAGGAAAAATGCATCATGAAATATTCACAATTTACAATAGTTTCACAGAAATTTTTAGTTAGAATTTGAAGCAGGTCTTATTTCTTATCCCCAATTAAGGATAGCAACATCCTGCCAGAGAAGAACTGCTTTCATCTACAGTCTTTCTATCTCTTCTGGGATTCTGTTGATTTCTCCTGTTAAACCAGGTCACCTGAGGTTAGTGCTTTGATAAGAAATCTTCAGAAGAGGGGGGAAGGTAGTTAAAAAAAAAAAAAAAAAAAAAAAAAANGTCAGGCTACTAGAGATGAGAGTACTGTCCTGAAGCAACACCCAAGAGCATCACTCAGTCAAGCAGTTTACTATCAACTTATATCATTAAAGATGCTGTAACACACCTCAAGAACTTGAATGCTTGCACTTTTCCAACCACAGAGCCTTTATAATCATAAGACCTAAAGTGTTGTAAAAAATAATTTCAGAGTTTTTAATCTTGGTTTCAACCTAAGTTTGTGCAACATTGCCATATGCTACTATATATTGGCTGTACTCACTGTTATATTTCAGTCACTGTGGCAGTTGTTTCTCTGGAACTATAGTGCCGGAAGTACTGTATCTATTCAGCTAACTATTTCCCTTCCAAATCAGTACTCAATCACAATTTCCTTCATATTATTATGCAGACTAGGGAGATATTATTATTCGGACATACAGAAAATTAAGAACCATCCATACCCACAAAGGTAGGGAGCTTGAATTAAGCCTTTTTAGGTTCTATCAAAGCATCTCAACACTTTTTCAGAGACTGAGTAAAGTTACCTATTGATTTGATAACAGTGTTGAAAGCTACACACTTGAATTCTCTTTTCATCTGTAGAGAACCTGAAGATCTGTGCTGCACATATTTTTTTGTAAAACAGCCCAGCACATCCTACGATCTGAAGGACTGTCATTTCTTTCTAAGTGTGTTCAGAATGTCTTGTACTTCAAATTATGATTGCAATTAGGTGGTTACTCTTGGGACTGGGCATGGACAAATAATAGTACTGTAAGCTCACACAAAGATCGGACGCAGATCGAGAAGCTAAATCTAGGCTACTGCATTGTTTGCACTGAACTTAAACTCCCATGATGTCCAAATTCTCAGGAAGAAGAAGAAACAGACAAGCTCCTACTAGAAGGCCTTAACTTACGGGTCACTGACTGTAAGGAGACAAGAAAGCCAGAAAGTAAGCAATCTTTCTTTCACCTACCTCTTGATTTTATATATCAGTAATGTGGGACTGAAGGAAAGAAGTTTGGCAGCGAAGCAGCTGGTACTGAAGGCAGCTGAATTTCAATGCCCCAGTGAAACTGGCTTAAGCTGACAGGCTTTGTGAACTACCTTGCATGCCTGTACAATACAGTGCTCTTTGAGTGACACAATTTTTTGTTGGCTGTGTTCAGTGTTTAGTCTGCATCCATTGCACACAGCCTTTTCCTGCACCATGTGTCCCAGTTTTAGCATGTGATTCCTAATGAGGGCTTCTAGGCTAAGCCATGGAGAGACAGCACTCTGCCCAAAAGGACAGCGTGGCCATGAGTAATCAGAGTGTAGCTGATCCCAAGCCGTGCAGCAGAGTAGCTGACTGCGTATGTTAGACCAAGCACATTGTACTGTCCCCTTGCTATGCTGTCTTTTAAATCCCTTGTCTTGACTATGCCTCCGTCTCTCTCACAATGAAACAGAAATGAAATTAATGCACTGAGTCTAAAAGGATTAGCATAAATATGCTTTAGACATAGTGTGCCAACTCCAGATGAAGGGAATAATGCAAGAATACATTGTTTGCTCTACTTCCCCAGACAAGAGAGAGATGAAGTAGAAAGACACAAAAAGCACAAAGACGATAGAGCAAAGTGGAGCATACAAGCAGAAAAGACTGTTACCTGATAGTTACTTCATAATTCTGAGAGCAAGTATCTAGTGCAGATTTCTGGCACAAGCTCGATACCTGCTAAGTGTGGGCGTGTTGAATTATTCATGCTTTTGGTTATAAATAATGCATTGCCTGCATATATCTAATTTAAATAGATCCATAAAGCCCAGTGGATTAGTCACTGCACACTGCTGAAAAGTTAGAGATCATCTAGCCAAAGTCTCCTGGCTATCACCTGCCCTCAGAAAGCCTCTTTTAGAGGATGATGTTTTAGAGAAACAGGTTAGCAGAGAAACTCTGCTGTTTTTGTTGATACAAGTGATAATATTTTGCATGTAACAGCTTAAGAGACTTGAGTTGGAGCACAGCACCGCACCAAGACGCCGTCTGCTTGGAATTGTTCCTGCATAATTTTCCCTTATGATCATACTGTAATGACAGCACTGTTCGTGCTAACAAGGAGGCTGCACATCCTATACTGCAGACGAGTGAAGGAGCTAGTAATCCTACTGGTGCAAGAAACTACCTCCCTCATAAGAGTTCATCTTAGGTATGAGGTGAACAACAGAAATAAAACAGGCACTCAAACCTTAAATATCATTCTTCACTTAAAAAAAAAAAAAAAATCATTCCTCCTTGTCAAAAGAAAACAAAACACACACACAAGAAAAAACAAACAAACAGACTGTATGTCTTGCTTCTTTGTNCCTTAAATACCATTCTTCACTTAAAAAAAAAAATCATTCCTCCTTGCCAAAAGAAAACAAAACACACACACAAGAAAAAACAAACAGACTGTATGTCTTGCTTCTTTGTACTTGGATTTCATATATCAACATCCATCTCCTGAATCGTCACTGTGACTAGCAGACATAGAGGGGTAGTAATGCCCCAGTAGCCTTCCTTTCCCCTAGTAAAGTCTTAATTCAGTATAGAAACAATGAAAGAGGTAGGGTGAATGTCATTTAGTGGCATCCCACATGAAAGTCCCAAAGAATTTGTACTTTTAATAGAATGAGATCTTTGCATGTCAACTGCTGCTTTTATCAGTCCTTCTGGGGTAGGTCTTTAAATTTTGATTGACCAAAAACAACCAACCAACAACTCTCCCAACTCCCAACTGTGTCTTACATGAGTTCGCTTTCTGAGATCCTGAGGAATACTTGCTTGCAATGTTCTGAACACCTTATGTATACTACTTTATAAAAGTCAGAAATTGCACATTTCTTTCTGCTCTTAATACAAACTCCCAGTGCTGGTGTGACCATGCTTAACCACAGCATCCTTCCACAGAGCACCCAAAGGGCCGTTCTCCCTGCCGCTTTAAAAAGGATGCAGTGAGTGCACACTGCCACAGCAGGCTAGATTTACTGCTAGTGCTAGTTCACTAGGTCTTCTTAATCACAGGTCTGGCGTTTGGTGCCTAAGGAGTGCTGAAAGTCTCACTTGAATTATTCCCTGTCAGAAAAGGGAATACACTGATGCAATCAAAGCTCTTGTTTTACTTCAAATAGATTCAAATAGATTTTGACAAAATTCAAAATATTTCCTCCCTACCCCCAAGTGATCTTTTTTTTCTCTTTTAAAAGAATGAAATGAAAGAGGTGGAGCAAGGGGGTGGGGGAGAGCAATTTCTCAGCTTATTTTGTCACCATATTTCCTTTACTTCATGACTTCAGTAAAGAAGAAACACATAACATTACAGAAATCATGTCTTGTTAAGCATTACTGTCATAGTGATCACACAGCTGCTCAGGTATTCATCCTTTCTCTATCTATAAGAGCTGTGTAGTGTTGACAATATATTTTAAATTGAAGCTTTCCCTGTTTGTAATATGAGAAATTACATTTGTTCAATTGCAAGAAGGAGATAAGAGAGAACTTTATCAGGCTTCTTTCCTCAAAAGAAGAAAAAAATATATATATATAAAATAGTTTTAATTTTATCTTTGATTATATTGTCAACTGAGTCTGTCCAACTCCAACAACATATAGAAGTATGTTTAAACTAACAGAAGAGATTGTAGAAGAGCGTGATGTATTATAGCCAGTGTCCACTGCTCAAGGAAATTATGCAAATGAGAAATGAAGGGGCAATGGAATAAAGGGTACCTCTGCTGAGGCAGGGGTTTGAAAAGATAGGAGCAGTCACTGATTACCCCACAGTTGGGTAACTGTTCACTATCCATTGGCTGCAGGCAGATGGTATTTTAAAACCAAACCAGTCAGCAACCAAAGAAAAACTCTCATTATTGTGAGACATAGTTACCCGAGTTGCCACTTAATTATTTTCCATGGTTAACATCCGAATGTTCCCCTTTCTACATCCCCCTAGACAAACCACTTAGAAGTCAAACTGAAATTGCAGTTTGCTGCTTGCTGCTTTCCAGCAATCCCAACTGCCTTTGATTTACTACTAACCTTCATTCTGTACATTTCCAACTGCCATCTGCTAATGGGAAATTCACCATTTGCACACACCCACTCAATGCACTTTATTTAGAATGAAAATTAATCACATAGAACTGAGACTTACACTTTCCTATTTATGGATTTATTCCCAACACACAATCAACAAGATCTCCAGAGCTTTTTATGGATTCAGCAGACTTTGAAGGGCTTTGTACTTTTCCTCACACTAAAACAAGCAAACAAAATCCCTCAAACTAACAAACCTCCACAGTAATTTCAGCACAACATTTGTCTGTGGAAGAAACACAAGCACTGACTGAGGATTGCAGAGTTTATCTACCTTTGTGATTGCAGTACAACCAGTTCATTCTCCCTTATTCACGCATACTGAAAAACATAGTTTTCTCTTAAGTCAAGAGCAGGTTCATGCTCAATTCAGTCAAGAATTAGCAGGTATAAGGACGGAAAAAAACACACACAATTTGGAGAAGATTTTCAGCAAGAGTTACACCACACAAGCACACATGTGCAACAGACCAGCCTACAAGAAAGCAGGTGGCACATCAAGAAGAGAGTTCACAGGCAGCTTGTGTGGGACGGCATAGCAAAACTTGCCAGAGGCAAGATCGTCATACCATCTTGCTGAAAACATCGTACAGTCTCCAAAGCATCCCTCTCTGTATCCCAAAAGCACTCAGTTCACAGATGACAACATTTTGGGAAATCTGCTTTACAAGAGATGAAATTCTCCTCCAGGGCTAGTATGCAGTGAACTTGGAGGAAAAGGTTTCCTGCTGTACTTCTTTCACAGCCCTCCTAGACTCCTCCAAATATCTTTCATGCATCACTGTTTTGTTTTTCCTCTTGCCACTGTATTTAATAGTGGTACATTCCTTACATAGATTTAGGCATAAATGGACACATGGATTCCCAGATCGACAAATTCTTCTGGATCCAACTGGTACAGATTAATAACATTGCATCATCTCCCCTGAGGATTTCAGCACACTTCTCTCTTAAAAGGCTCTTGTGTTACCCTTAATTCTCCCAGAATCTTGTTCCTACAAAACAGGGATTATCATCTGGATCAATGGCAGGACTCTTGACATGGGTGAGCATTACTCAGCAGAAGTCACTGAATCCAGAATCTGCCCCAAGTGTTCTGTCTACTACATCTACCTATGCACAATACCAACCGCCTACCCCAAAGAAAAACCCTACCGAACCCAAAGCAAAACCTCTCTGCTCGTAGAGAGTTCCTGCAACCCTTGCTAAAAGATAGTTTTGATCTCTTCTTCTCCTTCCTTTCTCCTCATATTTTTTCTCCTCCTTTGTACAAAACAGGTTATATTCTTCACCCAGACTGCAACCATTAATAATATAGAAAAAGTTTCTCAATAGCCTGACTTAATTTTACCTTACCCTTTTTGTGTACTAAATAGCAGCTAGGATAACTCCTATTCCAGCAAATGAAGCCCTCTATGGCCTAGGGGGACGCAATGCTACACTCTCCTTCACAGTTGCTGCCTTACTACCTCTACAGATTATCTAAATTGTCCATAATACAACCTTTCTTATTATAACTATGTGAGTAGAGCAGGATTATAGGAAACTTTAACATTTCTAGAATGCATTACTAACTCCATCATCATTTCACTATTGTCATTAATATCTGGACTATTCAGGAGCAGGAGTTAGCTAAGTGTATTGATCCACTAGCATCCTGTTTTTGAACAAAAATCCTATGATCCAACAAAATCATCATAGAATTAGGATGCTTTTGTAGTACAGGACCTTTTCCACAAAGCAATAAAAACAAACATCAATTACGAGTGTTTTTTTGAATACAACAAGAACTTGTCTCTTCCTAATGTTAAAGCAAGAAACAATTTTCTTTTCCTCTCATCAAATTGTCTTTCCCAAGGGTCTCTGACTTTGATATAAAGGAATGTGAAGTCAGTAGAAATTTATCTGAAGTAAAAAGCTCCAAAAGACAGGTTTCTTCTATTTGTTAAAAAAGCTAGGAGCATATCTGGAAAAAAAAACTGTACAGGAGGGATGGACTTCATCTATACTGCATGGGAACCAAGTTACTGATACTTAAAGCAAGGAGTGAGCGAATTTTTAAACTGCTAGGTGAGAGAAAGCCAAACAAATGCAAAAGAATACACAGTTCAGAATAATGTTTCTAGTATGGGAAATACAAAAATTCATTATCTTCATGCAAATGCTAAGGGATGAAAAGCAATTCAGACATAGAAAACAATTTCCACTTAAATGTATTTCCAAGAAAGGACCAAAGGAAAGCTGAAGGAATCCTGGCCTGCAAGCCGAGGTCTGAGTGTGGCGATTTTTCAGAAGCTATAACAAAGGGTAGAATTAGCGGGCAGCTATGGAAATACAACCTAGGTCTCTGTATCACACATGGATATCGGCATAGGCTCTGTGGAGGGAAGTGTTTTCTTTCAAACTTCTTTGAATTATTTGAAGCAGCCTGCCTGTATCTAGCAAAGCAGCTGAAATGACCAAGGTTTTTTGGCAGACTCCTTCACCAAAGGCCTTTAAGAAAATAAGCGCCAGTGGATAAGAGAGAAGGTCCTGGAATGAATAAACAATCAGCTAAAAGAGGGGAGGTGACTGAAGGGTCAGCCCTCACAATGGAAGGGAGGCATTAGGGACATAAGGAGAATCTGCAGAGGTCTGTGCTGTTCATTTTATTCTTTCACAACCTTGAAAAATGAGTAAGCAGTAAGGTGAGGAAGTTTGTCAATGATACAGAGTACATTTAAGGCAGCATCATTGAGACTGGACTGTGAAAAATTACTACAGGACTTCACAAGAGTGCGCGATAAAAGCAGGTGAAACCTATTAGAAAGTGATGCAACCAAAAAAAGCCTAGCTATATACAGGCAGCGATGCTTCAGAGCTGACCATTGCCCCTCAAGAAAAACAAGCTTCTGAGGTTACAATAATCAGTGTCACAAAATAACAAGTCACTGCTTAGAAAAAATACAAAACAGCAAGAAAATCCCCCATCCAAAAACCCACCAACATTTGGAAAACAGAAAACATCATTATACCACTGTGTAAATCCATAGTTCACCCACACCTTGAATATTGTGTGAATACTTTCTCTTGAAATGATGCATTATTAGAAAAATAAAAGCCTTCAGAGTAGGGCAATAGGGATGATCAATAACATCACATAGTTTCCATGTGAGTAATGACAAGAGGGCAAAACCTTTGAGCCTGTGACTGGGATTTAATTGAGATATGACAGAGCTGCAAAGTCACAAGTGACATGGATAGGGTGACAGGAGTAGACTGATTTTTCAAGAGAAGAATAGGGACCTATAAACAAAGATGGGTAATACCAGGTTCAAAACAAGCAGAAGGGCAGAATAGTGGAACTCTAGAATAACTTGTTGAAGGTAGTTATGAATGAATGAAAAAAAAAAAAAAAAAAAAAAAAAAGTGGGTGGTTTATTGATCTTACCAGCCAGACAAACCACAACAGTCCTGGAAAATCCCATGAACTGAAAAAAGCTGGAGGTTAGGAGAGAACATACATGCTCCTCATACAAATTCTTTCTTGGGTCTTTGCATATGGCCACTGTTTTTTTTTTTTTTTTTAATTTACTTTAGTTACTCTTTCACCCCCAACAAATTGCTACCCCAACATAAAACCTTCCTTCTCCCTCTGCCTTTTGCTTCATTCTCTAAGTGAAGTACCTCCATCCACCTGCCCCAAAAAGGAAAAACAAAATTAAAAATAAGTTTCAAAAATAGTTTTGCTTTTTCTTTGTTATAAACATGCACTCTCAACAGGGTCTTATTTGTTTTTTCCAGAAGTATCAGCAACTTGACTATCCAATGCATTAACTGTTATAATTCCATCAAGGTCAGTAGTGAAACTGTTATAAAATGAATGAAATGGAGCAAAGAGCTTAGTCGTTCCTATTCACTGTGGTGTACAAATGACTTCATACACCACAGTGAACTTATAACACAGCCCTGCAGTTTAATAGTGAAAAGAAGAAGCACTACATGGTTTACAAAGAAGGAATTAGAACAGTTGTCCAAGTTGAATTTTGACTACAAATATTGACATAAAGATCCCTTCTCTCAGCAAAACAGCAATAACATTTTCTTGGTCCAGACACTGACACTGCTGGATATCTCAGTGAATTGTGCTCAATTGAGCAGTTTTAATTTTTTTATATTAAACATTATTTACATATAGTATGAATTCACATATTTGCACAGTATATGTAATTATATATACACACACGCTTACAGATATTCTTTTTTTGCCTTCTCTTGTTACTTAAGAACTAATGATAGAAGCACAAGGCAAGGGGGAAAAATTAAGAGAGAAAGATTTCCAGGGACAGAAAGGATAACATAACCTTTGAAAATTTGCTAAGGCTTAAGATTTGTCTACTCAGACATTACTTTCTTCCTCCATTTAATTAGATTTTAATTTTCTTTTTATGTTCTCTCCCTCTACAGATCCTTGAAATTAATTATTTTCAGTATGAGTTGATTTGGAGGAACAGTCCCAAGCCAGAATAAGCAGCTTAGGGAAGTTTGTCTTGTTCCTGGTTAAATATTCTGGCTCTGCAGCTAGGTAGGGAACCTGCAGTAATAATATCCAGCCAGAATGATGGAATTGTGCCTGTGAGCCCAGACTTGGCCCGTCTGGGAGGAGCTTCTTGAATGGCTCTCAATAACATCAGAGATTTAGAGAATGCCTCTCTCTAGCAGAGGCTGAACCCCAAGCAAGAGCTCTCTCCCTTTCCTCCATGTCTCCTTCCATCAGGACCATGTCAGCCTTTCACAGGTTTCATTAATAGCTCATGAAACAAAGCAACGGTTCATCCTCTGCTTAGGTTGTCATAGGCAGTTTTGTTCACAAGCAAATAGGTGCTTTACATTCCATATACAGAAGGCCCATCCTCTGTAAAGAGGATTTAAAACAGGCAGTTTTTACTTTCAGGCATAAGCATCTCACAGAAGTTAGTGGATCAAAAATAAAGACATATGAAAAAATATAAAATAAGGTATTTTTTAAAGATTTATTGCAACTTATTTGCCAAAGCCAGAGGAGGACTGAGAACTCAGAAATTCCATAAACTTAGCCTTATACTTTGACTCTTCATCTCAATTTTAACTTTATACTCACAGCTGACAAAGAATGATAAAGGGGAAAAAAAAGCTTGAGTGTTACTGGACTACAAGTTTTAATAACTTTAATTATTTAATGAAGTGTAAGTAGAGGCTGGTAATTATATATATATAAAAAGAAAAAAAAAAAAAAGGTACTTCAGCAACACTTGCTTATGACCTCCTGCATGCTCCTTTTGTGTGTTCCTTTATGTCAAGCTGTAGACAAGGAGCAACCCATCACCAATACCCTATTCTAGAAAATGGAAATGGTTATTCAGATTTTAAAAGGCATGGTGCTTGGGGTTATTGGGGACTTCACGGAAAGCATCCCTTGTAACCCATTCCATTAAATCTGCAATGAAGTTGCTATAGGAAGTTACTTTTTAAACAAGTCCACCACGGGAAATACAAGAAAATTCTATATGCAAATAGATTTTCTTACTGAGTGGAGAGCGGAACCTTTGCTCTATGGAGAGCAAAGGAAACAAGTGCCTTTGCACAAATGAAACTCAGAGGCATCATTTCTACAGCCCTGGCTGGTGCCCCACTGGGGCACTTACTAGACTTGAGCAAGAATCCGTTCTCTGGATATTGTATGCTCTTAAACTGCGAAAGAAAAACCAGTCTGGAATAGTATCTTGCAAGCTGTTGTCTTGTGCAGCAGCAAATATTCTCACCTTTACTCTTTATTGAAAACTAAGATGCTGACTGCAGGGCTGTTCTTCTAGAGACCTTTCAGGAGCTACTGCTCACTCCCTCAGATTCTGTTATTTTTAGTTAATAATGCAACAGCTGTACAAGAGATGGAGAAGCTTCTCAGTCTGATTCCTTAAATAAATTGCAATTCTGTTGTGGACATCACACAAGAAATAATCAGATCTCTCAAAAGAAACAAGTTCCTCATTTTCCATCACAATTTTCCCCCCTTGCCAAAAGTCCATTATTGAAGCTGCCCTCTGTAAAGTGCAAATCCCACTAAGTGATCTTCTCTCCCACCCCCAATCCAAGCAAGTCAATATTTTAATTTAGCTGCAGCCCACTTAAAATCTCAGCTATTTTCTATAGGCTGCAGCTTCTCAGTCAGTGATGAGAAAGGAGACTGCACATTCCAAGCTAGCACCTTCCAGGCCAGCAGGCACAAGCCAGGATACACTGCCATTTAAAAATCAAATCATCATTCACAAGGGGAGTTTGCAGAATGATACTTAGAAAATTTTCCTACAGAAAATAGGACCAGATAAATCTCTTATCTGTCATATTAAAAGCATTCTGCAAAACAATCCATTTACAACACATATGATGCAATGCCCTCAATCTTCCAAAAACTACAATGGGTGTCGCATATTCCTTGCTGCCTCACACTTGCTTCTGATCTATACTTAAAAGTAGATAGTTCTAAGCACAAATGCCATTTCCTTAAAGAATGATTCCGCTGTTGCCTGTTTTAGGCTTTCTTAGGACCACAATAAGCCAAGAGGAAGAGCCAGGTGGGGTGCCAAAATTAACTACAAGGAAAGCTACAACCACACTTCAGGAAGTCCTTCAACCAGATTCCTCCTTAGCCTAATTTGCTTTCAGCTTAAACCATACCCTCACATTCCTGGGGAATTGTGGGCTTTTGCTGTTGACTTATGAACAGATTTTGCTGTTTATGAGTGCTTCTGGTAAGCAGAGGAAGACCTCAAATGCCCTGTATCAGCGCTACTGTTCACAAAAGACTTATACAATAAAGTAGATAACAACAACATTCAAATGAAAAACATGGTCATTTTTTGAAAAGTGTGTCTGTGTTCCTGGAGTAAATTATCTATTCAGAGCTTATAAAATGCCATATATATAACAAACTATTCATGATCTTAGCTGAAGTAGTTACAGGCACTTTTTTAAAGGCTAATAATCAATGAATGTAGATTGTATTTGTATCTCATGTAACTGAAAAGAAATTCTCACCATGAGCCCTTTTTTCACCCTGAGCCCTTGTTCACTTTCCCATTTATTCTACTCATTTTCTTAATTCATAATTAGACAGCAGACTCTTCAGGCAGGTGATATCATTTTAGAGCTGGTCAATGACCAATGGAGCATTAATCCTTATTGGAGCTTTTAGGTATTACTATAGCACAAACATATTAACAAGAGCCTTCAGACTGCCATTAGACTGGCCGCACACAAGTCTTTTTCAGGGAAAAATGGAGACACTTTTAGCTAATGCCTAAGTTCTCCACATACTGTGCAACTACCAGGTATGCTGTATATTAAAGGTAACTATGATATGCTTAATGAGAAATGGCCTAGGCCTTATAATATCTGATGGGACAATAATCCATTTGGAGAGCATTTCATGAAACAGTTTTCTAATTGAAACTATACTTTTTTCTGAGCAATTGCCAAGACCACACGAGCAGCAAGAAGCAGTACAAAATCATTCTGAATTATCCATAACCCACATGCTCCAACTTACACTGCTACTTAGTCATACCAGATGGGCAAAGGAAGGTAATGAAGAAATAACTCACAGTTTTAGCCTCCAAGGCTCAGATAGGCTTCCTTCATCCAGAAATCAAAAAAGGGAGAAAACTTGTTAACATTTGGACTGTTGCTCCAAAGCATAAGGCTGATTTCACTGAATTTCAGAGAAGCTCATGTAAAACCTGTTTCTCCTTTGTCTCTTCCCTGATGAGGTGATGAGCCCACATGAGGCTTGTTGGCTCCTGAGGCTCTTCCTGCCCAATCTGCCATTTGTAGGAGAGTCTGGCAGCACCTGGTTGTCCACTGAGTGGAAAAACATTTTGCTTTTAATGTCTGTATGGTCAACCGCAGTGCAGTGCTGTTCACCCTGGCTGAGCTGAATCCAGGATTCAAAACCAGAAGACTCTGCAGTGACTGCTCCCAGCTTCTGGGAACAGAGCTTGTGCTCCAGTGTGTTGCTGTGAGTCCCAAATGGACTGCTGCCAGGCCACATCAGCAATACACTGCTTCCGCCAGACACAGAGTGTATCCATATCCATAAACAGGATTTTTAGTTTGTTTTCCTATGGAAAACTTAGGTAATCAAGCTGTGAGGGGCCTTCTTCCAATGACCTTGGAACTACAGGCTGATTTAAATCAAAGTTAATAAAAGATCAGATGACTCAGATTTCATTAGGATCCTACCCATGTCATGAAATTATAAATGATGTGACTGACAGAAAATTTGCAGTGTGACCTTTTATTACATACCAGAAAATCCACCTAGGATAGAAACCTTGTTAACATCCCCAGTAGTGGTTGCTCACAGTCACTTTGAAAAAGCATATTAATATATGAATAAAAATTTTTGGTTTCTGAAACTTCTAATTAAACAAAAAAAAACATTGTTAGGATAAACAAAACAAAACCTAGATCAATAGTAACTAACCTATTTTACCTAATGACTTGTCTGTTAGATGGCTATTGCTAGACGCCTTCTGGAAAGGTATGAAAAGCCTGTCATACCAATTATGTAACCCAATATGTAATTTAAATTATGTATATGTAAATATGTAACCAATTATGTAACCCAAATTCTTAAATTCTTTTCCTTCTTACATACCTACATATAATAGGGTCAGTCCACTATATGACTATCAAAAAGTTGAAGGGCTCTTGCCTTACTGGGGCTGTGATGGACAACGTACCTGTGCCAGCACAGTGACTACAGGGAAATGCAAAGTCCCAGGGCTGAGAGGATCAGCTCGTGCCAAGGAAACCGGCACTGACAGGTCTTCTGGAGCTTCCTGCATGTGCAGATACCTTCCCACAGCTACACTTGTAGAAGGGGGACACCATTTTAATCTGGAAAGTTGCTTTTGGCATTTTCTTTCCTCTTGAATTTGAGGGTCATGTGAGATGTGGTTTGAGACTTTCTGGGTATAGACTTTAAGAGCTGACTCAGCTATAAGGTTGTTCAATCCAGGTATACAGAAATATAAGTCTACCCATGGGATCTGACTGTAAGGCAGAAATAATGGCAAAATGCAAACTTCAAACTAGAACTACTTATACATTGACTGTAAGAGTTATTTGAGCAAAATGTCTGTGGCCTTTCATTTACACTACAGCACAATTTCTTACTTTCTCAGAAATAATGTAAGGTGAATTAGATAGAAAATCTCTGTAGATGGTATATACCATGTTTTGTTTATGGTCTAGTACTTTATACATTTACATTATTGCAGTTATAATGCTACCATCATACAGATATGGAAAGATAGGTAGGAACCATGTGTAACATTACTGTGGGTATGAAAGAAAGAACCTGGGGGCAGTAAGCACCCCTTTGCTTCTTTTAACTCCCTAGGTCTTGCAAGTGAGTTAAGTGAGATTTGAAGAACTTTCTCATTTACCTCGTTCTCTCTTTTTGCTTGTTAATTCTGAATAATTCAGATAAAGCTGAGTTACATGTCTTTATCAATATTTGATGCCTCACATCACATAGTATAATGTTCACAGTGGTCTCACGATTGAGCATTCTCATATGAGTGCTGTTTCTGCACAGATACATCAGCTCCCAAAGACAGCTGTGTGAAGTGGTATATACAGTGCTCACAAGCAGACTGCGCCAGCACACACAGGCTGCACGCTGGGTGTTCTAGGAAAGAACACGATTGAAGATACAAGCAGCGTTTTTTGGAAAGGAAAGAGCAATAGTTACATTTAGAATTAAATGCTTTATACTAAACAAGATCTGGAACATATCTGACATTCCACCTTTCTGTGCATTGTTCCCAACCCTTAACAAATTCCTTTTAGTTTAGTACAAGCTAAGAATGTGCTTCACACTGAAAACACTGCTTTGAAAATGTTTTCCCCCACTATGCTTTTGGTTTTCACTGAAAGCAGGACAATGTTGAGATATACCAGCACAAGTGATTATATGTGGATATCCACAAAATGCACAGCTTGATCCTGAGTGCCATTTTCTGTGACCTCAACCAAGCAGCAATGCCTTTAAACACTATTTCTGGAGTTTTGCTTTTGTACCAGTCAATTTCTGCAGATGAAGACAGAACATCAGTGTTAGAGAAGCAACTAATGGTCCTAAGAGCGTTTGCCCTTCTTATCCACCTTTCTGCCTGAGATTAAGAGGAGAGGGTCAATTTAGCTCTCACGTGGCGAGGCAAACAGTCCTAAAAACCTGAGTAATGCAGTGCTACTAACATATCCAAGTGGCAGGCCTGCTTGCTGCGTAAAGCCATGCCAGTCCTCTGAAGCGTTACCAGAGCGCGCTGCTCGGATGCTCCCTAGGAGTGTTCACGCGATCAGACGAGCTCGGCATACGGTTCTGCCCTCATCATCAGAAGTTCAGCTTGAGTAAGGAAGTCAGATAAGTCAGATTCTAAATTACAAGATGTCCATAATTAAAAATAATATTTAAAAGATTTTTTAAAATATTGCATATCAGCAATATACTTAGTGCCACATCTGAATTAAAGTCTTATTAAAAGCCTCCATTCTTGAAGAACAGAGAAACACAGATGTTCAGGATTCCTGTTTCTTTTAGCAAATTAGACTAGAAGTAATGTTGTGTATTTCTTTCAGCTCAGAAATAAGGGCTTAGAAGACAGATATATTTAAACAATTCTGGAATACAACATTTTGAACCCACAAATGCTTGGGTGGAGCCAGGCTCTAGGGCAATGAGGCCTCAGAAACTGTTGCCTGCCTAACTGAAGGAGTTTTCAAACCAGGACTTGGTTGGAATTGGACTCCAGAACTTTGTTTTTGCTTCAGGCTCTGTATTTGGAAGCCTGTAAATCCTTACAAGATTTTATTGACTTTTTGTAAATTAATATCTTAGAAATGCTGCTCTCCTCAGCTTTCACCTGTTTGATTTGGGTTTTTGGTTTACAGCCAAATTTCAGGCCTGTGCCTTGAAGCTGCAAGCCCTCAAAACTTCTTCTATGCTCCCAGGTCAAGTGACAGGTCGGCAGAAAGGAATTGGGCAACTGACCGCTGACGGAGTGAGGCTGTAGGGCCGGGGTACATCAGTACAGTATGTCTCAGTAGTTTGCTAGGAATCGAGGTGTGTTCCCTTGCTAGAGATATTAGAGAAAGTGCTTCAAGTAAAACATTTTATAACCAACACAAATTTCAACAAAATGCTGCTAAACATTCTCTGGTGAACTGTATTTCTGGATTCTCCTGCCCGGCCACTGAAAAAAAAAGTGAAAAAAAAAAAAAAAGGTCTACCTTCTCCTTGTTCTCACCCTGCCATCACAAAAATGTTTTTGAACTGCATATTTCCAGTGCTTCTCTAAAGTAAAAAAAATCCCATTCTATAGATGGTTCAGATATAGAACAATGTGATTTGCCCAAGGTGATAACATTTCTTCAAGCCTTGACAAAAGCTTGACAAAAAAAGCCAAATGAGCTGAAAAAAAACAAGCTGAAAATATTTAACAAACACAGCTAGTCTATTCTGCTATCAAAGACAAAATAACTTGGAATACTGAAGAAAATCTGTCTGCCTCCTCAAAAACAGACTGGACTCAAAAGTTTAGACATACTTGCAGTTGTATTTAGTATCTGCAGTAACGTCTAATGAATATAAAAGCTAAGACCTTCAGGATAAAAGAGTGCTTTTAGCTGATATATTCCTAGATTGATGTGTCCAAATTTGACAAAAGTAATGATAGATTCCTTCTTTTAGCATTCACCTATCACATATATGATTGGACTCATGGCAAGTGACATCTCAAATGAGAATGTGGACTATGTTCAGGAGAGATGTTGTAACATAAGGAAATATTGCTAGACACATGCACTCTTCAATTTGCTATATCACACTCAGGTTTTAAAACAAATTACTTCAGACGTAAAATACTTGCATGAAAGTCTGAAATTACATCCGAGAGCTCCCCCAGTAGCGCTTAAAACTTATCAAAGAAAAATGTTAACAGATAGTACAGCGTTATCTGAAATAGACTAAAAATATAATATCTGACCACTTGTAGTATCGCTGTGAGATGTACTGAAACTTTTTATTGATTTCCTGAGACAAATACACTTGATTATCCAAATCAAAAATAACACCATTGATTGATAATAAATAAATATATATATATGCTGATTATACCTCACAAATACCAAGAATTCCTACATATTTTTGTTTTCACCTAATCAATGTCACTTTAGGTTAGGTATACTTATTTTTTCACAAGTGGCAAATGATTTACTTTTTGTAACCATTTAAGAAGTTCTCACTCCCTGCTCCACTCCATTATATTTTACACAGCAATTAATTTATATGAATATGAGGATGAAAAGGTAAGAATAAGTGGTTTTAAAGAGGATAAACAGGACAAAACAGGAAAAGAAAGTTTTTTTTATAACTTGCTAGATTCTTGATCCTCAGAAATACCTGTTAATTCTGTTATGTAGATGAGCATCTTATGCTGAATCCTGTATTTGAGAACTATGTCACAGCAAACCCATGTTCCTCTCAGGCATTTTCATGTGAATCCACATGCTGGTGCATGATGAGGGGGATGAGAAATCCTCTAAACAGTTTATTGTTCAAATTGATGAAAACATAATTCTGTACTGAACTTTATACATGTATTCAAGTTAAATGTAATGCTTAGAACCATAAATTCAATCAAACATGTAAGCAAATGAATGCCCTACATCACGAGAGTTCTGTCCCATCCTATCGTCACAAAGCATGTCAGCTTATTAGAAGGTAATACTATACAGAGCATAACAAAAGTAGTTCAGGATCAGGCTAGGAGAATGAAGAATTAGAAAGAAGAAAAATAGAAGTAATAACAGTCTTACCGCTGAAGCTCTTGAGACCTTCTACCAAGCCTCAAAGCGGCGCTCGCGATGCGACGCGAGGCGAGCCAGGCTGCAAGCGTTCTTGATGACTCAGGCCGGACAGCACAGCGGGGCTGGCACATCCACGTGTTACTATGTGAATAAGATGTGCAAAAGCCAGGACACACAATTCCTGCTCCTATATTTAAAGGGTGCTAATTAATCTGGAAGTACGCTGTTTTCTTAATAAACAAGAATGATGATCTTTGCTTAAATCCTTTTCCAGTTAGTAATTCAAAACCCAGAGCAAAGGATTAGCTTGGAAGTTCCTCGGTGGTCTAGGCCCTTATGCCCAATCATCTCCTCGCAGCTGGCAGAGACAGCAGGGGAAATCACTGGGACATATATTATATGAGCTTGAATTGCCACAATGATCTCTCATAGCTGCCCAGTTAAGATGTGACAGTCCCATGGTTGCTCTACTCACTTTTTAGAGATAAACTCAGAATAGGATGTTGCCAGAATAAATATTCATTTCTTACTTGTCCTGAATACTTCTCAGCTCTAATGGAGGATCCAGTCCATCAGTTTGAGCAATATGAAAAATAACTTGCTAGTGCCCTTTTTAAAATGTCAGATTCTCACTTTGGTTTTTGCATATTCTTAAGCACTTTATACTAAAATCGCCTTTGCTATCGTTTTCAGAGGAGCGATCACTCTGGGGGCAGAATTTTTTCTTTTGACCTTTACGTTTATTGTTAAAGAACATAATTTTATTTCTGACACTTGCTCAGAGGAGGTTTACAAAATTTGTCTTCTTCCATAGCTGCAGTGCAAGTCCTCCTCTAGGGAGCCTAGCAGGGTACGCTTGTCTTCCGCGGAGTTAGGTGTGGACACACACTACTGATTTCTCTACTACAACTACAGCATTGGCTCCAGACCACACCAAGATAGCGGAACAAATTTAGGAACTGACAATGCCATCTTATGGTGGAAATAAAAACAGCAATGCAGGTCAGTAAAAGAAAACACAAAAATGTCTGGTGCTCCCAGCAGTTAAAAGCAGTACAGTTTAAGGATGTAGTCAAGGATGAAGGGGGATGAGTAATTACAATCTCTAGCCATTGTCAAATGTTTAACCATTGGAATAACTGGCATGCCAAAGCAAAAGACTTTGTGAAGGCAAGCAAATACAGAAAAGTAGAAGGAAAACAGGAAGAGAAATATTTTATATTTTCTTCCTTCCATCTTGTTTTCCTTTTCTTTTCCCCATCCCTCTTCATTTTTCCGTAGCTCCCATAGCACGGAAATAGAACTCACTTGATGCAAGAGACAAGCCATGGCAAGTGGCCAATATCCCAAGTTTCTCACCCTGTAGATTTGAAGAAGAGCAAGATTCGTCGTGCAGTTGCTCTCAGCTGGGTGAAGGCAGCCAGGCTGCACGCGTGGGAGCGTGGGACTCATGGGATGTCGGGGAGCCTGCGACCTCTGAGCCCTTTTGCACTTGTTGATGAGAAGCTGATTCCAGCCAGAGAAGACTTGGGGTTGTGCCAGTCATCTTCAAGGCGCCAGTGAGAAGCATCTTGGAACCTTGCGGGCTATGGTTTCACTGAGCTTCATTTTAGTGTTGGTTTGGAGTTTTGTTCCTCTGTGCATAAAAGGCAATGGAAATACAGCAAAAGTACTGTGAGATTAGCCCATTCTCAGTGAATAACTATTAAATCATAGAATCGTTCTGGGTGGAAAAGTCTTTCAAGATCATTAAGACTAACTGTAAACCCATGACCACCGTGCTGCCTAAACCCTGTCCCTAGGTGCCTCATCTATACATTTCTTGAACACTGCCAGGGACCGTGACTCCACCACTTCCCTGGGCAGCCTGTTCCAGTGCTTCACCAGTAAGTCACACAATTAAGCCAGCGGCTGGAAAAGACTGTGTGAAAGTCCTGACTGCATTTTTATCTAATTTATATTTTGTTTCTTTCATTTTTTATTTTTCTATTGAGATATTTAAGACAAGACCATGCCCTAAAACAGAGAAGGAAGCTGCCTGAGAGGAACTGCACACATACTGAATATTTATATAGAATGACAATGACATTTGACTTTAATTTTTCTTTGACAGAAATCAGTTGCATTCAGCTATGAACTGTATCCCTTTATCTTGACAAGCTGGGGAAAACATCACACCATGGACTGAAAGGCCCGAATTCCTCACCCAGTCCCCACAAAACACTCACTCAAATTTGATGTGCCTTAGAAGATAAATGTATTTTTAAGGCTGAATTTTAAAGGATTATGCATTTTGTTATTCTTGCTCTTATTTCTCTGTAGTATAATATTTGTTATTCTTGCTCTCATTTCTCTGTAGTATAATATATGTATGAAGTGTTATTCAAACAAATGCATACATTTAGTCTTTTTTTAAAAGAACCTTATTATTGGAGGAGGTGTCAGTAAAACTAAAAATAGATTACAGCTAGGAAAAGAAGGCTGTGATACATAAGAAATTTGTCCTACTTTTCCAAAATATTCTAGCATACCTCTGCAGGCTACAGCTCTGTCAAAATCACAGTCTATTAGGACTTGGCCCAGTCAGTTATGTGATTAAGGCCAGTGCTCACAGAAAAATGGAGTAATGTGGAAAATAATATTGATGACTCGACACCTCGTGATCCCCAGAGTGAAATCTGAACAAGTACCTCTGGAGGCAGCACCTCAGATGACCTCACTGAAATTAAATGAACCGAGAAGCCAAGATTCTGAGCACATGGAAAAAACACCACACTTTTTAAGCCTAGGAATGTTAACTTAAATATTTGGTAGTTTTGCTGTAGTTTGCTCTGTGACTTCATACCTGATTCCCTTGTGTAAAGTGATTTAAGAATCACACTAAGGCAATTTTGTACTCAAAAAGCCACAAGTGCCAAAATGCATGAAAGCATGTTCAGCTTTAATTAACCCTTTTCTAGATAATATTTTTTCCATGAACACTAAGTACATGTACCATAATCTGTTTATGTGTATTACTGTGTCACAGATAAACTTCATGGGAATAATTCCAGGAGACAGGGAGAATGTATTTAACCATCCTGCTCATAAGAAAGTTTCTGATTTTACATTAAAAAAGTACTAGCTTAAAAACAAAATCATAATTCCAGTGCCAGCTTAGGAATTTGAATCTGACCTTCCCTTGCTCCTAAGCAGTACATGTTACCCACTACACTGCACAGCTGTGCTTCATTTTGCTTGCTTTCCAGTGGTCCTGAATCTAAGCAGTCTGCATGTTAGCTGCAAAGTCACAAGGGTCACATAAATATCTGCAAGTCAGGCAGACAATGATGCTTCTGGAATTTTTGAAAAATAAGGGGAAACAACAGAAAATAAACGAACCCATCTGGAATCTAAATCAAGGGTTGTTTTCCTTTTAACACACACACACACACAGACACACAGACCTTGCAAGGAGAACATTCTATCATTCTTGCTCTTTGCATAATATCCTGGTATTACAGATTATTATTGCTGTGCTTGGAAAGTTATTCCAATGAATCAGGAAAAAAAAAGAAAAAGAAAAAAGCAATATCCCTGTTCATTCAAAGGCCGTCCCACAACTGCTTAAGGTTATAGGCTGATTCACTTGGTTTCTCTTGGTTTTTCACAGCTAACAGAGACCCTGGCTGCTCTGAGACTCTTGCATGCCAATCAAAACAAATTCTTAATAAACAAACCTTGCCTTTGAAATCCAGGGAGAATCATGCTGGAGAGAAGTAGGCATGAAGTATTTTCTTTTCTACCAAAGCAGCAGTAGCCCTCTTAAAAGAATTCAGGAAATGTTAAAAAAAATTCCTTTTCTTATTCTTCAAAATGCATTTTTGCATCCTATTTTCTTCACAGGATGGGCTGGCTGTGAATAGAAGGTAAAATTCTATTGGTTCATTTTTAGGGATGAAGATTTTAGTTTTAGTTTAGACTTTAGTTTGCATCATGGCCATTCCAGCTCCTGCTTCTGCAGAGGTTGTAGCAAGACTTCAAGGAGGAATTGCTCCAGTTTTTACTGCTCTTATGCTCTGAAGACCTTCCCCTTCAGAGCATAGCATAATGTTAAGAAACCCTGAGTGATGGAGACAGTTTCTCTGGTAGATTGAGTTTTCCTCCATAAAACTGAGCTTTATTACCAAGGCTCAATTGCTGAAACTCACAAAAACAAAAGTGGTGACTTAAGCTTCTAGGTATTTTTCTTGGTACCTTGGGACAGTCAAAATGTTTTCAAAAATAAATACATAAACCCTGAGAGCCCCAGATGCATTGGGGAGAAGGACATGGAGTTTACATTTCTGAGCAATTGTCTATTGTAGAAGTGTAATTACTGTCAATACTTCCTATGGCAGTCTGCAGCAGACACAATAAAATCTACTTCTTTCATACTTGCAGTAGCCCAGACCAGAAGTTTGTATGTCAACAAAATACAGACTTCTCATAACATCGAGAATACAGAAGCACAGCCAAAACAGACAGCAGGATGTAGTCATGGTTGTCCACTGCCTGAGATTCATTGATACCTTGCTGCACATTGATTACAAGGTGTTCCACGTGTCCTGAAAAAACTGGAACAGCAGTAGGAGACTGGGATTTTTGGAGAAAGACAGAGGGAAAAGGGAAGAGTACACTACTGTCATGGGAGACCAAGATGAGTAGGGATAGTACATCTAGTGGGATAAAACAAAGTAAAAATGTTAAAGAAAAATTCTAGGCTGGATATGACAAAGGCACCTATCAAAAGAAATGCATTTGGGTGAAGAGGTATTGGAAAGCCAAACGCCACATTCAAAGTACAATATCATTTCTCCCTCTTATCTCTTTCTGCATCTACTAAAGGAAGAGGCCCTCTCTCCAATGACATTTGCTGAAAAGCAGAAAGAGCAACTGCAGGGTGACGCAGGATAGAGCAGGCACAGGATAGAGCATAGGGCTCCCTCTTCCACACCTTGGCCATGATTTTGTAAACATCTAGGCAGGCTGTTGGAAAGGGAGCGTGATGTCCCAGCTCCCCACATCTCCATGGCACTCTGCTCTAGTAGGGGCATTTTCAGACTCATTCGGTGAGGGCTCTGGTGCAATTGGCCAAAGCATGGCCGTGCTCTGGTCCTCATCCTTGATTTTTGTCTTCCCATTCAATTATTGCCTTAAAGAAGAAACAAAACAATAAATAAATAAATAAATAAAGCTGCAGCTTATCTTTGCAGAGTGTAATATTTCTGAAGCACTTTCTATAGAAGCTGGAAAGTCATCCGTTTTCCTAGTTACTCATTTTGTTATTTTGGCCCAATGCTCAGCTTTTCAGTTGCTACTGCCTTGGGAGCTACCAGCAAACCTGCCTAGGGACTCTGCTCAGATGTGACTCTTGCACTAGGAGATGCACAGGTAAACATCACTTTGTTCTTGTGTGATGCAAAGCAGAAAGCTGAAAATAGGGATATTTTGCACAGTGTGTTCATGCATGCAAATGAACCAAATTATTCATTACAGAAGTAAGGTAAGTTTATACATTACTGCTTGGTGAAGTAACAGCCGAGCTCGCTCTGAAAATGCCGAGTACACGTGGCAGCACATGTTAACACAGCGATGAGACAGTCTTGAACACCTCACCGCCTCCGCCCATGCAGCAGAAGTTCTGCGGAGAGAAGTTCAGCTTTGCTAACACATCCTTACATTGCAAAAGTGTATTCCAGGACTTGCCATCAGTGAACGGTATTTAACTCAGAGCTGATAACCTCTTCTGTAGTTGTTTTGCTACAACTGTTAAAGCTCAAGGCCAGACCTTTGCACGATGCTGTATTATCATTTTACTGCTGAGAATGATGGCTGAGAAAGCAATATGCATTTAACTTCTAGCATTTGCAACATACCTAGACGGATGAAACAAGGTAGTTCTTGTTAGCAAAACCAACTATAGGTTCATCTGTGCCTTTTGTGTGGTTTATTCACTAGATTTCCAGCTCAGCATGTAATACGAAATGTGAACTACTACACTATATGGATATGAGTGCTTTTCCCAGTGGATTTTCATGTGCACAGTCCTTGATAGGGCTGCCATCTCCTTGTCTAGGAAATAAAATCATGTACAGCTATGGGCACTGCAAGAGATATTAATTCAAAACTCTTCTCAACAGTTAGCTATCTCTTGCAAATTCCTATTATACTCACTGGAGTCAAACCAAAACATCCATTCCTTCCACAGCTTCAGTGTCCTTTATGTGAAATTCCCATGCAAGTGCCCCACGGTTACTACTGAACAGGCTTGCATCAACTTTCTGCAGCCTTATATCTGAGCCAAAAGGCACTGTAATGTGCATGGGGAAAATCTGTTTGAGGAGAAAGAATAGACAGATCTCAGAGTTTAAATGTACAGAATTGGTGTTTTGCCTTTGAATGATGGGTTAAGTCCTCCAAATTACAGTTGCCCTTTGATGTCTGCACATGTGTTTGACCTCAAATTCTTATTCAAGTATGAAAAGGCCCATGATCTGACAGCGGGGCCCACTTCCCAGACTGAGAAGGTGGACACAGGGTATGTGCATAGTATTGACACTGTACCCCTGAAGCACACATTTTTGATAGGAAAAGGTTAGCACTAATAATATGCATGCGTGTACATATATACTTTAGATTTAGTACAGAGGAAAAGTGTAATTGAAAATGTTTCCTTTCTTCGTGACCGCCAGAGTCATGCCAACTCCTTGCTCTTTCTGTACATTAAAGCACAAGGAGAAGTGGACTCAGAGGGAAACAGACCAAATGAGAGGGAGGGGACAGAATAAAAAAAGACAGCATGAGGAATATATGAATTTGGACAGAGATCAAACTGCTTTTTCATGTTAATTACACAGTTTAAAGCCATATTCTCAACCTTGGGGGGAAATCTCCTTGCCTGTGAATATTTGATCTGGCACTGACTTTGGTCTATATCTGAAGCCCCCTCACCATGGGGAAGATCCTGCAGTTCTTTAGAAATAGAAGACAAAGCAGGATCCAAGATTCTGGAGTATTGCAGAAATTAACTAACAGAATTGGCCAATAGCCAAAGATTTGCATTCTTGTTAGGCAAACCTGACTGCATTTAAACAGGCATTTTTCTGATCACAAAAAATGGATAAAAGAACTTCTGTGTGAATGTGCGTGCCTGTGTGTCACATATTTACATATATATATTGCTATTACATACTTCTCTCTCTACCAGCTTGCAGTATATTACTTTGAAATTTGCAATGAGTTGAGAACTCTCAGGGAAGAGAAGATTTATTTCAGAACTCTGTTCCCTTGCTCATTCAGTGTCATGTTGGGCCAAATCCACACCTGGTTCCATAGCTGTTACATTAGGAATGAGATGGATTACATTAGGAATACGAGATAGGTGGACAGAGTGAGGGTTATTTGTATGTGCTGAATTAGCCAGGTTATAACAACCTTGAACTCCTATACACGCTTAATACACATCGCACTTACTAAATACACATCCAACTTACTAAAGTTCCTGTGGAAAGCATTATCCAAACCAAGGGTGATTCCTTGGCAGTTCACTGTCCTGGGACACATTTGCTGTGGGACCAAACAGTAGGTCATTATCAGCACTGACTTTTGTACATTAAGAAGGGCAAAAATACCCTTCACTGTTTCAGTATAAAACTGTTCTACATTGCACAGAACACTGAATGAGAAGATGATTATTTTAGTGTGGAATTTGCACAGGTATTCTGCCATTTTAGAACGAAGTTTAAGCTTTTTGATATACTATGTATATAGTAACACTGCAGAGGCTAACATTCAGGAAATAGTAGTGTCTTTTATTTAAGAGTCTGCTGGTTTAAAACGCTTGAGTTAAAATATAGGAGGTACTTAAAGATAAAGATAATACTAATAGGGGAACTTTCCTGACATGAGAAGCAAAAGCCCTGATGGCATGTGAGTGGGTGCAGTACCCAGCTTCAAAGAGCTGAGGGAAAGGGAGGTCATGAGGCATTAGACTGATGAAAAGTAGCAGCCCAGTTCTGTGGGAATGTATCAGATCAGGGGAGCTGATTTCAAAGCAGCAGAGAATCTACCTTAACATCCTCCAGTCCCCAATCCAAGAACAAAAACTGAGGGTACTTTTAGATGATTCATGACCGAGTATAACAGTTTTAATTCCCTGTCCACTCACATGTGTATACCTTAGCTTCAGTTTGGGATTAACTCTTAGATGAGATAAATATTCCCTGAGTTGAGGTTTCTTTTTCTAGGGTGGGAGAGGTCTCCTGCTAAGTATATCTGGCACGAGCCCTTGGGAAATCAAACTGGTCAGTCACGGCTGGCCAATATTTGGTTGTGAAATACAGGATGAGCCACTGTTCAGTTTACACAGAGCACATAAGGGCAGTCACAGCTTTGAACGCAAGGTGGACAAACCGGAGTGGGATGCAGTCCGTGGGAGCAGGCATTGCTGACATGCAAATAGACGGCTCTGCTGTGCTCCGGCTAACGTGTAACATCAATATGCAACTTATCCATCCCAAGAGATCAAGAGATTTTAACAGTAAGGATGCAAGTCTGTCCCTTTCACTTGGGGAACTGTGGAAATGTTTATTCTTTCCTTTTTAAATAGTACCATTCCAGTCAAGTGCACTTCTACAAAATGAGAAACTACTGCAAGTAACGTTGCTAGAAATACATCCTAAAAGAGGCAACTACGAGTTATGACTCCACCTATGCTTATTTTATTAGCAGTATGAGGTATTTCTTTTGAAATAAATATTGTTGCCATTATGCTTTTCCGAGGCTATTTCAAGAGGGTTTTATTTTCTCATAAAATAACATTTCATATTCTCCATTGCTCAGCTACATGCTATTATTATAAAAGCTATTATCTTTTGGCTATGCTTATATAAATCCATTGCATCTGAATAGTTCAAACACTTGTAGATGGCAAGTTATCTTGATTTCTATCTTACCTACAGAAATGTTTGCTTCTACATTTGTAATGTTGACAATATTCCTGAAAAAAAATGAATTTTAGTTTTGGGTCAAGTTTGACTACAGAGATGAGTTGGTGTTTAAAAGAAATATAAAATAGTTGCTACCAATTTATCTGGGCTGACTATTTCATTTTGTACTTTTCCTGGAATGCCTGCACAAAATCCTTTAGCCTTACAATAGCCATGAAGTTGGTTCTGACCAACATACAGAAAGGGTGAATTATACAGCTATTAATGACCTATATTTATGTAAACATACTTAATCCCTGCTCTAGTTTTCTACTTTATCCAAACAGCAGATTATACAAAAGGCAACTTTTTGTTATCCTAACAATTAAAAGCTCTTGATTTCTGAAACTGTGAAAGTAAAACTAAATTAGATAAATACATTATGGGCCAAAATCTGACCAGTCTGAAATTTAAAGAAAGAAAAAGAAATAAAATATCTCATAAAATATCTAAATCTCTTTATCTATCTGCCTTAAATTGTTAAATTGAGCAGGGGCCCTCAGAGTATGTGCAAGAACAACAATCAACTCCCACCAAATCCCACTGTCTGGAGTGCTTGTGTGTTGCATAAACGGCGCTGTTAGTTGTATGGAGCAGACTACGGAACGTACGGCTGGGCGAAGGCCTGCGCAATGCTTCACCACCTGCAGCCCTTCAGAAAGCTGAATTGACTATTAAGTCAGCTGGACATAACGAAGGAAAAAAGTCCTGGTTTAGAGGCAATAGAGGAAAGTTCCTGAAGCTTCCAGTTTCTTTATCTCTGCAGATGGTCCAGTCAGTCAGACTTTCCACATTCGAGAGCTAATAATTGCCTATGCTCTTTTCAAATAGAACCATTACTTCTGATTTCAGCATTTAGTGCAACTTGCTCATACAGCCTGGAACAGCGTTAATACTTTAGCTTTATCAGCTTCTCTCCAGCCTTTTCACCTGACCAGAGAAACATTATTCTATGCAGAACATCCCCTGATGCTTTGCCAAAGCCTAAATTTGAACAGCCATAGCAAAGGGATTTTCCAAGGCTTCTCTTAAGAGACTGTAACACTGTAATTAGTCTTTCTATTCAGCAAACCTAGCTTTCAGCCTTGGTTTACTTTCTTTAATAGATACTTTCCTCCCTATATTCCTAAACAATAAATTTCATCTCCTTAAATTGACATTCCGGTATTTCCAGAAAACAGATTTCAACTTCTACTCCATCGGTTTGTGGTTATGGTAGGCACACTTAGTTCTTTTAACCTTTCCCTCTTGAGGGAAACCCTCATCAGCTTTTGCATGCCTTTAAATTAGCAACTACATACATTAGCTGCTGTGTTCCTAAGCAGGATGCACGTGCATTACTGGCCATGATAACTTTATTAAGGCGACAGAAAGGTTATTCCACTGAAGATAAAATTCCCTAAGTAATTAAATGCTACTGAGAAAGAAGCTTCCTTCAACAAAATCTTCCATAGCAACATCACCAGGCATTTCTTGGTTTCCTCAAAATTCTCACAGGAAACTAACAGAGGGAAAATGCATGTAAGCTCGAGTTTAAAAGCCCTATAGTGTCCTCATTGTGGATTTAAAGAGAAGTGGCACTTAAATATTTCTAACATATATTATATTTGTATAGACGTTCCTTGAAGCATGGAAATTGAATTATACAGAAAAAATAATGTGGGTAACTTTTTTTGTAATGAAAAAGTCAATATATGGAGAATATAGAATAGAAAAAACAATTGAGACACTTCGCAGTATATATTATGAAGATATTATTTTAGATTTTTTTTATTATAGAAATTTTTCTTATGGATTACTACCTAGATATTTCAAATGTCTACTGGAGAATTATTGTGCCATATTTGAAGACCTACCACATTTTTATTCAAATTTATTAAAGTATGGAATAGAAGTATTTGAATCCTTTTTAAGTGAAATTCTCAGTGCAGCCTTAAGTATGAAGTTATTGCTCATACTTTTGCACTAAACAAAACAAGCTTCTGTATGATTTACTGGGTAGGTTAAATATTTATTTTCCCCTAGTACAGTTGCACATGTGCATGTCTATACGTGGGAACTCCTAACAGAAAAATATGTAGTGGGATTCTTGCTTCATTTGCTTAATTCCTGCAGTATGAATACTCTGTCCCTATGCTGTTCCCTACCTGGACAAGATAGACTAGTCTACTTTATTAGTCTTCTGTACATAAGGATTAAAAGTAGCCAAAGCAATAGAGGACATAGAATTTGTCTTGCAGGTTGACTGCTTTATATTCTAAACAGGTTCAAAGGGCCACTTCTCAAAGCAGCCTGAATGAGCATCACCTCTGTGACCAGGCTGTTCAACACACAGGGTTATTCTCCTAATGAATCCTTCCACTGGTTTTCCTGCCTTGGTTACCTTCTGTTGAAATTCAAGCTGCTTCTGAAATCCTTCTGTATAGTCTCATTCTTGGCATGATGAATGCGCAAAATTATATACATAATTATAGGGTTTTTTTGTATTTTTCTGAATAAAACTCTGACTTCACTATGAGTGACAAGCAGCAATATATTCGGAATGAAGATAAAGCTAGTTTCTGTGCAAATCTACAGAAATCTTACATTGGAAAAGTCCAGTCATTACTGGAATTGATCTGCTTAAACACTGGAGAGAAATGTCTATTTCTTATTCCTAGGAGGAAAACATTAAATGTAAAGATTGAAATGCAAATCTATGTACTCAAAGCAATGATTTCCTGTCAATATCCTTAAGTGTTTTTAATAAATAAACAAAAATAACATCCTGACCAGAATCACACCCCAAAAAAATTACTTTTTTGGCAAGTAAGGTCCAATACAATGAATAACATATTATAACAATACTATGTAATAACAATACAATGAATAACAGCTTTTTAATGGCTGGTAGTGAAGGAGATGAAACATTCTTATTAAACTCAAGTCATGAGTGTGCACCCTAAAGAGGAGTCCAGGGATTATACACTCCTAACACACTGACATGCTCAATTCATACTGATTATATATAAGGATCTAAGCATAGACAACACCTATTTTTAGCAGAGTCTGAAGCAATAGGTTTTTTTTTTTTTCCCCTTGCAGTCATTGCAGAGTTCACAGGTCTATTTTGCAAGATTAAATGCAGGTCTGGAAAAGAGAAAAGAATTACTGTATCTGTATGCATGTAGATGCAAAGAGCTCCAGAGAGAAGAAGACTGGGAGACTGCAGCGAGAGCGAATTTGTACCAAAAAAAAAAAAAAAAAAAAAAAAAAAAAGCCTAAATTACTTTATTGGAAAAAAGAGCATGCTATTTTATCATAAGATGCCTCTTTGGCAGGTCACACTGTGGTCTTACACAACCAATGCAGATAAAGCTGTTCTGATATTTTTTTCATTTTGCATTGTCTTTGGAACAAGTCCAGATCCTTATTCAGACTTGGAACATATGCCCATTAACTTCACCAATTCAAATCGAAGCCTTTGTGCCTCGGTATGCACTTCAGCAGTACCATCCATCTCGCCTGCAGCACATTACTGCACCTGCTTGGGAAGCACAGTTCGTTCTAGCTTTGTGAGCGCTTGCAGTTTGCAGTGACCATCTCACTTCCAGAAGTAACCTTGCTTTGATCTAGCTATTAATTACACTTTGAGTAGTATCATCTCAAATTATTTCATCTGTTAATTGTTAAGTTCCACATGAAACACAAGCTAATCCAGAGGTATGTAAAATACAGATCAGACATCTCATTTCATAGCATATTTCGTGCAAAAAGGCTGTGCCTTTCAAATTGAAAGGCTTGTCTGGGTCTCTGTACTCTCTAAATACGATACAGCATGACAGCGTAAAGTGCATTGAAGTATCTATATAAATTGGGATCCTAAATTCTATTTTTAACATGATTTGTAGCAGTTTTGATTTCAATGGCATTTGGGCATCTGAGTCTCATAAAAAAGAGGACTTGGATACTTTTGGAAGTTGTATTTCTTTTCCAATACTTTGCAGTCTGTTACATCCTTGGCACTGTCAAGCTGTGAAGCCTTTTGAGCCTACTACATGGTATTTCAGATTTCTTTTTGCTTCAGCTCCTCTTTCATATCACACACTTTGAGGGTGACCTGGAAATTCTTTTACGCCTTCAGTTCCCTGTAAATCTCTTGAGGAGTTAGGGATGCAAAAAGTATTTTTTTCTGAACACTTTGGTTTCCCTCGAATGCCAGGTAACAAACGTGCAAAATAAATGAGCACTTTAACAAAACAGATACATTATTCATTCAACCTATGTCATAGAACAGATTTCCAAGACCCAGCCACATGACAAAAACCAGTCTCAACTGACTCTAGTGGTTTCTGATATACTATCCGCCAGAAACCAGAAGGCATTATTTTTCTCTAGTAGACAATATTTCAGCTCCAGTAAATATTCATTGACTGTTAATTTTGTGAGTAGCTGTGTTGCTGCTATAAACTTTGCTAGCTTGCCTAAGTCAGCAAAACCACATGAAAGCTAGCTCTTAATATCATACATGGACAGCTTAAGTCAGCAGACCTTGCAGTTACCACGATGGCAGACCAAAGTGACAACTCTGAAAGAAACTTAAGAACAAGAAAGGAACCAGAACAGCTAATCCTACGCTTATGTGTTTGCCCTGTTCTTTTATTATGGCCTGTTCTTTGGACTCCACAGCTCACATTCTCCATCTGCCCTATAGAGATATAACTCTCAGTGATTTCCACGGGATTAGATACCTAACTACTTTTGAGATTTCAGCTTGAAACATTTTGGATAAGGCACAATCATTTGCAAAAAAGAAAAAAAGTCATATTTTATAAAGTCTAGACTGTCTAGATAGTCAAAGTCTCTAGACATCATCACAACTTAAAATTCTAGAGATTTTGTTATAATTAATGACAACTCAAACCAAGATAAAAATAAAAAAAGATAAAAAGAATGATCTTGTGCCGATGCTGTTGATAAAAGTGCTCGAGAAGTACTCCAAATCTTTGTGCATATGCTCCACAAATTTATTATTTACTTCATTTACTCCAGGCATATATTTCTAACAAAATAATGTGGAATACGGTCAGGAGAATCAGAAATGTTATGTTTTAGCTTGAGTCCTACCTCTAACTTGCTGTGTGAGTTGGGTAAGTTGCTTCACTCTGTGTATGCAATTTATACATTTATATAATGTATAACGACCATATCTGGGCCAGAACTTCATCTTCTGCTAGCATCACTTCAAGAGCTTGATCTATTTAACAAATAATGAGCTGCAGCTGGGATTTTGGGCTGACACTTCATGGGAGATATTTTTCCTGTGTCTTCCTGCTATTTCTAAAGATCTTTAGAGAATGAAATGTGTGGACAATGAATTTTTTATTGAAGAGCTGGAGAGAACCATCATAAGCCAGCATGCGGGAGGGATGGGGATTACAGTTGGCCTCTGTACTATCTATAAGTAAGAGGTGCTAGCAGCAAGCTGCCAAAGCACATTCATCAGGACAACATTTGGTAACCACCAACTGCTACTGTGTTGCAGATTGCTGAATTCTACAGTTTATTCTTCGGAAGCATTTAGTGCCCATGAGGACACTAATGAAGCCATTTCTCTCAAAGGTACAATACTACTGTCACCATCTAAGCAGAAAACTGATACTGACAGTCACCAAAAGATGTTCAGTGATATAGCAAGGTGAAACTTTTTGAGCCAAATCTGTTTTATACCCCCAAACCAATAGATTTAGGTCAAATGAAAATTTAATAAATTTATGTCCACTTTGTCAAAACATTTTGATTAAGAGTATGGAAAAAAATATAAAGAGATTCCTTAGCATAGATATTTCAGATAATTTTAAAGTGACTTTAAAATGATTTTTTGCTTTGAAATGAAGTTCAATTTAAGTTTTAGAAAGTAATTTTAAAGTCAAATCTAAATGAAATACAATTGGTAAGTTTTGCAGACAGAGAATGTACACAAATCTATTTTCAACTGTGATGGAAAAGAACTCAGATCAAGGAAATATGATTTCTAGTTTATCCATAAGACTTTTCCACTGCCAGAACAACAGCTTATATATTTGGACCTAACAAAGATTTGAATGCCATTAGTAAAAAGACAAGGACAACTGACTGCCTCCAGAAGTGTTATGTTTACTTGTGGGATGAACAAAAGATATAAATTGAGTGTTTATAGACATGTCTTTGAATTTTAATGGGAAAAGCATAAAAAAGTGAGCCATCAGCATTGTAATTTCTGTTCCTGGAGACCAGATCCTTCATCCACTTCAGCCTCTGTCTATCTGGCTGTTCACTGCCTCACCTTCCCCAATGGGTTTTTGATTCCTGATTAGCTTCCACGGAAGTTTCATCTCTGTAACCTGTTTTGGTTCACATGCTTGAGTATTCTCATATCCAAGTATCCTCCCAGCTTCACCAAGTAATAAAAACTCATGCAGTAGCATTCCTAGTGAGGAAATGATCCCAGCAGTCTGAGCCTGGGGAATATCAGAAGCTCAATGCACTTTCATAATAGGCGACTCAGTTCAGAGAAGGACTCGATGCTGAGCACAGAATGAGGATTATGAAAGATCAACTTACATCTTTGTTAAAACTACAAACCAAAATAACTCTCTCCCAGCAGAATGGTAGACATAAGCTACCTTCACTATTATTTAAAATATATGCTACCACTTGCTGTATGACAACAGAATAGAAAATAACACCTTTTGCCTTATGAAGCTCTCTTTGTCTTATGAAGAGCAATACTTATTTGGTAAATTTAGGACATAATGAATCTAGGACTCACTAATACAAAAATATTATTTTCTTTTCCTTTAGGAGAAGCACACAACTTTTTTTTTTTTTTTTTTTTTTTTTTTTTTCCCCTTTATAGATACCAGTGCTTTAAGCCAACCTTTTAGGAACTTCAAAGCTAGCTTGGGAGGAGACCTCATGTACTTACACACACAGTGTTGGAAGGAAATCTCTGGGAGAAATAAAGCCTTTAACTTTCACACAGTCATGAAAATGTCACACACGGTTTTCCTGACAAGAAAAACAAAATATAAAACAAAAATAAAGGAAACAAAGGTATCTCAAAAAGGTCTGCGATAGCAGTATTCACTCCAAATGTGAGTGGCTGGTTGGAGAGAGAGACTCCTTAGTTTGGACAAAGGAACGTTTCCCTTATGAAATCGGTTCCTCTCTTACGGAACAGCTTCGGCTGTGTTCTGGTTTATCTGTTATTTCTCCCCATTGTGAAGTGAGCCAAGAAAATAAATAACAATCATTGTATAATAGAAGCCAAATTAAATGATTTGCCACGTGGGGTCTGATAATTAACTAAATAAGATTCCCTGAAATAAGCAAATCTAACTTGTTTTTATGGCTACATTACAATGTGAATCTTAAGCAAAACAAGAACATAAATCTCACCAGAAGATGTTATAGTAAAAATCAAAGAGGATTCTGAGTAGAGAGGGGGCTTTATTGAGAGCCATAAAACTTCCTCAGATGCCAGGGGGAAAAAAAAAATATGACCATAAAATCAGCTCCAGTTTAATGACTTGGTAAATGAAGAGGACATTATGCCGTGGCCTGCAGGGTGTTTACAGTCCACCCCATGGGCCTCTCCTCCTCGCAGTCACAGAGCTCCTTCCTCAAAGTCCCACGTCGAGCTGCCCACCTCGGGGTGCCCTCCTCTCGCCCCACGCTCAGCGGCTTTGCTGGCCTGCACAGCGCTTCAAGGCAGCGCAACCATCATGAGCTAAAACCTGCTGCGTCAGAGGCTGGAGCCCTCGCGTGGGTGCGCAGCCAGGGCTCCAAGGAGAGGCCGCAGGAGAGTACACAGAGGTTTGATGTGGCAGCACAACACATAGTAAGATAATGGCTTGTGAATGGCAGACAGTCTGTTAATAGAACAATGACACCCCCAAAATAGGATTAAATTCAGCACACTATTCAAGAATCTCTTCCCCTCTTCCTCCCGATAAGGGGGAAAAGAATCAATTTGCAATCATCATTAGGACTCTTATCAGAAAGAGGGATGAGCTCATGGCTAAACCTGAAGGAATCAGAATAGAACAGCAGCAGGTCTTTTCCAGTATGCAGTCTCTTACAGTGTTATAGCTCCTAGTCTTTTAGCTCTGTGCTATGCCTTGGAGAAATCCAAGGAGGAAGCTCTTGGTCAGGTTTTGTGTTATTAGGCCTCCTATACGATGCTAAGCACACTAGCAACACTAATATATGGAAACATTAACATACAAAGGAGTTGAAAGAAGTTTAATCTTTCTGAAAACATTTTCCAATTCCAACTCCAAATGTCCACTTACTATTCCCAATTATAACAGCAACAACTAAGTTCTTGCAGAATTTTTTTGAGAAAACGAGGCATTTCATAGATATTTGCTAAGCACAATTCGCAAGGACAGGGCAGATACTCAAGAATATTTACACAGAATAAAAGAACAGGACAGAAAGGGAGGGTAAAAGTTTCTGAACCTAGACCTAGCTATTCAAGACACAAAAGCAGAACAAAATTGGATAATCCATAAGAAGCATCCTGTTTGGTTTAGAGCAGTGGTTCCCCTTTTTGCCCAGACAAGTAGCTTCCTCCTTACTGTTCAACAAAAGGCTCACACGTTCTAGATTTCATACTATTTGCATGGTCTGCAAAAGCTTAATTTAAACAAGGAACTGAAAAGAAATTTGCATATCAGTATTCTCAGATTACCTACCAGTCAGTATTACTAGATTATGAGACCGAAGGTTTCCTGCACCTCTGCTTTAGTTGAGTTGATAGATGTGAAGCACATAGGCATGATTTGTTTTAAACAGCAGCGAAGGGATGAATATACCCTAGAACCAATTTGTTTCTTCCAAATAACAAAGCTAGATAGTGCAAGTCAATCCTATTAAAAAGTCTAAAACATCTTTGTGTGGGCAAAACTGGAGTCATGTGCATCTGAGGCACTGATGCATTAAATGAAGTGTTGCCCTTATATGCTATCAGCACCATCTCTCTATACTGTGTGAATTCCACATGAAGTAGGTGAGTAGCTTTATGCCTACTATTTTCTCATCTCTGTGCATGTAGTATCTTCACACTGATGAATTAACGAGAGTGTTGTTTGTTCAACAGCCCAGAATGAGAGATAATCTGACAGCTTGTGTCACAACTACAGTTTGTTATGGAATTATTAGAGAGGGGGACACGTCTAAAGGGTAAACCAAGTATTGCAGGTTTTGAGAGAAAGAGACAGAAAGTATACAGATCACTGCACTGCAGAGAAGTGAGAAATGGAAGCTAAAAAAAATATTTGAAACGTGAGGAAATAGTAGGCTCAGTTTCTGATTTTAATATGAAATGGTCATTGTGGTTATTTTCCCCCTTCCCGACCACACACATTATTGGTGCAAAATTCTGTTGCTGTACACACATCTTATGTTCCCAATCCTGTTTTTGTTTAAGGATTTGTGGCTAGCTACTCTGTCCAAAATTGAAGTGGGAATAACTAGAGAGTTATTCTATGCTATAATTTGCTAGTAATAATGTTAAATATGCCTGTATGGAGAACCAGCAGCAATGACAGGAATAAGAGGCCAATAGTGTACAGGGTATAGCACAAACTCACAGTGCCACAGGCTACTGCTGCGTGACACCGTCGAAAGCCAACTCCAATGAAAAAATGAGCACTTATTAATGCCTTACTAATGTCTAATTCCTATAACTTCTATAAAGGATCCAATCCATTCTTGTCATTCTCAAGTTTCTTCTTCAATAAATAAAATAGAGAATTTCTGATAGTAGCTCAAATGCTGTTAACCAGCATTATATTTCAGAGTGTTCTGAACCTGGTTTTTCCAAATCATTGTAGCAGAATAAAGCAAGACAATCATTATATTTCATTATGGAGGCATGTTAGACTGCCAGGGCAGCACCCAGAAAGATAGTTTTCCATTTTCTCCATTTATACAATTGAAAGAATCCAATAGATTAGAAGTGTATTAGAAGCACAGGGAGAGAGAGCAGCGCAGGGACACAAGCGTCAGTAGTGCCCACTGCAAGCTGACAGCAGAGTCCCACACATGGTCAGTGATTTTTTTTTAATAAAAGCTCAATAAAAAGTAATGATAACAAACATATCCTTAAATTAGAGGCAGTTATCGCAGACAAAAGAGATACTGAATTGAGGAGAGTCTACAATAACTATTTTTATATCATAGTCACTCACAGGAGGAAAACATCAGTGTTATATTTTTTCACTGAAAGACACAAACACAAGCACTGAACCACAGATGCATCTCAACCAGGAATTCACCACAAAAGAAAATGTGTTTAAATAGAATTTAGAAGGCACCACTCCTGAAAAATGTGGAAAGCAAAACTTTTCTCCACATTGAACACTGCCACGAGGCATGGAGAAGAATTCTTAAAAGTAAAAAATGAAAAAAGTCTAGAGAAATTTCTAGATTTTTTTTTTTTAAACCTGAGTAATTGTCAGGCTTTTCTTAATTCATTTGGTAGTTTAATTCAAGTAAGAATAGCTTTATATTTAGTTGAAATTTGAATTTTTGAGGAAAAACTTGTGTTCATAAGAGAATATTACATTTACACCAAGAAAACACTTTAGCTTTAAAATAAAAGCAAAAGAGCTAGATAAATTTGAGAGATTTTGCTCCACTCGCTGCATCAAAGAGAAGCCCTGGTGCTTTAGGACAGAGGGCCCACAAGTTAAAACTGTCACCAGGTATGTGAGAAGCTCTGTCCTATTTTCGTTGTCTATCAGAGTTGAAAGCTTCAGCCGAGACCTCCTGCTTCCTAGGGAGCCACCCTGTCCACCACTCTCTTTGCTGTTTCACAATGCATTTCTCTCAGATTTCTGACTGAATGGGGTAAAAACAATTCTGCTCACAGAATAATAATGTATTCATTGTGCTAGTGAGTAAGAATGAAAAGGGATTTCAATCTCAATGGTTGGCATACACACTAGGGAAGCGTAACAACTAGGTTTAAGTTCTGCTCCAATTTATTCCAAAACCCATCGGAAAGACCAAATGAGATGAAAATCAGAATATCTCATGGATATAGCACACATTCCTGCTGTAAATCAGAAACAGTATTTAAACTCAGCTCTTCTGTATCTTAAGGTAAATTCTTGGGGCATAACAAAAAATATTACCACGATTTACCGAAGTTTTCTGGATGATTTATTTATTCATACAAGCTCTAGCAGGCAAATAAGAAACAAAAAAGCAATGATTTCAACTGGCATATAGGTGTCTATTTCCTGAAATAGTCCTTATTTCCTTGTTAATCAAGTTGAAAAAAAAATGAAAGAATATTTTTGGCTACATTACAATATTTCACTCTGATTTTTCTGCAGTTTGTCTTATTTCCCCCTTTGCCTAAACAGTTTACTGGATGTAACCTTTTCCTAGGGCTATGTCAAATGTAATCCTCTGGAAAAATTCCTGGCCTGTTGGTATGTCTGAATGAATAATCAGTTTGCAAAATATAACCTAATTTTGCCATCCTGTCTCATAACAGGTGAACAAAATGTCAATCAAAAAAAGGGGGGGGGGGAGGACTACTTAGAACCAGTAGTAACATATAATCATGCAGCTTAATTTCAGCCTATAGAATGATATATTTAAATCTTAGTCTGAGCCAATGTTACACGTCCATTTATTAAGATTTGTTTTCCCAATGCAGCTGTTAAAGTTTCAGAGCATTTGGAGTTTAGAAACAATAGAATGCAGGTAAGCCTGAGAAAACAAGGAAAACTTTTATTAAATCCTATGCATCTTGTATTTAATTCAAAATATTACATATAAATATTTGCTCTAGAAGAATTAAATCTGTAGAAGAAAAGTGCGTATGGGGAGGGAGGAAAAGCAGGTTGACAAACTGAGATGGGGTACTTATTTTTTGAATGTTGGCAGTTTATTTATTCTTTGGTGTACTGATATGCATCAGGTGTAAGCAGATTGCCACAAGCACTAGAAGAAGATCCCAAGTAATCTTGCTTTCATGCACAGTGTCATAAACTGGGCAAGAACACTTCCAGTTGGGATTGACTGTCTGAAACACCAGGAATTGGCCATGGCTAGAGGCAGGAATGCAGCTAAGATTTAAAGACTGGCTTGAATACAACTAATCCTACACAAAACTGGTAGCTCCAGCATCATCGGCTGAGAGGACAGTTCTGAAAAGCAGGATGTTCTCAAAGTCTTTGACAAGACACCGGCAGAAAGAAAATCTGCATGCTGTGAGACCTTAGCCTACAAGAACCATGAAGGAATAAGCTGAGGAAAGAGAGGCTTTCAAGTTATCAAGCACTCCTCCATATATATTATCTGCAACATTGCACCATTAGGGAATTGCTTTAATTTCAATTGGAACTGGCATTTAATTGTGACCAAAACCGAAGAAATTGTTGGCTACTATATGCTCCAAATGGTTGCACTTAACATTTCTGCCTGTTCTATTACCACTGTGTATAGAAGATTTTATTCTAAATTTGGATTTTATTCTAAATTTGTTATCTTTGAACATAAATAGAAATATTCAAAATATTGCATATCCTTTGTAATAACTTAAAAAATAAGAGAAAGTTTGAATGCTGGTTTTATAACTTTTCTGTGAAATATTGTCTGAAAAATGTTAATTCATGAAAATAAACTTTTCAAGTGAACCCATAAGTTTAACGAACCCTCCAATAAAGGCCTTTCAGCTCCAGTTTAAAATTTGGGGTTTGGGAGTCAGCTCAATTTGCTAAATTATTATTCACATAATTCAGAATTCTCACCTCACTGACAAGTGCTTTATCAGTCAGGGATAGATTGATTCTTCCCCTCATTATTTTCTCTTCTTAAGAGATGAAAATATTAAAAAACAATTCTGAAAATAAATGGAACAAACCTTAAGAAATTGATTTCACAGGAGGGATTAAAAAAAAAAAGCTTTAACAAGTCTACTCTGCATAAATATCTTTGCTAATTAAAAAAAAAGCAAGCTTTGGTGGGGAGCAGTAGGAAGATGCATCTGTCTACAATACCATTAGCTGTTTTAAACCAGGATAATTCCAAAAATAGGATGACATCTCTTGTATCACTAAGCTCCCAACTATCAAAGGAGTGAATGTATAATCCTCATAAATTTTAGGTGGTGCTTGTGGTTATATTTCAGTTATGAGTTCATAAAATATGGATTTTATAGACTAACACCTAAATCTCTGCTCTGCCAGATCAGATACAAATCAAATCTTATCATCACTATATAGGCAAAGCCATTCAAAAAAGTTCATCTCAGCCTGCTTCCTGCTCCCCTTGGTCACATCAGCAGTCCAGAACGAGCGATGGCCATGATTACCCACTAAAATAACTGTTGGCGCCTAAATATCAAAAACAACCAGAAATCAAAAGTCTCTCATTTATGATTCTTTTTCCTTTGCCCAGCAAAGGGAGATACATGAGTTTGAAAAAGAGCTTAAACAGTCCTGGAGGAGCCAAAATTCATTGCAGCAGAAAGAATCCCAACACATTTTCCAGGAAGATGGCACTGACAGTGCTGTGAGGGATTTATGTGAACAGTAATTGCAGGACTGGAAAAACAGGTGGATGCCTCTTATACTACCTCTCTTTTATAATGGGCATGCAGCCATGCTTTTTTGACTTGCCTTTTGAGAACTCTCCCATTATTTTCTTAAATTTAATTCTCAGCACTGAGTCTATCAACCCAAGATCCGTTTCCTGACTCGACAAACAAGGCAAGGATGTCTTTTAGTATGAATCACAGCAGAGAGGTTTAAGTTGTACACATTGGAAGCAGGCTTTTTCTTCACAACTGGACATGACCATTCTAGGTTAGAAGACCCATGTGTATGATTTTAAACAAAACAATTAAACAGCAGAAAAAAACAAATTCTGGTCAGAAAAAATTCTGGTTTGGATTAAAACCAACACTTTCAGAGTAAAAAGCTCTGCTCTGCATTCTATTTATCTCCTGAAAAACAGACCCTAAAAACCTTCCACTTTAATAATTAGTGGCCACAGCAAGCCACAGCAATTGCAATTGTTTGGCTCAGTCAATACCCAGAACTTCATAAAGCTGTTTTTGACTACCCTTAATTTCATTCTGAGACCAGCCTATATTAAAAAAAAAAAAAAAATCCAGTTTTCAATAATGAAAATAGTTATTGAAATAATGTCAAATTCTGCTCTATATGCCTTGCCCTGTTTGGCAATGAATGACAATCTAATGATGATAATCATAAAGAAATGTAGATATAAAATTGTTTCAAGAATCTAAATTGAGGCTCCAATGAACACTTCATCTATATAATTAGTCTAGGAGAAATTAGGTCTAATTTCCTCAATATTCATGAGAGACTAAGTAATAGTGCATGCAGGATTTGAAGATATCTGTCTTTGTCATTTGGATTTTTAATATTAGACTGAATTAGCTTTTAATGAAAATATTCAGTGCAATATTTCTTCTGTGACAGCCCAGGAAGGCCTCTGTAGCCTGCGCTGTAACAAAAGGGGCAAATTTTGATCTAACCTGTGGAAGCCAGGAATGATCGTCTCCAATTGACCGGCATTTACTCAAATGTGAAATAGGATGAATTTGACGGAAGTGACTGGTTAAGGAAAGGAGCATTAATCACCGATAACAGAGACACAGAGAAGTGTAAAAAATTGAGACACAGTAGAAATTTCACTTAGGGACAAGATGCACCTCTCCAGCAATGTCTTACTTGTTTAAAGTAAGAGTTTTATTTTAAAAGTTTGCAACAAACACAGTTGAGGGTACACTCAGAATGAATTATATGAATCAGGAACCAAACTTGTGTAGACAACGATCTGGTTTTATAAGAAACAAAACAGGAGAGTTAAACAGAACCACCCTCTCCAACAAACACCACCAACACAGAAATGAAGCTTTTGTTTTGTAGTCAAAGTAACTACTACACTGCTCGAAGGCCATAGAGATCTGCATCAGATGCTACAGTCTCTACTTCCACTCTCTTTGACCACAAGGAGGTTTGTGGTAGCTTGATGTTTTCAAGCTGTGAAATATTAGCAAAATAACGATGACAAAGCCCACCAGCTTTTTTCAATATTTCATTTTTATGAAAATTAAACATTCAAAATTATTTTCAAAAATAACAGTTTNAGCAAAATAGCGATGACAAAGCCCACCTAAAAGTTTAGTTTCACTGAATGGTGCTTTTTTCAATATTTCATTTTTATGAAAATTAAACATTCAAAATTATTTTCAAAAATAACAGTTTCAGTATTTTGTCCACTGTGGCCTTAAATGTCTTGCAATTCCCAGTCCTCGCTTTGGAGTACTGTTTCCGTCTACTGATGAAGTGGAAATCCTGCGATGCGCAGTAGGCAATAGAAGCCTGTATCAGTCAGGATCAGATCCAGAAGGACCTTTCAGGTGAAAAAAAAAATACCAGTAAAACTTCCTTAGAATTGTTCCTTTCTACCAAATGTACAATATTATGCTTGCCATAAATCCTAACTTGATATCAATTTCCTGGGGGTGATATTGGGAACGATATTTTAGTGTTCCATGATGTATTTAGGACTTCCCAGAACTTCAAATGAAATGTAGAACAAGTACATTTCCCCCCTCCTTTTTGGGAGAAACACTAGTTCTAAAGAACACTCACAACTCAGCATATGTTGACTCTGAAATGAAGACACTTAGCACACGCAATCAAGGTTTTGTGTGTCCAAACTAATGTTAAAGAGCACTATATGTAAGCATTGAATAATACTCCATAACAAAGTCTTAGAAACGTTTAATGACAAAATTAGAAGCCCAGATGTCTCCTGAATTTCACCAACTTTTTAAACCACTCCCCCACGGACCTCAAGTTGCACGACTGCGGAAATAAAGCTAACTTGAATCATTGCTAAAGAAGAAAAAAAAGAAAGATCATCAGCCACTGAGCACATTTCACAAGAGGGATGGATTGGAGACTCCTCTTTATCCTTGAAGAGTATAAAACAACAAAATTATATCAAAAACAAAAATTGAAATCCTGAATTTTGAGTAAATTGCAAAACATGATTCAAGTTTGAATAAGAAAATCATGATGGAGAAAAGGAGCATTATTCAATTCCCTTTCGTTTCTTAAAATACACATACTTCCTTTACCTCCAGAAGAAAATAGAGTTAGACCTCCGTCTAAAAAGCCCACTTATTTTCTTGATTTTAGCTAAACATACTTGCTAATAGAAAATGAAGGTTTGTACAGAACTGAGACTTGCACCTAATGTCAATTTTGGTGCATACTTATAACTGATGAATAGGTATTCATGTGTAATCAGAAATGGGTACTTCAGCTAATGAAAATGTAGGTATAGCTTCTAATTGCATTCTTTTCCTGACCCTTTCAACAAGCAGGGTTCTGATATAATGCACTTAAAAGGATGCTGACATGCTGTACTCACTTTATGTCCAGAAGGATTTCTGAAGAGGATAAAGAAGAATATAAATTTCATATATTTATGATTATCTATGATTTATTCATTCTTGTATATTTACATAGCCTCATGGCTATGCTCATCACAGACCAGCCAGTTACAGGCTTGCCAGAGACAGTTATGCTTAAGTTCATCAACAGCAGGTTCAAACAACAAAACATTTTGGGATGTTCTTCTAATATATGCACATTAAGAGTAATTAATCCTTAGAGGGAAACTTGAAGGTTCATCTGCTTGATATTAAGGTACAGTGATGGTATAATATTACCATCAGCATCTCTTTACATAAAAGAAAGCTTTATAGAATAGTGCCTTCAATAATTCTAAGGAAAAAAAGCTATTCTGAGGAATACTTAAATGTATTTTCCAAATTGTATAGTTTTAATTAAAAAATGATCAGAGATATAGAATTCTTTTGCATTTAATACAGCCAATAGTAATATTCTATTGTGTTTGCATTTGTTTCTCCATGATTAGTCACTAGTCACAGAGCACCAAGTAGAATACGTCCATAGCAGCTTACTTCAGTACACACGTCCCATGCTGTGTGTTGGCAGATTTGTATAAGGTAATGAGTGCCTTAAAAGAGCACTCTTAACTCATCTAACTCAGTTTGCTTACTGCCTGTAGAGTAGCACAGCAGTTTGAAAGTGACTTAGGTGCCGCCTTTCGTTCTGAACCTGCATCCTCCTGCATCCATCCCTAAAACTTCTCTAAACAGAAAGTTTATAACTGCATTCATTGCAAGCTGAATAAAGTGAATTTTGAAGACTTCCTTTTCAGTTGAGTAGAGAGCAAATCCAGATGATTTTAAGATGTAAAGTGCCTTATCCTTACAGCAAGTTTGGCTAAGGATCGAATAGGAAGTATTAAAGACAGAGATGATCAACTTTTCAGTATGAAAAGGATAACTAACTGACATTAAACAGATTTTCTATTTTAATATGCTCCAGATAACATCAAGATATCAGACATTCTTTATTGATTTAGACCTAATGCTATTATAAACTGAAAGCTACCTGGAGTGGTCATAGATGTGCAAATTTTTAGTAATCCTGGTTCACATTTTTTGCATAACTTTTCATCTAAGTTATGAATAATCTTTGGTGAATTTCTGGTTTTGTATGAAAACCACCAGGAACCCATAGAAGTCTAATGATTTCAACTTGAAAACAGAACAAGAGTTTCAGGATACTTCAAGCAGAACAAGAAAGGCAAAAATCTCCTTTAAAAAAAGATCACTGGGATTGAGATATCATTCCTTGTATTAGTTTCCATCCCTAGATTCCTGCTGCCACACAGAGTGAACAAGCTCTAGGGAAGTCAAAAGCAAAAGCCCCAAACATGATGTTGTGAGTGAACAGTAGAATTCTGGGTTTGTGAATCTTCAAAAACGTGATTTAGGGTTCTCCGAGTGGTAAAGGGGCCTTTCTTTTTCTTTTACTTAAAACAAGCAAACATTAAATGATACATAATTCTGACTTCTTCATTAATCTTTATGGAGATTGCTTGACTGTAACCTTCCACAGATTCCCACAGGCAACATTTTTTCACTGCATTTCTAAACAGCAACAGGAAGATGTTTAAGAGATCTTATAGTGATTTGCACTGGGACCTAGTCAACTTACTTGTAAAGTACTTGGAAGTGACTGGATGACACACTGTTAACATTTACTGGTGACACAAATTATTCAGAAAGAACAGAGGGCAAAGAACGGAAGATACAACTACACTAAATGACTAGAACATAAAGTGATAGATGATATTCCGTTAAATAAATGGAATTTTTTCCACTCAAAAAAAGAAAAAACCTAATCATAGACCTACAATGTATACTATAAATACACCTTATGTTGAAAAGGTAGCTTTTACTCCACTGGGCGGGGGGAAGATGCACTCCCTTTAAATAATATTTTGATTTTGAAAATGTCAGCTTCAGGCTCAGCAATAGTCAAAATGACAAACAGAACATTAGGAATTTCCATTGGTGCGGGGAGGAGAGGGAAAATGTAAGACCGCAAAATACAGATCCTTTCATAAATATAATGCAAATATGTTTTCATGGATTCTGTGTACTTTCAGTCCTTCTGAAGGAGAAATGGTATAAGTAGAAATAGAAGAGCCAGAGAATGTTTATAGTTTATATATGAAAAAAATTTACTTTGATTAGAACTCTTACAAAAGAGTGGTCTTCTGGGGAATTTGATAAGGAATGCTATAGCAAAGAACAGAATAAATCAAGAATAGAAAAGACAAATCCAATAATACAAAAACTGTCCAATGCTGATTGCCAAAAACAGGGTGCTGATCCAGACAGGCCTGACCTGCACCAGGATAATACTGATGTTCTTTTATATGGTTTTGTGTTAAATTCATAACGATAATCTTGATTTTACAAGTGCTGAAGCATACCCCGTATTGCCTAAGCAGCTCACTGCCTTCAAAGAAAATTAGATATGTACACAAACAGATCATGTTTCACCATTCAAGTCACTTCAACTACATTTTAACATTTACTTGCTGGTGGCATTTGTTCTAGAAACAGCCTTGAGAGCAGGCTTGCTTTGTCTTGTAAATCCTCTAATGAAGCTTTTGAAGCAATTGTCTGAGCCTGGCGCTTAATCTGTGATCCTAATCCCACTGTTTCTCCTTCTTTCATCTCTTCATGCTTTTTGAATTCTCAGAATTGCCTTTGCTCTAATCTGCAAGCTGAAGTCATTATATTGGCCATCCTTTTACATCAGCAAAGTTTGGGGACATCTGAAAATTATACAGTTGAAAGACTCTAAAAGGTGCCCTCAATCCCTGTATTCTATTATTTTTAACATTTATTATTTTCATTGTAACTGATGCAGTCTGGGAGAGGCAACACTGACTTTCTCATGAGTTCAAAACAAACATGCAGCTGTTTCTCCAGTGCAAGTGAAGAAGCACACGGAGAGCATGTGGAAGAAATGCCACTCTACTATAAACAAGAAGGAAAGGGGTGACAAGCACATGTGCTTCTCAGGCCAGTAGTAGTTGCTTCCCATGAGAGACATTGCCATAATCATACTACTGGGGTTTGCAGGTGGAAGGCTGTGCAAACAACAGTAGGAGAATAAGAGCATGAGAACAATAAAGGAAAAAATATTTCCACAGAGGCTATGGAAAATACCACCACAGAAGCCTGGCTGGTTACAAAGCTGCAAGTAGCAGACTCTCACCAGCAATAAGGCTAAAATACTAGAGTACTTACAGGATTGTGCAACCTGAGGCTATTTACCAACACACATTTTGATCTGTCCTTCCTATATGGAGACCTACAGTCATTCCAGAATATTAACACTTTAAGCCACCATGACTGTTGGGAGTATATAGATCAACAATATGTTTCCCTGATGAATGGTAGCAAGGCACATTGATCCTTAACTAACATCCTATCACAGCTTCAAATCTCAGATGAATATACAGTGGTTTGTAGTGGCATGTGGACCGTGATGGTACAAAAATATAGCAATGAACAGAAAAGAGGGCACTGCAAGTTTTCATTTTCTTCTTCTTGTATTAGGCTTTGCATGCATGTAAGGTCTTACTCCTTCCAGCTCTAAATAAATATGAAATTACACACACAAGCAGATGCAATTTAATCCTACAGGGAAACCAATGACATATTAGTGCATGGAAGAAAATACATAGACTTTTTACAACACTTTTCAAGCATATAGACACATCTGTCTCAATCCAGGAGAGAGCAGAATTTGATTAAATCACTATCATTGTGAAGACCACGTGATACAGTGCTGAGGAACAGAAATTCATACTGTCCATTCAATAAGCATTATTAGCAGAATGATAGGTTTCCTAAAAAGCAAACAGTTGAAAATAGTTTACTCAGTCTATGGGAATATCCCTGAGGCAAGGATACTGTTTTTATTTTCTACCTGAGAATGAGATTGCTTAAAGGAAATAAAACAAGCATCTGCCTTATCTCCACTTATACTATATACCTCCATGTTTCTTTGGGAATGAATGAATGAGTTCTGTCAAGTCCTTTTTATCTCATTATCCCTTGGGATAGTTTTGAAGCATAGACTAAGAACAGAGTCTGTTTTGCTTCTAATTCCATTCTTGATTTGCATTTGCAGTAATTAGTAAGAAGAAAGAAAGTTTAAAGAAAGGAACTACCTCTAAAGTAGCTTATTGTGTCCACATAATGTATGCTATGGAATGGAGAATTGAGCCTTCCAGACCAGCTACAAAGATGCAAGACTGTAAGAGATGCAGAGAAAGAGAAACGGGTGGTAATGTAAAGAGAAGAGCAAAGATAGTTATGATTACACAGGTCATTACATAGGTAACTAAATGTGTACCAGGAAAGGAATGAGCCACACTCATGCCAGCAGAATGAGTTGCTGTAGTAGGTGGCAGGGCCCGAGCGCTATCCAAACCTAATCCACAGCCTGCGTTGTGTCCAAGCGGTGAAGAGGTCAACAGGACACCAGCAAATTTTGCCCACTGTACCCAAAATGCACTGCCTGAACGACACAAAGACATGCTGGTGACCCGACAAACAGGTTAAATCATGTTCTGCCATCCATGCTCTATGGACAATGAATAAAGCAGATCAGATCCTGCCAGAGCAGGAGCAAGATTTCTAATGGCATGGTGCATGTATAGCAAATCTGCTTTTTCTAGAAGGTGTAAATCTTGCCTGTGCACATGCCATATTAATGATTTTTTGCATTTCCTGCTTTCCCAATTATTCTTGATATAAAATATGGAAGCTATAACCAACCTCTTTCCTTGGTTGCCTTCAGTCCATCCAAATCTGGGTTGAGCAGCAGCTACTTCCCAACAGACAGCAGGGAATGCAATTCTGATTGCTCATCTCACACACACAAAAAAAGGACAAAGAGAAAAATGACACCTCTCCTGGAGCTGCCTGTGGCAGGTTATCTGTCCTTTTTACACACTCTTGGAATAGATGTACCACCCATCAGAGTAAATCAGGATCATAAAGAACAAATGACTGATGCTCCCGGAGTGCTAAGTCAGATTGACCATTTTACTACTATATTTTTTTCCACTGTGTTTTGTCCCTAAAGCCCACATATTCTACCTCAGGTTTCTTGAAACAGCTTCACACTGCAGACCATTAGCACAGATACAAGGATGTTTATTGTACCACAGCACATACGATATACTTGGCTGTTTCTGGTTAACTTTCTAGAATTAGTGCTTGATCCTGCTGCCACATGAAGAGAGCAATTGTTGGACTGGAAAAAAAAAAGCCACAGAAGTTGGGTTGATAAAATGGGTAAGGGAGGGTGAAGGACTATAATTTTCAGTAAATTCAACTATTGTTAAAGAAAGAGAAGACCCTTCAGCACTTATCACCACTTGATAATGAAATGGGCAACTGAAACCTGGTGAGTTGACCTTGGCAGTTGTGGATGTTTCAAAGACAACATTGGATGAAACATTAGGGGCTTGAACCTGGATTTCATATGCCAGTTATGTGGTAGCTGTGGGCAGTGCTGCCATGCCTAAATAATTTCTGCCATCTTCATTTTCAGAAAACCTTCACAGTGCAAACATAGCATCCAGACAAGAGTTCCTCCAGGGAAAGCAGGTTTGGGAGTCTGGCAGCAACACTTCCCTTCTCTTTAGTTAACACCCTTATCTCTTCAGCAGCAGCTTGCAGGGAATTGTGACCTCTGAACCAGACAGCCTATTACTGTTTCTTGGACTCTAATGTCTGGAGAATACCAATACTGAAATAACAGACTGCATGTGAAAGAGGCAGAAGATGAGTAGAACTGCTTTTCCTCCCATGTCACAGCCACATTAAAGTTCTGTAAAGTTGTCACAAGTGCCTGCAGAGAGATTATCCTCCCTCTCCGCTCCATTTGAAACACTGAAACATTTGTTTAACCATTTCTGCTGTTTTCAAGTTAGAAACATCACTGCTTTTATTTCTGCCTTTGATAGGACCATAGATAGGTATCTTTGACAAATATTTCACACAATTTTAATTTTTGACCTACTTCCCTCATGAAACTCATGCAACTGTGTTGTCTGTTCAATTGACAATTCAGCTATTACCTTCCTCATATTACTTTTTTCCCCCCCTATTCATTAATCTCACCCAAATTTGCCAGAGGGTGACTGAATACAGGAGAAAAACTGTGTTCTATAGGGGAAGTATAAATCTCAGCTTTTACCATTCTGAGATTCAACAGCCCAAAAGCATATGGGCAATGGGGGCCCAGAGCACACATTATCCAAGTGGGAAAAAAAAAGCAAGGGATATAAGCAAGTTCAGGGGACACAGAAGGAACTGAATTTATTGTTATGGCATGTTTAGAGAAAGTAGCACATGTATCTGCAGGAAATCAGTCTCATTAGTTCTGCGGATCATGGAGCAAATTGCTACTTCACACTTCATAGTGGCTTAACCTTATAGGTCTAAGTCCAAGACATTTCTCTTCTCATCTGGCTCAGAGGGGTAACTTCTCATCTGGAGCCCTCTTCCCTGACTTTGTAATTATAGTTCACCACTGCTGCCAACACCTTACTATTACGGAAAAGCATTTAGAGAGCATAGCAAATGCATTCAATGCTTTTCCAATAACTGTTGACACGCAGGGCATTAATAATTGGCTTGAAGGAGCTGATGGCCTGAGGCACAACTCCAGTAATCAATAATATTTGGAATACCCTGTGCCAAGGTTATTTCTGCCAACAGAAATAAAATAGGGAATGGAAAGATCATTTATTCAGCCTATTCAGGAAAATTTATTTAGGGTCAACTAAGTACTAAATAATAAAAACTAAAACTTGATGCTAAATCCAAAGACAAGAAGATACAACAAAATTTGAAAATAAAAGCAAATCTTATATAAAAGCACATTTAGCTGCTGTAAGCTAATCTACTCCAAATAAAGAATGTGTAAAACAGGAATAGATACAAACACAAATAACCTTATTTTGAATAAAATCTCTCTGCTGTTAAAGCAACTTGCAATATACTCGAAAAGCTAGCAACAGCCTCTCACAAGGCTTCTTTTTGGAGGCAATTTCACACCCAAAGGCTTGAAGCTGACAAATATGGCTAGCAGGCAAAGGAGATGCATATCAGGCATCCTTAGTTCACCTCCAAAAATCACAGCAGATCCATCTCAACCTAATCCAGTGCAGAACAGGGACTAGATGTAAAAATGCTGAAATACTACTGAGTTATTTTCTTGGCATTATTTGCTTCCTATGATTTTGCAGGGTATTGGTAGAGCTGCAACTACTTTAATGTTTCACTATGATAATACTAATACAACCTTGCCAGTGTATTGTGCCTTTCTAAAGGAAAGTAAATTATAGCACAATTATAACTTAAAGTAAGATCCAGTATTTTTTAATTCCCGGCACTCTGAAAAGTTCAGAAACTTTCAAACATTATGCATAACACAGCTAAAGTAATTAGTCTAGTGTCAGTACTTTCCATTTATAGACAGCAGTATCATCAGCAAGGCATATGTTTGGTCTTTTGGATCTTCCAGTTTCTTCCATCCTGCCTGTTGAAGCTGCACCTTACACGGCTGCTGGAAGGGTACTGGGGGCTTCAGACATGTGTGCGTGCAGAGTTCTGTACATGTGAAGACCAGCATGGTGTTTTGCTAAGTCTGAGAAATCAACCTGAAGAGTTTGGAATTAGATCTACTTTTTTTCGGATATGGGACCCTTTTCAAACAGAGTCCAGGCCCCAAAGAGCTCTTTCTTCCCCCAATTCCAAAGGAGGAGAAAACCAACCAACAAAACCACTCTGTTCCTGACCTTTGTAAAAGACATTGTGCCATCAGAGCCAGCCATGAGAGGAAGCTTTTTTTCAGGCATCCATTATTAGCAATTTTCACTGGTCTCAAAGGGAAAAAGATCCTCATCTCTTCTGGTTGTTTTTCAGAAAATATTTTGTCTCCCTGCATAAGCACTATGATCCTCTTACAAACTGCTGGAGGTTCCCTACCTCCTTTCCTACTGTTCTATCATATTACTAGTTATCTTGATCACAAACACTCTGTACCTTCTTTCAAGGTCCGGAGGTTTTAACAGAAGAGCCACAGGAATTAATTTACGCTCCTGTGCTTCTAGTAATATCGTACCAGTATTTCCTTATCAGAAGATACACACTGTTGGCTGAGCCCATGCCCTGTGTTACAATCACCTCTAATAGCCCAAGAACAACCTGTCCTTTCCTAGTTCCAGCTGGCACAATAGCAGCAGCTCTTTAAATAGACAGACACTACGGTTGGAAAGAGTGTAGCAGTAATTAAATTGCAGCTCTACTCTGAAAAGTGATGGCATAGAAGTTGTGAGCTTTTGTGTTTACTGTACTCCAGATGTACTTAGTTTACAGCTAAAAGGAAAGTAATCTTTCTAAACCTGACTCTACCAAGCCAGACATTGAATCTGTCAGGACAATGGCCTTCCTTCATACCCTGCATTGCTTCCAGCAATAAAGAGTATAATTGGCCAAAATATCTTTTCAGTAACTCAAATATCATCATGCTCACGTCAGAATTTATGCTCAGGTCTATCTAATCAGCCTGACCTCAGCACTTGTCAAACTATTTGCCACAGATGAAAGCTCATCTTACCATTGCTGGTTTTGTCTCTGCAGGGGTAATGCATAGAAACAGACACTTACTGCTAACTTCAGTTTTTGAAAACAGTATAGGAAACAAGCAGCTGGGCTGGGCAAGAGGGTGCTATTTCAACATAGCTATTTCTCTGACCAGGATGGTATTTTCTAAAAGCTCAGTCCCTAGAGCAAATCACTTTATGATGATTGGAAGTTAGTTGAAAGCCAATCTCATTGAGCAATAAAAACACAGGATAGGATTAAAAAAAAAAAAAAATGAAACAAGAGTGGTGATCTGTCAAAAAGGAACATGTCTGAGAAAATAAAAGGTGTTATGTGGGAGCCAGAGGTTAAAGAAAAGCAAATAACAAGAGAGGAGACTGGAACATCAGAAGACATACGAAGACAAAAAAAAATCTAGAATGATTAGATTTGGGGGGGGGAGGAGGGGGGAGTGGAGAAAAAGGAATAGGAAATTAGAAGTGATAACAGAGAATAAAGAAAATAATGGTGGTTAGAGATATCGACTCATCAAATAGCAGGACAAGGTGGCAAAATGGAGAGAAAAAAAATGGAGAGGAAAGAAAATTTCAAGGAAAATGGGGTATGGAATGCATATAGTTTTGTAACACGGAAACGTGTTACAAAATCTCCTTTTCCCCAGTACCTGTCCTTGCTCATCTAGGAAAACAAAAAGCAAGATTTTTTTTTTTAAATGAGAGAATTAGTCATCTTTTCCCTTAAGCTGCATTTCCAAGGCATGAACAGTTGTGTTTTAGGGCATCTGTAGGCTCGTCCTGCCACACCGATCATCAGTACATAAGAAGGATAACCATACTGGGTGCTCCTGAGGACTCTACACATTGGAAGTTTTACCAAAGTGGAAATAAATGAAATTCCAGCTATTTTGAGCTTCCCCCTCCTTTTCCTAGAATACTCTTTCCAGTCATTTCTGAAGCATGTCATTTCTCAACTTCCCACTAGCCTTACTACACTGATCTCCCTCAAAAAGCCTGTCTGCTAACCTTTATTTTATGCTGTGAGAAGCCACTTATTCTCAGCTCTCTACACCTTCTCTAAGTACTAATCTTCCACTTTGCTGAAAATATTACCTATATAGTTGAGGAATTGGTACACCAAAAAGACAAGGTACACTTGTCTTTTTGTCCCAAATAATCTATATTCTTATCCTACCTCATCATAACTCATCTTACCATTTATCTGAACTACATCCTCCTCCTCTCTGGCATTACATTTCAGTCATTTCAGATGAAATAATTAAACTAAGCATGGTGTGGCCTTATGTAGAGTCTCTCAAAGGAGCGTTTTCATTGCAACAGGAAAGATTTAACTGTCTGCCATTGTCATGACTACCATTATTTGAGTGCCCATGACTTCCTGAAGATCACAGATAGAATGTATTTTGCCTGGACTTTATTGTCCAGAAAAATTCCAAGTGCATTTCTACTCTACCTGGAAAGAGTTTTAATCCACAAGCATGGGAGCATCCAGAGCCCATCTGTAGCTGATGCATAAGGCTCCTAGCAGGATTTAAGAGGATACTCATTACTGACCCCCAGTGGCAGTTTTTTGAAATCGCATGAGATGCGAGTATTGCAGGTGAAAAAATGCTTACATTGTGAATGCCAACAGGTAGTAAATACAGGATGGTTGTGAGTTTGGATAACACTTGGACTAAACACGAACGGCACATCCTGAATCCTACAATTAATGAAGGGATATGAAGCAGAACCACCAATTAGCAGACTCATCACATGCAGTACTTCCACCCATAGCCTCTTTGGGGAGGGGGTGTGAGCTTCTGGAAAGGAGAGGTTCTCAAACAGAAGCGGTCTTGGAAAGAAGGTGGTGAAAATCCTGGTCAGAAGAAAGATTCTAGAAGTGGGAAAGACCCTGGAGACTAGGAAGATCCATGTACACAAGTGCTGGAAAACACTTTAGGATCTCCTTCAGTAATGCTCAACTGCAAGCAGCTGCGCAGTATAACTTGACATAACTTTCTGCCCAGACTTCCCAGGTGAGGAACATTCTCCCTGCTGGAAAGTCAAAATGTAGTGAATGGTCAGCTGGGAGAGAAGGAGCAAGTGTGTGAGATACTGAAGTAGTGCAAAAGCTGCAAAGTCACTAGTTCTTAAACAAACCTCAGACACTAGATTAACTAAGGGTTTTGGTTTACTCCATTTTGCCTGTGACAGTGAAAAATGAAGAGATGCTTGATGAAACATAATGTTACGTAATTATTTAAAGACACAGTTTCCAGCTAAGGATTCTCAGAATTTTAGCACTTCTAAACAGCAATATTTCATATGTTATACCTATGGAACATAACACAATAGATTAAATTCTACTTCATAATGCAGTTCTTTTATGTATCTCTGGTCCTCTAAAGAAGATGCAAATGTCTAGTGTGGAATAAATTTAATATAGGTTTAAATATAAAATTAGTTTAACTTCAAATGCACTCTTTGCTTGGCGTTACAAGTTGGTACGTGAAAGGAAATTCAGAATTTCTGTTCAACGGCAGTTGTATTTTGTCTTTTACAAAAGAGATTAAAGTGCCAGTTAATCAAATACAATATGTATAAAATTATCTACCTTGTATGCCCCTACATCTTTATTCTAAGATAGAGTGTAGTTCTCTGACATGGAATACATTTCTTAAGTAAAATAAGTTAAAACAGTAAGACAGAGTGAGACATGTAAACACTCTTAAAATAAACCTCGAACCAAAACCAGGCTGTACTGAATGACTGTAACTATTACTTAGCTAGGTATAGCTAAAATTGCAGGGAGAGCATCTCAGATGTATGTGAATGGAAGAAAGTCACCTTTACTAGCAAAATTACCATGTACTATTTTTATACACACAATAAAGGAGGAAAAAGGACACAATCACTGAAAAGTGTTAGAGAATGATATAAAATACTGATTTTTTTGAAGTTAAATATTTTAAAGCCTTTTCTTTCTGAATGGTAGGACACAGTACAGCAATACCTGCATCTCTCCTCTTCCCCTACTCACCAACTCCCTATTTCTGGCAGAAATGGGTAAGATTATGAGCCTGAGCCTTCACTCCCAAGAGGTTTTCCTAGATGCAATGCTAATGAAATAAGTAGTTACCTCTCTCCAGTAATCTGTATTTGCAACTGAAAGGCAACATTGAGTGAGAACAGTTCAAGCAGATTTGGCCAGCTTACACAAGGATAAATATATCTGTGATTTCAGATTTGTTAATACACACTCCCCTTTAACAGTACCTAATCTCAATGTTCTCAGCACTGTCCAGGAAGATTCATTATTACAAACATGCATACGACAAACTATAATCCCAGTGACATCAAATCAAAAAAGAGGTAGCTAATGAATATCTCCATTACACAGACAGGTAAAGAAAGAGTTTAATAACCTAGTAAAGGCTTACAGTGAGCTGGTAGGTCAAGGACCAGCATTTGGCAGTCTGGAAGCTAAAGAAGCCAATCCAATTCCTATATTCATATTACTGACTTTCTTAGTTTTAGTTACCTTTGTATATGCCAGAACTGCTTAATTTTAATTTAACCGATATTTCATAGGAAACAAAAATGAATGCAAGCCTTTAAGAAATGTGAGATGTTAATATTAACATATTTTACTAGTGTGTTAAAACCAAAAAGTACTTTCCTTTTCAGCCTGGCCCCTAAATCAGGGCAAAATCATAAAAGAAAAAGGCACCTTACTTGAATATAAAGAAATACCAATTAAATCCTGGTTTTAGAGAGCAAAATAGTAAAGATCTGAGTCTTTCCATTTAAAACCAGAAAGCAAGTTTACCATGTGTTGTGAATTTAAATATTTGCATAGATAAACCTTACTCAGAACTAATAATACTAGGGAAGGAGTGTCTGTTCTTTCACTGCATTAAAAAATATTTTACAAGGAGATGACCTCACAAACTAACACAAAAGCCAGACATGAAGAGCCATTAACATGTCCTTTATCCTTCTCCTGAGGTGATGATATCTGGACTGAGGCAGCTGCTCGTTCAGGAGTATTTTCACACATTCAGGAGCTTTTTTTTTTTCCCCCCACATTCAGGAGCTGTTACATCCAAGACTGGAAGCCTCAGACCAAAATCATTTTCAAATACAAGATTAAAAATATAAGAATCTTCACAGACATGTTTTTACTGTTAAATTCAGGATTCCCCACTGCTTGCAGACCAATGCAAGGTACACTTCATCTCATTCCAATATCTACACATCAGTTGGTCAATATCCTTTGCTTCAGCTGATATATGTATGAACTCAGATTTAATTAAAGAAGCTTCAGAAATAACACAAACATAAAAGTCATTCTAGAAGTGATTTCTCCTAATTGACCAACTACCCTGACACCTCTACAGAGTGGGCAATTTATCTATTTCCAGTAATTCTGCAACTTGAAATAAGGGGTTGAGGAATCATCCTGCTCTGGGGCAGGATCAATAATGCTGCACTGGTAGAAAACAACAATTAGAACAACTTCTACTACCTGTGATTTCCTACTGAAGTTTAGACAAGCTGACAACTACTCATTCACAGCTACGCTGTAGCTGGGGAGTGGGAGTATGAAAAAGTCTTCCTTTCTGTGCAATAATAGTCCAAATGCACTAACTCTAATCCACACAGTTGCTGGAGCACAATCTGGTCTGCTGTTAACCCTACCCAATTGGTACTTGTGAGACATTTCAACGGTTCCAGCTACTCTTTGGGAACATCCTCTGGCCTGTTTTAGCCTTGGTACCATTCCCACATGTGACTTGGGAAAACACTAGTAAATACAAGCTAGCTATACTAAGAAGTTAATGCTAAGCTATTATGTAAATGTGTGGATGGTCATGAGGCTGTATCCAGACCTAGACCCTTGCAGTACTGAGCTTACTGATATAAACAATCTCAGATATGAAAGCATGCATCCTTCTGGCCTGACCTAAGCTGACAGAGGCTGGGCAGTATAAGACTCATCACACAAGCATCATGCATATAAAAAAAAAAAAAAAAGCTTGCCACATTATTTGTGGTATTTCCTCTCTTGTTAAGGGTCTCTGAGGGTTATAGCTAGTCTGCAAAAGCACAGAAATGAATCTATTTGACAGGATGGAGGAAAGAAGAGAGGATCATTTCATTTTCAAATGGGAAGAATTTTTCTCTACAGTCAGGGTCAAAAAATGTTTAACTATGAAATTCATCACACCACTGTTGTATTAAAGATGAGCGGTAATTATATAGTACCAATAATCCAATCGTCCCAAAGTAAAACACAAACAATTCAGTTATGTGCCCTGGGGATGGTAGTGGTAGAGGGCAAAGAGAAAGACAAATCAATCAGAATTGCTTCTGGCTGTTAAATCACAGCTCCTGAGCTTCATCCTCTATTCCTACATAAGCCAAAGCAATAAAAGACAGAGGATAGAGCCTGAAAAATAGCCAAAAGCAAGGGATACCTGGGAAGTTCTGTCCTCAACTCATCCTAAGGAATGTTTTTTTTTCCCTATATGTTTTTCTTGAACCTAAAACCTCCTTTCTAGCTACAGGAAGACAATTAATTGGCTCCATGGCCATTAGGTCAAGCCCTTCAACAGCACCCACAGAATTTAAATGTTGGTTTAACTAAGAGCTGTCAGGCAGAAGGTATTGTCCAGAGAGGATGTTCTTTTCCTACCCTTTCCTTATATGAGAGTGAAGCTACCTTGGCCTAGTTTTCTTTCCATCTGCCCACTTCTTCAGGTTCTAACTACGGCTTATAGCCTCTACTTGCTTTTCTATTATGCCTTCACATTAAATTTGTCATACATCAAATTCTGTTAAACAGTATAAAAGGGTAGTACTTTTTACACTTGCTGACAAAAACATAACATCCAACATCTACAAGCTGGAGTTGGACAATCTCTTGAAATAGCACACAATTTTTTGTCTAAGAGCTGGAGTTATTTACCAGAGGATGTGGATTTGCAAACGCTTTTCAACAGACTCAGTACTTTCAAAAAAAAAAAAACAGGTGCATTTTCTCCCGCCCTCCCTAGTGTTGCAAGGTAGAGAAGCAGGCAGTGCAACAGGCAGGATATACAACCTGTACTTGAATGTCTGGCTAGAAAAATCTCACATTCCCTTCTGATCTTAAAGTCTACATATTTATAAGGAGTCCTGGGCATCTAAAATTGGGACCTTTATTTTAAGCTTCACAGACAGATAGTATTCACAACAAAACAGTTGTATATGTTAGTTTATTACTTTGTTCTTGTCTTGGAAGTATAAGAAATGACTGAGTCAGCAGAATCATTTCTGCTGTTACTGTCATTGAAGTATCATGAATTGGGCCCTATAACTTGTAAAATTTTAGTTCAAGTCATGCAAGCCAACTCGTTACTTTTGGTCTTTATTTCAGTCAGTCAGCTTCAGTTCCATTCCCATGATAGAATCTTTCAGTTGTATCTATCCAGTAGGATAAGTATTTAGTAAAGTTGTTATTTTCAGGAAATTGTTATTTTGTTATTCTATAAGCTACAGGAAGTCAGCAAGACATTTATCTTAGTCAAATAAGGCAAATATCTTTAAGAGGAATAAAAAAATGTGAGAACAGCATTGGTTTTAATGGTATTCACAATAGTGATGAGAAAAAACTGATAAAAGGAGGATCACGCTGATCATTAAAATGTTTTAAACATTTCTCTGCTATAGAGATTACAGACCTCAAGTGGCAAAGAAAAATGGTTATAGTTCTACACTGTCAAGTTTCTGTCTTTTCTTTGAGATATTTGCTGAATATGTTTTGAAATCTATAGACAGAGTTGATGTGTCCCCTAAGAAACCTATCCCTGCAGATAAGAAGCTAAGCGTATATCAGGTGTGATTAATACAAAACATTTAAGGAATCTCCTCCAGTGGAGTAGGGGGCAGGCAGAAGAAAGTGAAGAAAAAAATGTTTGGAACAATATGCATTGCATCTCTGTGCACTGCACCCTGCACGTGCCAGTGCCATGGCCAGCACTGCTGCTGCTAACATCACTTGCCTTCACAGCCAGCACTTACAGATTTTAAAGCTATGTTGCTCACCTCATAAGCTTTTTTCTTCTGAGATCTATGACTTTTCAGTTGTGATTCCTTCCATCATCTTTTCCCTGGGCTACCACCTTATCGAGATAAACTCCACAGCATATCAGATTCAATAAAGTAACTCATGCCAAGCTCTGTTTCTACTACCTAGGCTACCTCTTTTAAAAACAGAGTGGAAGAGCTCTGTACTACAGTGCAGTCTGCAATGCAGACATATCTTTAGTTAGAAAAATCAACAGAAGCAGCAGTGTGGCATACACATGTACCTGCTGAACATCCTCCAGTTCTAGCCATAGTAATAGTACTTAGTACATATAATGCCCATTAAAAATCCTAAGTAACCTGATGTCTGCATTTACAGGTTAAAAGTTAAATTAAAAAAAAAAAAAAAGAGAAGTTATTGATAACAGTTTCAATGTGTTAGTTTTTATGACTAAATATTACACCTGGTATGCATATATTGGATCTAGCCAACAATATTTGTACTTGAGAGCATATTCTGTGCACCAGCTGTCAATTCATATTGGATAAACTGAAGTATACAAAAAAAACAACGTTTAACCAGGAGGTTGAATATATTTTTTTTTTAAACTATTCAAGTTGATAACATAGTGGAGTGCTATTTTCAAAAAGTTGGACTTCAGAAACACACTAAAACAGTCTCCAAGTATGACATCCCCCAAAATTCAGACAAGTCAATCTCCACGCGTTTTGACAAGTTAGATTAGTATTTTCTAAGTTTTCATTCGTTCTCTAACACACAGCTTGAGAAATTATCAAACCCTTTCCTGGTCGAGAGAAAAAAATTTCAAATTTTCTTTTTAATTATTTGTCATTTAAATAAAATGGTTAAAGAATTATGCTGGTTTTCAAAAAAAATGAAGAAAGAAAATCAATGATCAAACTGAAAACAATCAGTCTTACCAGAAATTTCCAGAATTTACTCTTTCCTTTGAGGAAAAAACAAAAGTAACACTTTTAAATAATCTTTTAATGAAAAGATTTGCTTTAGGTAGGAAGTCATCTTCATCTTTGAAACTCTACCTGAAACTTCCAATAATTAATATTGTGCTTGCATAATTTGTACTGTCCTTCACTTCTCCTTTCTTCGTTTCTGCTCTGTTGTTCCTGACATGAACTATATCAGAGAATCCCCCAAATAATTTATCAGCAGCATCAGAAGACAGGCCCAACTATCTGCTGGGTAACACATGTGGAAAGAAACACATCTCTGTCACATGTCTTCACCTACAAAGGCAGGCAATGCTTCCAGCCCTGTTCACCTCCTGACACAATACACCTATCAAGCATCCTTCTGTGCTTGGTTTCCAACTCCACATCCGCATACTTAATTGCCCAAAGTATTACATAGCATACTAGTACATGTGTATATGGATTGAGTCAGACTTAGGGAATGCCATGGCAAAAAGCTGATACTTGATGCTGTAGAAGTGTCTTATTGGGGAGAAAAGGTCAAAAAAAACAAACAACCAAATACAGTGATCCACATGCCAGTACTCCTCCATTACTTTTTTTCCTGTACTGCCATGCATTAAAAAGAGCACACAACCCAGTTCTCCAAACTCAAGTAGAATGTTTCTGGTAATCACTGCAGGCAAACCAGACAGCACATTGTGGTTGAATTCTCCTTGTTTTGACCAATGTGACAGTTCTCTGATCATTCTGATACTTTAAATAAAGCTTGAGGAATCACTTGTTGGGCATCCTTTCCCCTCTCCCCAGCATCATTTTTGGTTTACCATTTTAATATCAGGACTATATTTTGTTTAAAATTTAGACATGACCAAATATCTCCTTGCCCAAAAACAGTTAATAACTTTATGATCAAGCTATCCGCCAGGCTGAAGCCTACAGAAAGGAAGTAAAATAACATCAAGCTGTTTATTGCACTTTTATAACACATTTGTATTACACAGTGAATGTTGTGTCTGCATGGTAAGGACAGAATGGCTACGCAGCTGCAAGTGAATTGGATGTTGTCTATGATGTAGAATCACAGCTTATACAGTCCAGGGATTTCCTGAGACTTATTCTCCCACACCAGATGGATACTCTTCTTGCTATTGGTATAAAATCTCTTCCAGTTCTGACCAAAGAGAAATCTACCGGTTGCATAATCTACAGGTATCCATCTGACAATGGTTACATCAACAGCCTGATAACTTCTTTCCTTTATCTTCCCATTTCATGTCTTTAGGATATCAAAGCCAAAACTGAAGCCTGGAAGACTATTTCTTTTCATTCCACAATTCTAGCATCTAACTTTCAAATTTTGGGTTTAAAACCTTATCTAAATGCTAAAGCAAGCAACTACTACTTTCTCATATATTCCTCATGTATATAAAAAAAACAGTGGCAATGTAAAAAATCTGGACAGGTCACTTTACTTTGCATCTTTTCCCTCATTTCTAAATACAAAGAGAAAGATAAAATAGCATTGCCTTCAGCATTACAAGTATTGACCTTAATATCTTGATCTCTCAGGAAGTAACCCAAATATGGCTCTTGTTTCCAAGACTCCTAGAGAACAATTCAGCAGGATTTAACTTAGACCGCTAAATCCACCACTATCTTTGAAAGGCTTGTGATTCTTGTTCTCTTGAAAGCTGCTTGTTTCTTCCCAAAATACCATTTCCTCCTGCTACTAATTGTCCAGTTATATTTTTGAGGGACTCCTGCAGATGTTTCAGTAGCATTTCATCTGTTTTGCTGTAAGTGATAAACTTTCCAACTCTTATTAACTCATATTACATTTCTATTTTCATGCTATCCCCTTGTAACTTCTAGGCTGCCATCAGGACCAGAATAGCCCTAGTAATTCACACTGACATTATGGATACCATTAAGTGTACAATACTTCAATGAAATTGCCTCTTTGCTGTCTCCTTTCTGGCTTATAAAGATTCCTCATAGCTCAAACAATCCTATTTTATTGTTGAGACTGTTGTATATTGTCCTCCACAAAACATCTTCAAGGATAACATGGTTTTTCCATGAATCTTCATGGTATGCCCAGTAAAGGTTTCTTTTATGCCCTTTATTGCTAAATTTTGAGTTCACATCCAATTCTGCCCTTGATGTCACTAGGCTCTGAGCTGAATTTCAGTAGCAAACACAAGTAAACAGTATTTGTGCAATGCAGGTCCATGAAAACATTTGTGAACAATTCATTCTGCACAAAGGAACATTTGGGGACATCTGTATGAATTCCTTAGCACAACAGAGCATTGGGCATGTGTGTTTGAGTTTTTGTTTTTAGTATTTATTCTTTACCTCCTTCAGCAGGCTGACTTTGCAAGGAATTTACTAATATTTTTCTTCCAGACAAACTTAGGAAGTATCAAATAGTTTCATCTCCATAGCAGTTAGAACAAAGTAGGTGAAAGAAAACAAAACAACTTTCCCTTTTCTGACTGCAACACCAAGTGACAAGATATTGTACCACTGAAGTAAAACTGATCATCAGCCAAAAAGTATCAATAATCCTGGCCTATTTAGAAGAGCAACATTCTCTCCTCTAACATAATTTATTTGAATGAAAAGCCTGAAAAGGACAGAAGTAAAGCAAAAGCAGCCAACAAAACCAGCTTGCTAACATTCTTGTTTCAGAGGTCTGCAGCAGAGCATCACCCACTATTTTTAAAATTAACTAGATTCAACAGAGAGAGGAACATCCATCCAATGCTGGGGAAGAGGAGAAGCATGAAGATTAAAAAAAATGGTGGGAAAGAAAATCTCTACAACAAGAATATATTTTGAGGAAGTTATTGCCAAAATACTAGCACCACAGTCCTACTCTCTGAAGTACACAATACAGTTTTAATTGCAATCTGTATATGGATCAATGTGGCAAATTAGAATTTCCAGTAGGGAAGGAGGAATTGATGTGTTATGGGAATTTGTCTTTTGGACAGTCACAACAGCAGGACAAACATATCTCTTCTGTACAAGTTGATCAGAGCAACATTTTATTCACTGCTTAAGATACATTGGCTTTTCTCTTTTATCACTGCTAGGTATGACAAATAGTTGTTTTACTCATTCTGTCTCTATGGGCACTGGTAATACTTTTAAATGTTCCAAAAATAATTAAAAAAAAAATCTCCTCCACATATCACCTAAGAGGCTGATCATTTTCTGTCCTCAGTGCCAGAGACATTAGGAAATGCTGGCTTTTCCTATCAGCTTGTATATCTAGTTTATCACAAGACCCCTATTTGGAGGAATATCTTCTGTAGTTAGAATTCTTATTTAAAGTACAATCATGCTTTAGAACTGTATAAAGGAAGTATTTTCTTTCTTTTAAATTAGAAATCTTAAATTTACACAGCCTCCCATTCTTTAAATGAAAGAGAGGAGAACACTGTTATTTGGAAACCAGAGAGCAGAAGAGTAAATTAGATTTCTGAGACATAGTCCACTTTAATAGTTCCATATGTTTCTGGTAACATTTTTTTTTGTTTGACTTTTTTTGTTTATTTTTTGTTTGTTTTTTTTTTTTTTTTTCTTCTTTTTTTTCCTTTTTTTTTTTTAATATTTTTTTTTTTTTTTTTTATTTCCCTTT
>VWPW01000679.1:1265789-1421860 GCA_013389825.1 Crypturellus undulatus
TTTGTTTCTTTTTTTTTTTTTTTGTTTTTTTTTTTTTTTTTTTTTTTTTTTTTCTCCCCACTTTGCTATGCCATTTTTATCTTAACATTTCTCCTTTAATCTATTCAGTTCCCTTTTTCTAGCACTGGTCTTTTTCCTCCCTTGCTAAGGTTTCATAATGCATTTGCAGCCATTATCTTTTCACCTAAATAATCCCTCATTTTCTGATTCTCAGAAGCAGCATCTCAGCTGAAATTCTAATCCTGGCTGCTGCCTATAGAGCCTCCCCAGGATAAGTAATCATCAGAACTATTTGACATCCACTTACAGTGACCTTACTGGAATTGTAGAAGGATAGCATTTTATCCCTTCGACTTTCTTTACTAAGTCATCGTCCCATATAAAAACCTGAAAACCTGTATGTTGGAGGCAATAGTTCATGCAAATCCTTAAAGATCGCAGAATCTTTAAAGGAGACTTTAGGCTCCAAAAAACACTTATGTCATTAAACAACAAAAAATTATTCACCATTTTTGCCCTACTCAGAACATATGAACTCTAGCTAGACATTTTATTAAACAGCATATCCTATCATCTTACATAGCAATTACCCCACTTTCCTCTTCAACTTGAACTGAACATAACAGTCTAATAAAATCAGCACTTCCTTTAACACAGAACCCACCACTAATAATTCAGTAACCAAAATAGTTTAAACAAACAAACACTTACCCTTTCCAAACCCCTCCTATGATTTTCTGTTGTCCTTACCAGAGAGCTTCTAAGATACCATTTTCTCAAATGCTGCTCCTGCAGAAAGCCAGGTGCTTCTAATAATCTATTTATAGTCTCTGAAGCAGCCACTTCTTGTACCCTCAAATAATTGCTAGTTGTCATAGGCTGTGATCCCTGCAATCCTCGCGTTCTATACTCCAAAATAAATCTGTTCTGAATCAAAATGTGGAACAAAATCCTGCTGTGTCTAGTTCTGTTTATAACAGGTCAGAACATGGCTTTAGTACCCTTATTTTTACCAAAAAATACAATGGCAAAAGTTTGTTCTTAAGATTGTTTGGGCAGGAAAACAGGAATAAAATAAAAAAGGATAATAAACAAACAGGAATAATCACTTATCTATCATTCATTTTAATCCTTTCCCTGTTTATTTAACATTTCAGCCTTCTAATAAGGCCTTCCTCATCAGAGAGGCAAGAAACTATCCCCCAGGCGATTTAAGTGATTGTTGTACATTGTTAGCAGCTGAAACAAGTAGGCTGAAGACACCTGTAAGGAACAGGAATGTGTGCAAAGGGCTACACACAGATTCTTGAAAACTACAACATTAAAATGGGCAGACATGACTAGGAAAAAACCATAAGACATAAATAACAAGTAATTGTATTAAAAAAACACCCTCACCTATTCTTACTACAGGCTTTAAAATGCATTATTAAAAAAATCTACCTAAGGTTATGTACCAGATCTTCCCTATATATATATACGCCAGAAAAAAATCTATTTTCAGATAAAGAGAGGTGAAGGTGTTCTGTTAGTATTTATTAACAAGTCGTTGATAGTCAAAGGCACCAGTTAAAACACAGACCTCATTGATGCAAATTACTTTGGTACACCAAATAAAAACAAATTCCTGGGAAGCTTTCTCAAGATCAACCATAGCATTACGTCTTAAAGATCATTTCCTAGGACCAGCTGTAAAGCAGTTGAAATGATGAATGGCCTCTGAGAAAGGCATATTGAAGAAACAGTAAATACCAGATACAGTTAAAGAGTTATTCATAGTAGTATGGACAGAAAGCTCCAGATCTAGGTAGTTAAATTGAGCAAGGATAATAATCAGTTTAGCCAAAGCGGTGATGTGAAGCATTATCTGATCTGCAAACTGCTGAGGACGATTGATAATTTAATCAAATCAAAGGGCGTAAACTTCTAATGGCAACAGCTCCTACCATTCACATGTCTTGATTCTGGGACAGAACAATTTTCAGTTTGTTTCCAGAAGTTTATTTGTTTCAAACCATACACACATGCTGCCATTCACTTTCTGGCCAAACAGATCTTGAAAGTCTGTGCAAAGAATCAGAACGCCCAATTTGCTAGTCTTTCAAATGAGCCAAATGTCACTTGGAGTAAATTTACTAACTTTAGAGTGTAAGTGCCTCCCATGAGGCTTAGCCAAATGGCTAAACATAACTGCAGGTAGACACATTGTTCTGTAAGTACCTATGTCACGTAATGGTCCCAGCCACTAGTAGGTTTATGCAGTTGACTACATATTTTCAATATACAAATTCAAAACCCGCGTGGATGCAATCCTGTGCAACATGCTATAGGTGACACTGTGTGTGCAGGGGGGTTGGACTAGATGATCTCTAGAGGTCCCTTCCAACCTTAAGGATTCTATAATTCTACGACTGCCACTGTGAAATGCTCAGTAGCTGGACTAACTCAGGTGAAGAAATGAATTTCTTCAGAAAACAGTGTGGTTCAATGTCAAGCATCCGGACATCACATCCCTCAGAGGAAAAGGAAAAATCAACAAGTGGAAGCTGCAAAGAAGCCAGAAGTCATGTCAGGAGAAGTGACTGGAGTGTGCTGAGGCTGCTGTAATTCGACAATGCTGTCAGCTGTCAGAAGAGGCTTGTATGCCAGAGCAGAGCCATACAAGGAGCAGAAAACCCTTTTGTGCCTACTGTTTAACATTAAAATCACCTTTGCTCCTACAAAGACAGTAGGAAATGCCTGTTCAGCTTTCTTTTTCTTCTCCTGATTTATTCCACTTAAATGGATGGGAAAAGAATATATTCTTTTCTCTAAGAACAGTACATCAACTTTGACATATTATGTATTTTATGAGATGAAATCTGTCTTTAATGAGCAGAATGAATTTTATTCTGGCTTGATCTGATTTACCCGGGTGATTTATGTGGTGATGATCCAACATTTGAATGATGGATCTGATAGGAAATCTGTCCTGCTGGGGCAAACATGGTCTGATTGATAGATGCAGGTGAAATTCTGGTATATTACGAGATGTATTGCCAAGCAGCAAGGCACTCAGCAAAGCTGTCTAATCCATTAGTGTCCCTTGCTTCAGCACTTGTACATCTACAGTAAAGTCCTGTGGAGACTGGGCATTTTCTGCAACCTTAGCTACAGAAAAGTTCAAGTTAGCAATGATGTTGGAGTTAATACCTAACAAATTAATGTCCAAAATGCTCCAAAATTTATATCCATGGCTTATAATCTCATGAAGGAATTCGCTGTGAACTAATTTCTAGTTCTTCACTCTTGCAGTCTATTCAGGGTTGTCATTAAAACAATGTATGTTTCTCATTTTTTAAGCCATCCATAGCTGGATGGGAGGATAAAAAAGAACAAATGAATTTGCTCAGAAACACACTGACTGCGTGCTGCTGACAAATTCCAAAAGACTGACAGAGCAACTGGAAAGTTGCTAAAATACCTATCCTTCTTAATTCTCGCCTAGCAGAATCATTTTGGGGACTGAAGGCCATTTAGTCCACAGGAACCATTTAGTCCTTGGCCACTCTCATAGACAGCAAAGGAAGGAATGAGTTAACTTAGTGGTATAGGACTTGGATGTACCATGTGGCACAAGACTACTTTTAGTCACAGAGAAGACAATTCTATTAATGTACATCCTTACTGCTTCATTGATCGTAGAACCTTCTACTAGAATTGCAAAATTCCATTTTTTAATTATAGAATTAAATATTTTAATTAGAAGCATAATTATTATGCATAAGCAATAGGTTTCAAAAGCCTTATTTTCAAATGATTTTTGAATGTAGCTCTTGTTCTTTTATTTCTGATATCCTCTTTTCTGCTCTTCTTTCTCTTAAGGTTTGCTGGCCTATTTGAACGTCTTCTGCGACATTCATTATGCGGAGAAAATTAAACAGCTTGCAACTTAGCTCTTAGACTTCTAAATCCATTCAGTGTGGAGAAGGCTGCATACTATAAATAATAGAAGAGTTATAAAGGATACTATTTTTTTCCTGCTGGCCATGACATGTGTAGCACTGTACTTTTCCTCCTCTCCATCTTTACATGACAGTGGATAATCTTTTATGTCACAAATTGTAGTCAGGTTACTCGTGGCTAGTGATTTGTGAGAAATACTCTGTCTTAGCATAGAAAGTAGTTTGGGAATTGCTGAGAATAGAAAGAGATTTTCTCTTCCTTCAATTTCACTTCATATCTTTTATTTCAGAAGTAAGTGACTGATAGCTACTGAATACTGTCCCATGTTGCAGAATAATTTAGATTGGAAGAAACCTCCAGGGATCATCTGGTCCAATCCAGTGCTCCAAATCAGGCCCAGGGAAGTCTTAAAATTCTTCAAGGACAACCAGTGCAGTCTTTTGGGACAGCAACTTGGAAAAGGACATCACATAGCTGCTGTTTGTGACTCTGGGTATAGGTTTCCGGAGGCAAAGGATTTAATTATATACTTTATTTTTTTTAATTGAAAACAACAAGTTTAAGCAAAGTGAACTCTCATTCCCTCCAAATACTTCAGCTTTTAACTGACAATATAGGTTGCTGATAATTTATTTTATCCAAAATCTTCACAAGAAGGCACAGTGTGAAAATGCAACCATTAAATATTATGGTAAGTACATTTTCCCTTACAAAGACACAACTGTGAATGGTAGGACGAAAACAGAATTTCAGTAATATAGGACTGAAGTAATACATTCTATACCTTATAAAAACTTCCCAATTGAAGTCTTGACCACGGATACATTTAAAACAAGACTGGACAAACATACTTTAAGAGATGAGCATACTTTCAAAAATGACAATACGTGAAGGTAAATTAAGATGTAATGTGGAGCTGCAAGCCAATGAAGAAAGCAAAGGTGTAAAAGTGTGCTAACAAATTTAAAAACGACCTCCAGCGGATCCTAGAGGGAGGAATAAGAAATCAGCAGGAACTTCTTATTCCTGCCAGCAAGGGACTCCAGATGCTGTCTACTGGCCAGAGCATTTCCCTCCACCATAATGAAATCACTGAGTTTAGAACCCAGAAGAGCAAAGGAAGGGCGAGCATAACATCAGGGAAAAAAAGGTAGAAGCCAAGAAGTATGCACAATTTAAATTGCCTTTTCTGAATAAAAATGTAGTGGGTAAACACCAGAAATTCATGGAAGACAGGAGCATGTTGACCAATTAAGTATTCTAGATGCCCAAATACTTGGTGTGCAGAACCCCTAAAGAATAGCAGGCTGCAACACTTAGACATGTGCCACATCGGGACTTGAGTATTCCTAAAGAATTATTGCTCCTCTTGTTAGCTGTAGTGCATGTGTAGTACCCCATATTGTAACTATTCACCTTAAACCCACAAACTCCCAAACCTCACCATGAGCCAATGCTCTACAGTGCCTGGAAAGGCCAGTCACTTCCCTGCAAGGCTCCTAGGGTTCCCCTTGTGGATTGCGGCTTTCATGGTAATAAACATCTAATAACGGGAGTGGTGTCTTTCACCTCTGCATATTCTAAGTGTTACTGCCATTAACAAGCATATTCTTTCTTCTTCTGTAATACTAACTTATACTTTTGTTATACTGAATTTTTATATATATGCAAATAAATATCTAAATATATATATATAAAGACAAGAGCTTATTGTATTAACATATGTGCACATGTATCTGGAATGCTTTTTCTTCTCCAATAGAACATGACTTTGAGAGTGACACTACAATGGCACAAGTCCTCATACCCTTTGTATCTCACTCTTGAGATGTATTTTTAAGCTATCATAAGGGAAAAAGGAGAAAGAAAAAGGGAAAAAATGGGGAGAGGAGCAACAAAATGGGCTCATCATAATTTTTCCAGCCTCTTTAAGCTGTCATTTTACTTCTCATAGTTTCCAAAATATTAATGTTACATTGGAAGAGGGATCGTTTGCATTTATCTGAAGCAGTAACACAAAACATTTACAGGTTTTTACTTCTGCTGTTCTCTGGAGATATTAGAATAAAACCCCCTTACGAGATTTGCTTATAGTTAATGACAGTCAAACTGACAAGCCCTTGACAATCCTTATTTTAGGTGTCTCTCTCACGTAACTACATTGCTTTTATCTTGTGATCTAAAGCTGGGATTACAGAATGCATCCGATTTAGTTACACTTAAAATATCTTTGAGCTTTTCCATGACTATTAGTACCATACTTCTATATAAATATTTAAAAAATTCCCATCTCCTATCCCACCAGTGGAATTACTGATCTTTGTACTGATCATTTTATTTTTTCCAAAATCTTACATGCAGAGAAAATCACATTTTGCTAAATGTGAAGAGCCCTGAAAAGAAAATACATCCCCGTAAAACAGGTATGCTCAGTGGAAAAGACAGGTGGAACACAGGAGGCAAAACAGATGTAGAGACCGGAAAAAGTTCAGTAAAAAAGAAGGGGGATTGAAGGAGGGAAACAGCAGTTTCAAGTTTAGGCTAATGAATACTTTTCTGGAAAAATAGTGTTCTACTTTTTTTTGCTACAGATTGCTTGAGCAGTAACTGACAAATCAGCCTTTTCCAGCTGAGCACTAACTGCATGTTCTTTGTTTCTCATTCTTCGGGTGCCTGCCTGCCTTGAAATTCTGTGTCTGATCTGTGCAATTGCTGAGCATTTTCAGCTGCAAATGGATTGTGCTTTAGTAGGCTAAAGCCCACTAGCTATAGCAGGCTATATAACGCAGAGAGCTCTTACAAATGGATGACAGATGTATCATACTGGACAGCCAGTATCTTGCTCTCTTAATCTCTCTGTAAACTGTCTATCAACTGAAAATAACAATAGAGAACCTTCACATTATGAATCTAAATGCATTACTATGTATGATGCATTTAGATATGTTTGTAATTACTACAATAGAAAAAAAGAAGTACAAATAAAATGTAACTGTCTTCAGAGCAGGCGTTTAAATAGCATGTAATACATTGAATTAAAAAGTAAGAGAATATTTGTTCACTCAGTGAGCACAATTCATTCAGTAAACTGTCAGATCTTGTGAAAAGAAAAAAATTCTTATGACATTTCTTTCGGGGTGCTGACCCACAGCCTTTTTTCCCCCAGCTAGCCATATCTTCCCTTCTGTACACACCTATTTCACCTGCCAACTTCCAATATTTTTATCCTTTTCAATTACACACTTCCTCCCCTTAAATCCTTCTTCTCTCTTTTCACCCTCTGTTCTGTTACAGTCTAATCAAACACCTTTTTCCAGCATATGCCTTTCCCTCTCTAGTGCAACTTTTCCCCTCTTTGTCTGGATCAAACAGCTTAGTCCTCCTGCCTGCTCCATGTCAGCATTGCAGGTCACTGCGAGCACAGAGGAGAGAAGCTCCTGCTCTTCCTTTTCAGTGCTTTGCTAAATTTCAGTCTAAGCAGAAGCTGGTTCTATGGTTTTGCATTCAGTGCTCCGCCCTACAGCAAAGGTGTCAGGAAATGAGTCACTCATTTATTCCGTGTGGCAGAGCACATGTGCTCTGGTCACCAGTAGCTACTGTAAGAGGATTAAGCACACTGACGATCATAGCTGTAAAACTCTAAGAAGTTTTTATCTTATCAATTGGCCAAATCTGGCCTCCTATTACTAGGGTTTTCGTATATAGTGTTACAGAGGAACAGAGCTAGCCTGCTTCCAAATTTTACTTCTTTACATCAAAGCATGGATGCATCAGAGCCCTTGAAAGCAAGGAGCATCCAATTATGTAATACTGCAAAATAACTTACTTTTCCCTACTTATTTCTAAAAATTGACAAAATGTTCTCATGATAAACCCAACCTCTGAGTCCAGAGTCCATCTATCATATCTTGTGAGAAGCTGTAGTACTCTATATTTTAAGTACAATTAGCAGAAAAAACATAAACTTAACAGAAATTACGTTACCAGAAATCCTAGGTGCAAAGCCTTATATTCATATTCTATGACACCTACTCTTCTTTACATATGTGTAATTTGTATGAGTGTGCAACAGGACTCAGAGAAAGAGTGTTAAAAAAGAAAAAAAACGTATGCACAGGCTGCTTAATGTTTAATGAAAGAGTTTTCAGCTGGCATGTATATAATTCTACTGCCAGAGTTACCAAGATATATATACATGCATAATTTCCATTTAATATATATCATATACCCTGTTGTAAAGACATGTGATAAAACAGACTTACCTAAAATGAAGCAAAAATGAAACATATGCCAGCCAAATTCTCAAATGACAATTCAGGCTGTCATTGAACCACCCCTCAGGAAAAGGCCTGAGTAAAAAGGGATTTTGAAGGTCAATAAGCACAGGTTCAGCCAGATCTAAGAAGAGAAGAAAATACCAGTCAAAGAGTATTTTTCGGTAACTGTGGAGCTCTGGGGCTATGCACATGGAAGTTTCACCTTGACCTTGAGGCTCAGTCCAAGATCTAACAGATGATTGTTAAATGCTTAAAACTTTCTTTGAAAGTAAAACGTCCTATACTTTTTCAAGCATACTAACTTCAACTAGAGATTGTGATTTAAATTCCCTCTTGTAAATATCCAAGAACTTTGACACAGAGCTAAAAAAATGTGCAACACACATTAAAAATGTGTTTCATGTGTTGTTCTATTTCTTGTTAGGACATTTTGCCTCATCTCTGTACTGGCAGGGCATCCAACTAGTTGAAGGGAAAGCAGTTTTACAAAAAAAAATCATATATTTGGCACTTGAGGCTAATAATCCAGAGTGTTAAAGGTGTAGATTTAACTGTCCATTGTACTTCGTCATGCCACAAACAGCTAGGATATAGCTGGGAAGCCTTTTGTCAGAGTATCTCATCGCTACTATGAGGTGAGCATTCAGGATGCACGGAAGAGTATTTGCATTCTTTTACATGCTGTACCTCAGTCTCTGTTCACCTCTGAAATTACTGGGTCCCTGAGCAGGTGTATTGTGGCGAGTACTGGGAACGTGCCTCACTAAAATGAAAAGCCAGTGGCTTAAGCTGCCCGAGGATGTGTCCCCTTCCTTCACTGCAGCACAGTACTGCAGCACAGTTCTGCACACCCACCCAGGATCCTGGCCCTAGGCACAGACAGCTAACATGCAACAGAGGCTGTAGCTTTGAGCTGTCATTACTTGGGACACCAACATCATGCCTGAGAAGAAAAGCAGTGACCACAAGTAGGTTTTACTCGAAATCTGTGAAGCTGAGCGTTGCACATGAGCTCCCTGTATGCTCCACATTCCCATATAGCTCAGGTGTACACATAAATACTGGTTGTTGCCAAGGCCTGTTATTTTCTTTCTAATTGTGAAGAAAAAAAATATTTAGGATGTTAATGCTTTTGAGACAACATGGAAGTCTAAAGTTGGGAAGAGATGGAAAGCATTACTCTGCCTGGAGTTGTTCATGTCTACAATTAATCAGTACTTCAGACTGCTGACAATTATAACTGGTGAGTGCTGATAGCTCTATTACCTAGAATCAGATGCACGATGTACCTCATTTCCCCCTTCCCTGATTTTCACACACACACAAAAAAACCAACAACAAAAACAACAAAAACCAAGAGTTTGCTAATATGCTAGGATGAAGTCTATCATGTTACGTCTTCACAGACACAAGTGAAAAGCTACCATTCAGCTGGGCGTGAGATGCTGCAGAAAACAAGCAGCTGAAACCAGAATTGTGAAGTAGTGATTGACAGTAATAGACTGGAGGAAGATACAGATTAACTGTCAGAATAAAAAAAAAAAAGTTTGATCTTTGCTGCTGGAAACCCTGTTCAAATCTAGTCTTGGATCACATGAGTGTAATGATGTGCAAATAGCTGAAAGCATCTTTTATCTCTTTCAAAAAGCATAGGAGCACAAACACAGAGGGGAGCAAGAAGTAATAAAAGATAAAATGGACTGGGTGTTAAGTAGTCACAAATTACTTGGAAATGGTGATTTCCAGCACCAGGAATAACAAATAAAATTGGCAATACAGAGCAATTAGAGGAGGTAAAACAGTCAGTTAGGAGGTACTTCCAGGAGAAGATAAAAAGCACAGACCACTGCAATAGTTCTGGCCCCCTGTCTAACATCTCAGAGCTCTTTAACAATGGGAAAACAGAATAAATTAAAATTACTTCTATAATAATCGGTCTGTTTAAAAAGAGAATGTGCTAATTTAGTACAAATACCTCTTAGTGTAGATTCATTATACTATGCAGAAATGAAAGAGAAGAAGACAGAAATCATGGTTTTACAAAGCGGTAATGAGTCATACCATGTTACCAAATAATGATACACTGAAATACAGCTGTAAATGGGACAGTTACTGTAAAAGCTTTAAGACAATTAAAAGAAATAAAACATAAGATAAATTTAAATTAATCAGCGATGTAAGAGCACTGGCAAACCAATTAAGATATCCATTCATGAAGCTCGTTAGCAACCAAAGAGAAAGCACTAGTACTTAAACCTGTTTTGAGATAAAATTTGTAATGAGAGAAAATCAATAAGGTAAAGCACTATTGAAAAGAGGATGGCATAGCAGGTGCTGCCCAGTTGAATGAATAGCAGCCAGTTACACGCTATGAATCATGAGAAGACAAGTACTGGAAAAGGGGACTAGGGAAGAAAGGAGAGCTGCAAAATCGTCTGCAGCAGTTCTGTGGGGAACAGTTCTCGATTACGTCTTGACATTAGTGATGAGACAGTCAAGCTATTTAGGGAAGTGGTAGTGAGGCTGAGTCTATTAGTAACTACAAAAGGACTTGTTCAGCATATCTTAGAATTTAAAATGCTTGGAACTGGCAAAATTTGGGAGTTCACCAAGTTTTGCTATAGACAATAGGTAGAACTGACAGAGGACTTCTGTAAGAGGAAATCTCAACAACAGCATAAACAGTTCTCTTGAACAGGCTGTATAAGAGCTTTATACATGCAAAGACCATTCACATCCAGTATTTAAAATGACACTGGTATTACCAAAGGGGAAAAAAATCTGACAATGTATTTGGAATCCAAATCAGAAAGGAACATTAACATGAACTGTACATGCAGAGGGGGCCATTTTGCCTCAGAAAAACATTTTAGTCTGAGACAAAGAGACAACTGAGAAAGGGCCGTAAGAGAGAGTGGGCAGATATGAATATGAAAGCCTATGAAGAGGTATGTTCAGCTGTGAAAGTTAAAGTTAGATTATCAATTTCAATGTGGCCAGCTCAGTATTGTAGTATGGCAGTGAAATGCCCCATATAAAGTGAGCTAGGCACCTAATTTCCCCCCCATATATTTGGTAAAGCAGTTATGAATCACAAATGAAATATGTTAACAATTTCACTCAGGAATAGCAGAAAGACAGCAATACATTGGAATCAGCCAAATTCATTTTACTTCGTGAATACGGTTAAACTAGTTACAAGAGATTAATTTAAACAAACAAAAAATGTATTGCACTCAACTGACATCACAGTAGAAAGGGATTCAAATTTGCTATAAATTTTTGTAAAAACATTAATTTTTACTGACAGGTCTCAGGGGTTGTCACTCTGTGTATAAGGGTAGGCAGCCAGACAGAAATTACCTACCCCTATTTTCCCTAAATTTAAGCCTCAGCCTCAGTCTCCTCAGAGCCAATTGGTGTGCGCTTGATTCTGGCACTAAGCCTTTCTTGTGTGGTGCAAACATTTTTTTTTTTTTTTTTCTGTTTTACTGTCATTTCCAAGATTTGGAGCTAGACCTCTAGCTGGTTGAGTAGTTTAACTTCATTTTACTATAGTCATGCACATAGAGCAACCAGGGAATTTTGCTAACCACCCTTTGGATATACAGTACAAAGCCTCTATATAGTTCTACCAAAATCACAATATAGGTAATAAAGCAGAAGAGGTATACACTGCCATGTTTCAAAGTATAAACTGCTGCTAGATAAGGAGAATAAGAGGAATGAAGAAATCTTGCTAAGGACAGGTTGACACTTAATTGTGAACTTTTGCAAAATTTCTTGATTCAGTTTCTGAATCACTTACTACTGGTCCACAGATATTAGGACATCAGACTCTGTGGGTTGTCATTATCAGCATAAATATTCCTCACATAAAAAACTCATACACTCAACAACAGCACGGAGCAGTTAATTTGCTGCCCAGCATATCTGCTGAGATACTTTGGTGCTATTTTAAAACGTTCAAGAACTTCCCACTGACTTAGTGCTAAGACAGCATGGACCTTTTCTCAATGCTATCCACTGTACACAGAAGTCCAAAAAGACTCATTAACTGCACAAAGCATCTACCTGCTGCTTCCCCCAGTATATTGACAGGTATGCTTGAGATGCAGGGAAGGAGGACAGGCAATATAACAGATTATGGTAAGTTCTGAATTTGCTACACAGAAGGTATTTGTCAAGTAATTGTCCTCCCACTGCCTAATCACCAACCTCTGGCCCTGTAGCAGTTTTTTTTCCTGTTATATGCAGCCTAAGAGAGAGTTCTGTGATCTGCAGTGGAAGGGGCTTTTCTCTCCAATCCTAGTTCCCCAGCAAGAAGTCCTTCAATTTAGCCTGAGGAGGTTGCTACAATCAAGAAGCCAGACAGGGAAATTGCGCTTCTACCCCATGCTGGAACAGGAAATTGCCCTCTTCTTTTTTTTTTTTTTTAATGGGTTTGTTCTCCAGCTGTTCTGTGATTACCAAGAACACAATAAGGGCAGTGGGATACTTGGAATTGTGGAACCCTCTTCCCTACATCATTGATGCACTGAAAATATGGCCTAAGTTCCCATTAAAAGTTTACCTTCCTTGTATTTAAAAAGGAAGAACATGACTTGACTGGTATCTATAATAAAAAATATTCTGTGAACTTGAATTCTTACGAACTCTTAGGCTCCTGGGAGAGACTTCAAAGAATCTATTCCCTCTCCTCCTCCTTGAATGAATACACGCATTACAAGGCAGAATAATATTACTCATCCTTTTTCTATATCTAGGAGCTAAACAGATGCTGTAAGTCTCTAGTCCTTCCGGGGGACAGATGAAAGAACTTCACTTCTTAGACACTTATGCCTGGTAAGGAGATAGAGAGAAGCAGGCATTAGTTGAGTCAAGTAATGGATCTATAAAAAAATTAAGAGGGGAGAATGGGATATCGAAAGAAGACCACATTCATGTATGTGTGTTCTAAAATGAAGGAGGGAGGAAGGATGAGGGGAACTTAGCAGCAAGAAAAACGTCTAGTGAATGAGATGTGCAAACAATGTCACAGGGGGACATGTGCAATATTAGAGAAGGACTGGATGGGGTCAATACAGAGACCTTTTCTAGAAGACAGAAATGTTGCTCATCTAACTGCTCTTTGTTTTGAAAACAAACAAACATCCTAGTCCATCCTCCTGGCCCCCTTCCCCCACAAAAAATCCTGAAAAGAAATAGGAAAAAAAGTTGACCCTCTCCATCCTCCACCAGCCTGCTTACTCCTTTAGCACAATGCTTCCTCACTTTAAAATGTAGTATTTCTTCACACAGGAAATATTGCCTTTGCATGATAAAGCAAACTGATGTGAGTAGATGGAGTGTAGCCTACTTCTTCACTTACACAGTGACTGTTGCATGACCAAGTGCAGATCCATTGTACACATGCGGCAAATCTGATGCAGGATACATGGAAGTGATGGCTTTTGAATTTGCCTCTATTGGAAGGTGTGAACACATTTCCTCTGCATCAGAAATCCTGTTAAAGAAGAATCAAATAGACTTCTACTATGGACAAATCAATGGAATTTAGGGTAAAGTTGTGAGAAATTCAAGTTACAGTAGCAGTGTTGTTTGGTATCAGGGTGGTGCCTTTGTGCACCATCAGTGCGTTAGTTTCCCAAACTGCCCAGTTAGTCCCTGTATGGAAGAGGCAATGGACTAACTAAACAGCATGGACTCACTGGACTGAGCTCCCAGCCCTGGTCACATCAAAGACTTGACGAGTTATTACAGGAGTTCTGTGGGTTCAGGCAGCCCCTACCCTATGCAAACAGGCACTACGGGTATGTTGATTAACATACTAGGTGCAGAATCTAGCAGTCCAGATTGACAACCCCAGGCAGTTCCTGCTGCAGAATTGCCCAGGCTGCACTGATTTGTAAATAGTCAGTAGACAATGTTCCTGCAGATGCAGGAGAGCCTTTTGGGCACAGCTAAAACAGTCAGGATATGTTTTGTATATAATTTAAAATAACCAATAGCAATGGCCCGAGAATGCGTTGCAGTGCTCATGTGGCACCATGTGCCAGCTGGATGCACTAAAAAGACAGTTTGCCATTGCAAAGACCTTGCAAGGGTGACTCTCATGGTCATTCTGTGACTGACCATACTGTTCCTGAGATTCAATTCCCAAGAATAGCTCTACTCAATGGAAAAGATTTCAATTTTTTTTTATTTGTTTGTTTGTTTACTTGTTTGTTTTAAAAACAAACACTGCCTGTCAGTACCTGTACAACACGTCCTGACAGATTAAAGTAAGTAAATTCCATTAACCTGCAATATTTGTTTAACAGAAATCCGAGAAGGAACTGATCTGACTAGTCCCTTCTTTTGACTTATTTCGGTGCCTATACACAGGACATTTGCTGTCTAAAAAGCTAGCAGACTGAAAGAGTAGGAGAAAACAAAGCACATTTTACATGCAGCATGTCTTTAAATTGCAATGCTGACAGTTTTTTGAAGAACATCAGATTTTATTTCTGATCTGAATCCTTGAAAAAAAACTGTCATAGCATTCTATGATGACTGAATTAGACTAAGGTATCCCCAGACACCTGCACTTCTAGAGTTATTGCACACAAGCTACAAATCTCTGGTTAAAGAGCTTATTCAGAAAAATAGTGCTTCCAAAATCAGAACAAAATCCAGATTCAAGAGGCACTTGAATACGACAAAAGATTAACAGTTTAGCAAATGCAGCATATAGGATAATTTTAGTTTGATTTTTGTTTTTCTAATCAAACCCTTCCTTCCTATAATCAAATTAATTTCTACAATATAAGGAGGTGGAATACTGCCAATATTAACTGCCTTTTCAGTGAACAATGGAATGACGGGTGGACGGGGAAACCACAAAGAATACATCAGTGTTTCAAGGGAATCTTAAACAGATTCAAATATGCTCTTTCACACAAACATTTCAGAAAAAACAAAGGCATTTGATCCTTTCAACACCAGTAACATGAGATTAGAAAGCAATATTGTATTCCTTACACCTTACCCCGAGGGAAGCTTAAGTGGATGTGTGAATAGAGTATACTATAAATTTGTATAATATATATGAACAATTAGTTCTAAATTATTTATGCTATGACCTATATACAAAAGACTCTTATCACTTACCTCTATTATACAAAAAGGTTCTGTAGGATCTGCAGCTCACTCTTCTGGTCCCTGAGACAAGAGTAAGAAGAGGAGATGAGTGCCTACTTCTTGGATTTGAATTTAGGAAAACTACTAACTGTTAGTATGGACACAGTTAGTTGTATACAGAGCATCATTCTTGATAGCTCTAGTTTATTATAAAGATGATTTCTCTGCTTGATAGCAGTATTCCAAATTATAAATTTTTCATAATAACTCTACAATTTAAAGTATGCAAAGTCTTTTTTTTAATAAACTCTCTTTATTTCTCCATCATAATGGATGTTATTGTTCCTAAATCTGCAGTGCTTATTCGTAAAAGTAAAATATGGTTTTAAAACTTTTACTTCTTCAGCCATAAGTTGTAAATATTTTGAATTGTCTAGAAAGAGAGGAAAAGTCAACCTTTTATTTAATCATTCTAGTTAATAAATATAGATCAATACAACAATAAAATTATAAGTAGATTTAAAAGAAAAAAAATCCATTCATTACTCCGTATTTTCTATCTTGAGCAAGCCCATTTCTATGTCCAAGTTTGCTTGTCTTTAAAATGGAAATAATGAGAATAGCTTTTTAGAATTGCTGTAGATGATAATCAATGCATCACAGCAATGTGATATCATCTCCACTTCAATTTATTATTCCAAAGTTTGTCATGTAAATAGATTAAACATGAAGAAGGCATAATGTCTTATGTTTCAGTTTGTCAATACTTCCTCCTGAGTTTAATTTTGTCCATCTCTCAGAGCCTTGCTGCTGTCAATGGTATCACAAGCAATACATAAAGTTAAGCACTTGTGTATCTCTTCATATAGTACTAGTGTGCAGGACTTAGTTCTGCTGGACCAGAAGGTACAGCCTACTGCAGCTAGATGGTTAGAGAATGTGACAGACCTCTCTCATGTTTCCAGATGGCACCTTTTACATCTTTTCTAGTATATCAGGAAAATATACATAGTGCTTGTCAGTAAATTTTACCAGTTTCTAATGTGACTTTTTGGACAGGCTCTTTCTCTATTCCTGAACAAAACTACTTCATTGATTTTAAAGTTAATAAATGCAATTCAAAATAAGACTAAAAAAATACATTAAGCAAAACAGAACTGAAGTTCTGTAAGATAATAAATAACACCCTTGACACCCGTTGTATATTTGCACAGGTCTGTAAAGAGACTCCCAGGGTAATGTTAAGAACAGCATTAAAAAAAAATAAAATTTGCATAGAATCATAAAATTACTGATGTTGGAAGATGATGTCTAACGAACATCTAGTTCAACCACTCAAATCAGAGGGAATTGGATATGCTGCTCATGACCTTATTCAGCTGAGTTTTGACTGTTTCCAAGGATGGAGAGTCCACAACATTTCTCATGACTCCCTTACAGATCCTCAAATGCAGTAGAGAAGTAAATAAGGAAACATGCTGAAATTTATAATAGAAATAATGAGAATTATTCAAGCTGCTTCTTAAAATGAGAAATGAGTAAAGTGATTTAGATAGAAGTACTTCTCTCTAATATTCACTAGAAGCATAAAAATCACAAAATCAAACAGAGTCAGAGAATGGTTGAGATTGGAAGGGACCTCTAGAGATTATCTAGTCCTAATCCCACTTTCCTGCTCCAGCAGGGACACCTAGAGCACATTACACTGGGAATATATCCAGGTGGGTTTTGAAGATCTCCAGAGAAGGAAACTACCCAACAACCTCTCTGAGCAGCTCTGTCACTCTAATGGTAAAGAAGTTCTTCCTCATACCCAGATGAAACTTTCTGTGTTTCAATTTCTACCCATTATCTCTTCTCTTATCGCTTGCCACCACCAAGAAAAGTTTGGCCTCATCCTCTTTACATCCTCTCCTCAGGTATTTAATGCAATGTTGGATCCTTTGTAGCATTTTGAAATGAGAAGGAAGGTTTGAAAACAAATACTGTAATGTACTCTTCCAGATAGACTCAAAGGCAAAAAACTCTAAGAGAGCAAATCTGCCCCTCGGCTCTCTTGCTGAATAGTTATAGTGTGGTCAGAATCCATTTGAAAGTGAAAAAAAATGCTGGAAAATCAGCCTTTCACATGAGATTTCTAAATTGATTTATGACTAAGTGTTGAACACAGAAAGGTATGTCAAATTTTGGAGCTATATTCAATACTCCTCTACATCTTTCCCCCACACCCACGTACAACTGCCGATGCAATTGTATTTGAAACTATGAATCATAGCAGAGAAAAAATGCACAAAATCAACATGTCTGTTTAAAAAGAAAAACTGTTTTTGAGTATTTCAGCTCTTTGCTTCTAGTTCTACTCAGAACCCGAAGGCATAGAAACAGCAATAAATAAATAAATAAATAAATAAATAACAAACAACATGTAGGCCCTAATATAGGTCTTTTTAGTTTGATTTTAACTTGATTGCATGAATTAAAACGAAGAGACACTGTAGGCCTTAATTCAAAACTATTCCATAAGGTATTTCCTGGTTTGGGGGTTGGTTTGGATTTATTTTCTCCCCCAGAGAAGAGAAAAAGAGGGACAGAGGACAGGGTCTTCTTGTATCTGTAGTACTTCCCTCTGCCCTTATACACTGATAATTAGATTACAAAAAAAATATAATTTTAATTGAGGACCTAAAAGTTCAAAATGTTGTTTACAAACAGCTCTAAGCCATGTACACAGAGAATTTAATGTGCAGCCAGTGATGGTGTTCATTAGCCAGACTCTTCAACTAACATGCACTCTGTGCGTTACTGCCACAGCATTCCTTTATGACATCCTGATTGCTCACTCGTAAAGCAAGGACAGTGAGTGAAAGGGGCTATACTTACCATTTTCTGAACTCTAGTCAATCTGAATTTAGCCAGAAACAACACAATTCAGGAGATTTCTTTAGTTCTACAGTCAACTATATTAAGCAACATTCCTCCACTACAGAACTCAGCTAGCTAAACAACATAATCCTGACAGAAATAACTCTTGTATATGGTTTTCTTAGCTTTATAATCTCAGTAAAAGACCATCATGTATGGAATATATACATATATGGCTCAATTATTTCAAGGAACTGCATACCAAGATTTCAAAGCTCTACTGCTGGCTATGCCACTGATTCACTATACATCCTTACAGAATGTATTTAAGAAGTTGTCCACAGAGGATTGAGAATGATTCACAAATGTTGTTTTTACTGTGTGATAATGTGGTAACCACTGACTAGAAGTAATTGTTTAGGAAGCTTCATTGCTTTCGTGAACTCTCCTTCTGTGGTAAAACAGGTGCTTGTCAGAGTGCCAGGTGAATGCTGTGAAAGATCAAAATCTGTCAGTCATGAGGCTTCCTACTCCATTCTTGCCTAAGGATCAAAGCACATGTTTTCTCTGTCACTAAAACATGAGTATTTTGATCTGTCTCACTATAACTACTTCCTGCAATGGCATTTTCATTGTATGCCTTTAAAGATTATTTCATTATATGCTGGAGAATCCTTTATTCTTCTTATCCGACTTGCAGTGAGTAGTGAAGGGAGTAAAGATGAATTTCCAGATACATTTCCCAGAAAAGCTTAAGTTACAGCAGTCACAGAACTTACTGATGATTGCTGAAACAGATAGGTATGGATTAGGGCTAATGTGTCTAGTCACTGTTTTATTTTATTTGGGAAAGCAGGAAAGAAGGGAGGAAGGGGAGGGGAGGAAGGGGCAGAACAGCTATTTTGATCTTCATGTGATAAAATTTGCTCCTATTGCTTTGGCTACATTTTTCTTAGTTCAAATGTGCTTCTGATATATCAGTTTAAGAAAGCTTATTTCCATTAATGCCAACATTGTCTTAAGAATTTCAAATAGATTACCGAAAGCTCTACAAAATGAAGTAAATATAATTATCCTCTCTTAATGGAAGCTAAAGCAAAGAGATTGTGATTTATATCCTACCAATTATTTAATGAACCACTGGAAGAGCACTCCAACTTTTTACTCTCAGTTGTGTACCCTGCCTTTTATGCCTCCCCTGATAATTTGACTTAGTTTCTCTATTCTTCCTTTTTCTCTGTTACTCTGTACATTGTGTATGTCTCTCTCTCTCACACCAAATTTTGGAAGGTTTCTCCTGAAACAGCTGTTTTGTGTTTATAAACAAATAAGACTCATGGTTGATCTCACCACTATCAATTTTCTTCCTGATTATACTCATGCAAGCAAAATGAAATATTTCAGTCATGAAAACATTAATAAAATGGTAGGCAATCTCTGAAACAAGACTGAATCTTAACGATTTTTTTTATCAGAGATAGAGAGGAGACATCTGTCACCCATTTCTGAGATTATTACTGCAGGTTTGTCCAGGAGAGACAGTTCAGCTCAGGTGTAACAGCCCCCCCTTGTGTAGATGTTTTGTAATGTAACAAGTAACTAAAATTGTGTTTCTAATTTAAAGTTTTAAGAAAGTGCTCTTGGAGTTGGGAATGAGAACAGAAATTCAGAGAAAGAAAAAACAGTCATATTAAAATACATATTCCTTCAATTTTCAAGTCTGTGACACATAATTAAGATAATCACTTTTTATGGATGGCTCCCCTTGAGCCAAATCATCCTAATGAAAATAAATGGCAAATGTCATTCCTTTAATTGAACAACACTACATGCAATTTTTACCTTAATGGGAGGAGAAGGGAGAGAAATACATTATCAGAAGTTAATGACACAGGGATACTTAATTAAGTTTCAGAAGCATCTTATTCCAAGTTCCAGTACCTTAACAGAAAAATTCCTCAATAGACAGATTTAAATTAAAGAAGACAGATCAAGATGAGGAAGCATCATATTTATAGGGAGATGAAATTCAATCAGTAGTATTTCTCCTTTAGTATATACCCTGATTTCAGATGCCCCTGGAATGTTCCCGGGCCTTAACATGTTGACTCCAACAGCAAAACTTTACCAGTGAAATACATGAATGTAGGACTGTGTACATGAGACAGAAAGCTTCAGGATGGCTATGCTTGTGAGTACAGTAACCCACCTGAAACAACACTCATCTCTATATTCTAACAGTATATATTTTGTGCAAGAACCTTGTGCATAGGCACAAATGTAGAAAAGCAACACAAACAGGAGCTGGTCTTCATCTACGAATCATTTCTCCAGCCATGCGGCTGTTCCCACACACATGATTAATCCCACCTATTCTTTGCTTATCTACTCTTCTCTCTTCACCCTCAGCCCATGAAGGCTGCAAGCTGCTCAGTCCTTGCTGAGCGGCAAGTTGGAGCATGGCCTCACATAGAGGAAGTCTTACTCCCACGGATATGCACCCACGAACACAAATCAGAAGAGATTAAATCACCCATGGATGGCATGATAATTTCTCAGAAGCAAAACCTGGCCTTGCTTCTGTCCTTGATTTTTTTGGTCAGGTAGGACATAGTCTTTTATAGCAAGCAGGGTTTCTTGGGACAGGGCCCAAAGTTCATTTTTCTGAAAGCTGGCTAAATCAGAAGTAGACCATCTTCGAATATTCTGAAAGTGCAACTCTGTCCACAATCTCCTCTGTGTGATTGAGTTGCTTGTGCAGATGGTGGTGCATCTAGAGGTCACTCCAGAAGGCTAGTTGTGGGGGTTGCAGTCGTGCTGTTAACAAGACCTGTTGTACGTGACAGAAGCAGAGATAAGGAATGGCGGACGGAAGATCTTGCGGTGTCACGGAACGGGCAAGGGTTTAACCATATTAGGGCAAAAAGTGATATCTGGAGCCTAATTGGTACATAAGACAACTTCCACCTGGACAGAAGTTATAAGAGCCAGCAGCGTATTTCAATAAACATCATTTTGGCATATCATCTCATAGGTGTCAGTGCTTCTTGACCCTGAGGTGGATGGCCTCAGTATTCCCTCTATAACCACGGACAACCACCACGGGTTGATAACGAATCTGACAGCTAGTAGTAGTTCTCTTTTTTGATCAGTTTATAACCAAATGTTTTTGTTCAGTTTACAACCAAATGAAATTGTCACATGCAGAATCTCTCTTGATGTTGTCCATTTTCTCTTCTCCTCCAAAGTCCTCCTAGTGAATAACTGGATCTCCAAGGGGTGTGTTTTTTCAGAGTACTTCATGATGGATCAAAATACTGAATTCCTTCTGCCTTGTGCCCTGTGTGGTCAAGGAAGCATTCTTTGGAAAACATGACAAGAGCTGGGGTGAAATCACTGGAAATTGTTTGGGGAGACTTCATAGAAGAGTGTTTACCAGGGACTTGAAAAGCCTTTGTAGCAGCAGAGCTTACATAAGTTATCTGCAGTTATGTGGACGGATGCTATGGAAAACCCACAGAGCTCTGAATGGAGGAGAGACATTATGGAAGTACAAGGGGGAGAAAAAAAAGAAAAGACAGAAAAGATGCTATCAAGGGATAAAGAGACCGTGTAGGTGGAACTGTGATTAGTGACCTACACAGAAACAGAGAAATGTTTAAATAAAACACTATCAGCTGATTTACATTGCTACTGTTCTTCTTAAGTTAAGTAACACCATTTAGACAGTAGCCATGCTCTATGCACTTAATCATGTCACAGAGAGTGAGGTATTTAAAGCTTTGGAAAGATAAATAAGAAAAAAAAAAGAGGGCAAAGATTCTAGGGAAAGGCATGGGATTGAAAGAGATTCTAAGCATTTTTTTTTTCAGGGCAACAAGAGCCTGAGTGTTTGGAGTGTGCAGTTGTCTTTGGAGATGGATGTCTCCTTAGTATGCTGTTACTCAGCTGCATCTTTCAAGCTTGATTAATACTTAATGTGATTGTCTTTAAAATCTGTCAGCTTTTGGCACGGATCAGATAAGCAGCTGAGGCAGAAGTGCAAATATTTGTATTAGAGATTTGCAGTCTGCTGTGGATATGATTAATAAGTTTTGCCTATGCACCTCCAGAGATTTTGTTTTATAAATTACCCTGCTAGGTTTGTATTAAACCAAAATGTTCAGAAACATTTTCCTATGATTTTATTATTTAATGCAACAACAACAAAAAAGTGACACTTTGCTTAAAGGCTCTGTGTGACACATTTTATGACACTTGCAAATTGTTTAGAAAAAAAAAAAGATTGAACAGATATTGAATTAATTGGAAAGGCATTCAATTACAGAAGATGCTCTTTGATGATAAAAGGAAATACTAGCAAAACAGTCCTAAAAAAATTAATTAAAAGAATTTTCAGGAAAACACAAGCGAAAGCATTTCCAAGACAGTGATAAATTCCAGAGGTTGTAAAACCTAAAATTTACAAAAATGAGTTGTGAAAGAATAACAATTATTTGGAGGTAGAACACGAAGGAAGAAAGAATTGTTCAACAAAAATGGCAACTACGCAGACACATTTTTGGTCACTGTTTCTTCCATCTGAAGGACAAAATATAATGGAAACTTCTCTTCGGAGTGAGTATGCTGTTAAAATAAAGAAAAAAACCCTCAAAGTTTCTGTTTTGCCTGTGTTTCTCTGGCTGTTATCATGTGGATGCTGGCTAACACGGTCATCAGGTATACCAGAAGCGAAAGGCAAGACTTGCTCCAAAATCATAGCTGAAATTAGGCTAGAGGGACTGAAGGGAAAAGCTGAGGAAGATAGCTGGTAAAAGATGAGAATACCTGCCAATATTCTTGACATTTTTCACATTCCAGATTCTAATTAGATGCTAGGGTACTACAGTAGGTCAAGTTTCAGAGAAAGGAAAAATTCCGACTGCCCTTTAATAGCATTTGACACTTCATGCTCTTGTGGGATTCAGTCTCCAGAGGAAGATAATTACAGTCCCTTGAACAGAAATGACATTTGATTTAACAAAGGTCCACAACTACTCAATTAAGGTAGATGGGCAAGAAATCCTGCCTGTTGTAACATCCCAAGGAAACTACTCATAGTTGTTTCCTTTCCTTTCCTGCACAGAACATCCTGATTTTAACCCCTCTTTATTTGAGTCCTACTCTATTTCCCCAAAAGGCTTCTATCTACAAACCTAAATCCTTTAGGACTCATTTCCCCACTCATGCTTTCCTTCCATAAACTCACCTCATCCAGTTCTCTTTCCATGTGCATTTCAAGTTGGAGTAAAAGGAGCAGACACATAGTGTAAGAACATGTTTGTTAGGCTGAAAATGACAAAATGAGATGAGACAGTTGACAATGTTAAGGAATGTCAAAACAGCACAGATTCTGAAGCTAAAAATAAGACTTTTATTAATAAAAAAATTAAATTACTTCTAAGTTACAGTCTGTCTAGCAGTGCAACTTTTGTTTAGAACCTTCCCAGCTTCCCAATCTGGCTTGAGAAAATAGATATGCTAAGTATTTCTTCTACAAAAATGTTTTTTAATCCTGTCATTCAGGACAATATTTTTCAGGAAAGTCATTCAGATGATGAAATCCAAAAAGCAAGTGTAGTTCCTAGTTCAGAAGTCTTCCAAAGAGTCTTCCTTTACTAATCTAGCAGTACAACCATTTTAAGTAGAACTATGCAGCAATTTAGACTTTTCTGAAACCTGCTAAGAGGTTTCTTTGAACAAGAACCATGATTGTTTGCACACAAATACATCACTGGGATGTAGCTACATTCTCCTAAATATGCAGGCTATGAAGCGAGAGATGCTTGGAGTTATATCTCAAGAGGTCTAAATTCACAAATTGCAAACTACAGCCTGTCACTATTGATTACTTCTTCCAAAACAACAGAATGACTGGAATGCTATTGTCTACATTTTAGTGGTCTGAACACTGACGGTTTCATCAAGAGGCAAAAATTTCTATAAAAGACAGCCAGTCCGCTTCAGTGGACACTAGATTGTAAGCGGTGAATTATCAAACCTGCAACTTTTCTCTGTGACCAGAACCATACTACTACAGTGTTCAGCTTCTAGTTCTGCTACTGTACTTGTGATTTTCACCACATGTTGTACTAAACAGTGTCAAGGTAATCAATTTACAGTCCCTTTTAGGTTCCCTGGCGCTCAAAAAGAAGCACAAAAAGAAAACATTCTCAATTACAAATTGAAAAGAAGCTTCCTCAGCCACCACATCTGCCTTTAAAACAAACTATTTTAAAAAAACAAACTAGAGAAAACTGAGACATCAACAAAATCTCAGACACTTAAGCTATCAGTCAGAGTCTGTGGATTAAGATGCTTGGCCTTGGATCCTAAGTCACATTTAGATTCTGTTTGAGTCCAGCCCTTTGATATCTTATGCTCTAATAATAAATTAATAAATAAATATATTTTCTACTCATCCTATTTTCAATTCTTACTGGATTTTAGCCCAAGCCATCCCAATACTGAAGTTTAAAAGTCCTTTAATCTCTAGATTGCTTGTCAGATATGTACAGGGATTCGAGATTGGGTCTTTGTTGTTTATATTTAACTTCAGTGTTATCTACCTGCTCTGCAGTAAAGAAGCAGGCAAAATACCCTTGAAATTCTGCTATACTTTTAATGTCTTTAGAAAGTTTGCCTGCTGGAAGACCTGTTTAAACAGCTGGGAAGAAGAAAAAAGCCCTCAAAAAATTCAGACCAAAGGACTATGAGATATGCATTCAGGCAAACATGGACAGACGCAGTAATTCGAATGGCACCTTGTCTTCAGATGCCAGTCAGTCAAGTGTATTTTAGCTGCCTGGATTGAGATAGTAAGCATTCTCAATAAAGATATTAGCCTTAGGGCCTAAAACTTTCTTGCACAGTGCCTTAGGTGTCCTAGCCTTTATAATGACTAAGTAACCATCTACTTGCAGTTCATGGCCTGCCTTTCACCGGCTGCTCTGAAACCTTTCACTTAAGCTGCTACGACAATTTTATACCAGAGCCTCTGTGGCAGCGTATTCCCTGTTGGTCTCCTGGTGTTATCCTCTCGGCGTTGCACCTTCAAGCCCTGACACCAATGTCATGACAGACTCTCATGGGAAGGTTTTCCCTGGCATGAAACTCATCTCTTCTTTCTCTGAGCCAGTTACTACTTTTTAGTTATAGATTTCCGTTTGCATTACAGGACCCAGTAATATCATGCTTAATATCTAGCCAGTCTTGCCTGTCTTCAGCCCAAATCCAAAGGAGGACTCAAACTGGGATGGATTTCAGGTGCCTCTTACACCTAGTATCAGCAGCAAGCCTGGAATTACTTGACATAAACCTTCACAAAGCTGACCGTCAGACCATGGCTGCTTTGTTGCACTTTTCAGGTTCAGTTTTCTACTCAACTGCTTTATTTGACTTATTATGCTTATTAACAGGTATTTTGCATAGACTATCTCTGTCCATGACAGTCACTAATAAGTCCCGGCACGGATCAGATGACCTCCCCTGGCAATTAGTCAGTGCAGGGCAATGACCATTTGCTGAAACACATTCCCACAAACTCAACCACTTGTGAATCTGTCCCAAGATATTATTGACCACATACAGAAATCAGTCGTGGATGAATCATCATTAATTGTCACCAGAAATTAATTGCTAAGTTATTAATTTGCAAGTTAATTAATTAATTTGCAACATTCTTTTGATATCTGTTTTCAAGTAGAAATGGACAAGAAAAGTAATATTTTTCATTAAATATGAAGAATAAAAAGGTCTAGCAAGCACCTCAGCTTCAGAACAATATTCACTAGTGCTCTTTAGACCTTTAGTTTTCATAATCTCCTTGTAAATCATGAGTGTGCAAGACAAAATAGACCAAAACAACCCAAGCAACATTTGGAAACAATCAGCATTTGCCATATGATACCAAACATGACTGATATCTAGCCACTGGAGAAGTTTATCAGGGTAAATCCTGAAGGTACTAGTATGGAAAAATGAATGACAGTTCTAAATATTGAAAGGGACTGTTGGACTGCAGCAGAGCTCTATCCTCAATCTGAAAATACGCTGTTTCACAACGCTCCATCTGGTTCTAACTTTGCCATACACTAGAATACCAGAAGCAGAGTGTATGTCGGTTGAGGAAAGTGAGAGGTGCTGATAATAAATTTTCTTTTAAATAAAGAAATAGAAAATAGTAAACATAACCTCCTTTTTTTGGTTTAAATTACATCACCAAAATTGGCTGTGCAGCACATGATGTATCACAATCTGTACCATGTACAATAAACAGTAAAGAATATCACAGTAGTGATTTTCAGCTGCCCATGGCAGAATCACTCCCATTGTCTTCTTCATGTTAACAGGTTTCACAGTGTTATTTGAAGTAGATCTGTGGACCTGATAAAAAGTTAATTTTGTCTGCTTCAGATTAAAAACATATGCATTTTTTCATGACAAATTCTTGGTACATCAGGTATCTTGGGATCTCTGCAGTTCTGTGAGGCATTGCCTAAATTATGTTCTCACATCAAATACTTAAAAATGTCATTTTATTCACCTCAGCAATGGCTGAAACAGAACTTAAGCATCTGGGCATAGTGTGATAGGGCAGCACAGACAAAATGAAATAAGACCAATATCAGCAGGGAAGATAACAGCTTTCATAGTCTACTTTTTTCTTTTTCCTCCAACAGAGCACAGTTAGATCCTTTGTACAGGGACACCACAAATATCTCTGACTAATTAATCTATTTCATCCATGCGCTTCCTTTGTACTACAAACAGAATTTGGGAAGGCAAATATGATTTGAAGTATCTGAAATAATCTATCCAGAGAAAATATGTCAGTTAGTCACTAGAATTATTTTTAAACAAAGCACAAGTTGATACACTAGAAAATATAAAACAATAAAATTCTTAGTACTTTCCTACTTATATTCCTGTGATATTCCAGTTATCAAATACCTATGCAAGATTAATGTAACCGAAAACAACAATAAACAATAAGAAAACAATATGCAAGAGAGCTTTTTTTTATAATGCTTACAATGATTTTCCAGATTCTTTTCAGATTAACTAAACAACATCTAACTGTTAATTTGGTGGTTTATGAGGGAGTCTGAGTACTTTCAGGAACTCCTGCCACAACAAACTTCTTATCTCATCATTTGTAGGACTAACAAATAACCAGGAAGAAAGCTTGGGAAACAGCATACTTGGAAATATAAAGAGGAGCTAGGTCTTCTAAATTATAGCAGGTAGAGGAGAAAGCCCGAGATGGACTCATTAGACGGCAAACATATGTTTCAAATATCATTCTGTTCCCCCAAACCAAAAATGGGCTGAACCTGATGGCTGTTCCAACCTGTCTATATCAAAACACAGACCTGACTCTTCCATTGTCATCACCATATGCCTGACCCTCTACCACTCCCACCTCACAATGTCTTATCCATCGCCACTTGCCACACAGACAGGAAATGAGATAGAAAATTACAGGGAGCAGAAAAATCAGGATAATACAAGTTTTATTAGTCTTCATTGAGGGAATAAATAAATAAATTTTTATCTGCCCTAAATAGCCATTTTCCAGTAAAGAGAAGGTTGCCTTTCAGTTTGTTTAGTTTTTAAACACAGAATATTTTGCAACACTTGCAGGAAAAAAAAAAAGAAAAAGAAAAAACATAAAAGGTTCAATGTAGTTTGTGATGTACTACAGTACAGAGGGGTGTATAAATGAACATGGCATGCAATAGCTCTTTGGTGGGTCCCTGTTATAACCAATAGCTGTCTTCGTGTTGCTTGGTTCTGCTGTTTCAGCTTGCGGAGAAAATCAGCACATTTCCAATGTCTAGCCAATCTGTCACTTTAATTTTGGTTTCTGCACTTGAAAGAGTACAAAATATGACATATATTTGTGAAGACACTACTTACCCCAAAGTGCCTGTTTGCTCACTGGCTTTATCTGAGCCACTGGAAAACTGCATGTTGGAGAAAGTATTCCTCTCACTTCACTGAGTCGCAGCCATGAAGCAGGACAAGCCTTGAAGCAGAGAAAGGCATCTGCCAATGCAATTGCAATCAGCCTTTCCTCCACTGCCCTGAGGAATCTAAAGCACAAAGTCTGTCCAGGGAAGCACAGAGGCTGTAATTTTGAGCAGGATCTGTACATGGTGTTAATATTATCTAAACTAGTAATAGGAAGGGGGAGGTGGAAATACATCTGCCAGACTTCAAGAAACTGAGTGTTAGGATGATGCACACTGATGGAACTAGGGTTAAACAACTGGAATTTAGGCTAGATATAAGCAAATCATTTCAAGTAGTGAAATCAGTTGCACCTAAAAGCTCATGCAATTCACTAAAAATTGAAGCTGGCACGCAATAATCCTGTTAGACAAAAATTCACTTGTCCCTGCATAGACAGAACTTATGAATTAAGAAGCCTTTCAGACTACACGTTCTATGACTAACAGCCTTACTATCTGATAAATTCTCTCTATTAAATACTATTCTTCTCTATCCTCCCCTATCCCAAGTCTATTCTAAAAGTCTATTCTATTGTATGCACATAAATTAGCTCTTCAGTCTTTCACTGTTATCTCATTTTTAAATATGTAAACCGAATCTCAGTCCTTGCAGTGTAAGCACACAGGGATTCTTTTGTTAAAGGAAAATAAATAGTAGAGAAGTTTTTGTTTCATGATGAATTTGTTACTGCTACAGAGAACTGCCTGATGTTCAGGATTGCTCAGTTTTAAAGACATTCATTTTTTTGATCCTCAGATGATCTTTGTGTATCCTCTTTGATATTTTTGTGTAGCTTTTTTGTGATTGCATCCTAGTCCTTGCCCAAGTATCCTTACCTAAAAGTAACGATGACCCAGAATATGTTTCAATTATCACGCTACTAATAACTGCAGTTATGTCTAGCCAGCTCCCTGTTCTCAGTGCTGGTGCTGGCGACGGCGACGTCTTTTCATATTTTGTTCCAGACAGGATAGAGTTCTTTCAATGTCAGATTGATAACTCTACAATCTAGCTTATAACTTTGTTCTTCTCTGCTTCTGTCTGATACTTCAAAAGGAAGATCCAGCTACAGAGCACGTCCCGTGTTTACAGTCAAATTGGAGAACATAAATACACGCTTTAAAAAAAAAAAAAAAAAAAAAAAGACTCTGCTTGTTAAGCAGCTTTTTATCAGTGGTAATAGTTGGTTTATGTCCAGTTTCAGCTAAAATGGAACTCTTTTAATAAACAAGATTTTTCTTAGCCGTGGACTAAGGCTAAAACTTCAGAGACATATAGTCTCAAATTCTGACCCTCCTGACATCACTGTCATGACTAACTCAGTCTTTTTCTTCCTAAGGACATTCTTTACTTCCTAAGGTCATTCAGAATTTCTCTAATACCTTCACTTCCTACAGCTCCATTCACATTTGCATCCCATGGCCAACTGACATTAAACATATTTTCACAGAAGTATTCAAAAGCCATTGTCTGAGTACCTGTAATAGGCATTTTTTTCCCTACATTGTTCACCAATTTAGAAATCATAAAACTTATTTTATCTTCAAAGATAAGAATAATGTTAGAGGCCTCATCCCTTCTGCTTCAACATCTTGCTTCTAGGAAAATTATTTCTGTTAAATATAATAATTCTGTTAAATTTAATTAATTTTGTAAACTATAACATAAATAAGTATGTAAGTATAAACGTGATGCTCTTCTATTGCATTTCAGCAGACTAGAACATCATCTGTGAAGACTTACTCATCCTGTCTGCTATCAAAAATGTCAGGTGCTAAACATAGCACAGATGCCAATCTGCTGAAACAGTATTTCCGAAAGATAAAGTGTGCTCTCTTTTTTAAGGTCATTGGCCAAAATCTGCAGAGGCTGAATATTTTTCTATGTATAATGTAGCCACCATTAATGTCCTCATTATATTGGTGGAAAACATTGCCATGTTTATATGTTTAGTTTGTAATTTGGATTGAATAGATAGGGATAAAATGCTATCTTTCTTTTTTATTTTATTTTTTTTTAATTTCTGCAATGACTGATATGCTATGTCCTCTCTGTTGGCTAGAAACAGAACTAGAACTGGAACTTTCCAGATGGTATGAATCACAGGGCAAGAAGGTTTTTCCTTTTTTATTCTGTACTTTGTAGAAAGTCTCCCTATATCCTGGAACATATTTCCACTATTTACTTCAGCTGTTTCATTCTTTTTATATTTTGAAATGAATTAAACATCTTTTTCTATGTATTCTTATGAGCTACTACTTTTAACATTTGTTATTTAACCATGGTGGGACTAATTGTGGTAAAGCTGCATGTAGACAAAATCTTCCCTTTTTAACCACTTATCTTACGTTATCAATGTTGCTTCTGCAATGTTAGTATTTTCTGGCATCATGTTTGCTTGAGCACCCCATCTTTGTCCAAAACTTCCCATTACTTCTTGATTTTCTCTAACTGCAGTGATACTGTTATTCTCTTTGTTCATACTGTGGGCATAAATTATCATGTGGTACTATGAGCTGCATTTGCCTCACTTTTCCAAGAACCAGGCACTTCTTCAGCTTGTGGTATTTGCCAAAAAAGTTTCTTGTGCTGATTTCTATATTTTGTCTTCAGTTTTTCTCTGCCTCTTAGGTTAAGGTCTTGTAACTCCATATCTGATCTCTGCCTCAGCTCTCTTAAAAGGTCAGAATGGCTAATCAACTTCGAAATTTTGCATATGTTTTTATCTTTCTTTGTATCTTCTCAAACATACCAGTTGTACACTTGCACACACTGCATGCAGTATTCCTTGCATTTCAATAATAGTTTCATAATGCATATTTTACTGGAACTAATGGAAATCTACACCAGGTAGATTCCAAAATCACTGTTATCCAAAGTGTAGTCTGACTGTCCCCTCCCTTTTTTTTTTCTTTCCCCTCAAGAACAAAGTACAGTTTAATCATTTTCCAGTTATTTTTTATGTGTTTTGTGGGGCTAGGTACGGTACCCAGTTTAGGTCCTGTTTTCTTTTTGTGCAGAGGATTTTCTTAATCCTTCCAGAGCCCAGAATTTGACATCTCTCTCTTTCCTTCATTGTCTAGGATGTATCAGTGTGCTTACATTGCTTAAAATGAACCTGCACAAAACAGCCCTTCCAAATGACTCACGCAAGAGCTTCTCTTCACAAAGTTTTAACTCCCACAGTGCCCTCAGCTTTCTACTGAGAAAAAAAATTCTCTCTGCAATTTCCTTTGAATATGAGTTCTTCAGGAGAATGCTGACTTTCCTGAAAAACACTTGGCAAACCTTGGAAAATACTCCTGGTGACTACACTGATCAAACCAGTGATACCACTGAACTCAGAGATTTGCTCATCTTTCAACTGGCAGAGAGAAGCTACTAGTGCAGGGCAGAAAGTAAACAACACTGTAAGTAACTGCCATAAGCACACAAAATACTAAGATATTCAAACCCACAAGGCACAGGCATATCTTCCCTGAGCAACAAAGTTCATCTGAAGTGCAAAGGTGTTATGATCAATATCTTAAACTGACATCCCATAGCAGAAGAGAATAAAGAAGACATTTTACCTGGATCTGCAAATAGCTATGCATTTTATCCTGCCTTTTATCTGAAGCACAGGTATATCAGAAGAATGATAGCAAATTATAAATTAAAACAATTTAGTGGAAGTTTATAAGCACAAGCAGGCTGCAATGAGCAATTGTTTTATGAAATCCAGATGTGCTCTAGTTCATTCTGCAGCTCTAACGATGAAGAGCATTCTAAATATACAGACATTATCCTCAATGCATAAACACTGCATTCCTATTAGTTTTCATTCATAAAGAAGAAGGAAACACCATCTAGTTGAGAATTTATGACCCTAAGAAGAAGATTGGTAAATAAATTCAAAAAAAAATAGCCAAATATTTTTGATTCCTGCTATATACACTCTCTTCTGGCAGACTTAATAGGCAATATATATCCATTTTTAAATGGTGTATCTAAATGAGAAGCACACATAGTCAAGAAGGCTGACAGAAATCTATCTTTTAACTTAATGGTAGCAATGAATACAGAATTTGGAAAGATTTATGCCAGGACTCGAGGAATGTGATATTCATCTTGAATTAACTAATTTTTGCAATCAGTGTTCTGTGAGTGATACACTGCTGCCAGGAAAGATTTGTGGCTGCCTGAAGTACCAATTACCCTCTATTTTCTACAGTTAAAATGTCTGATTATGTGAATTACAGCAGCAAATTTTACATATCGCTTAGAATGGGAATGAATGTACTTTCTATTGTGTCTAGAAATAAATTTTGTAAATAAAAAAATAGAAAGGGAATCATTAGGACTTATGCAAGAAAACTTAATTTAGTATGTTATGCATTTATTTTTCTGTTCAATGATACTTCCCATTAAGGTTAATTTTTCTCATATGTTAGAAAAGAGTGTTCTTGGGAAAGGTCAGCTCTTTTCAAATATAGGATGAGTCAAGATAGCACAGTCTACAACCTCCAATGTGAACTAAAAATGCTAAGCCACTGCTTTAAAGCTAAACAGATCTCACTCTTGGTATATACTGCTATAAGTTCTTCAGATTTCCTGGGATCACTCTTGTGTCGCAGAAACCTGTCAAGTGCCATGTGTTGACTGTTGGACTGTCTCATCTGACGGTCTCATGCACTCTAATCACAGTGCTGGTAGCCCTCAGATTCCCAGAACAGCTTCTCTCCTGCTCCAGAATCACACATACCAGCAATAACTTATACAATTGACTGTGTCTAGAGCACTGATTCCTGGGAATTTCTGCCCAAAGGTATTTTAGAAATTATTTTTCTCTAACTGCAAATCAAATATGCAGGTTTTTAAGTGAGAAAATAAATGAACAAAATAAGTAATTAAAATGTTTTTTTTTTTCTCTGATAAAGTTTTATGCCTAAAAGCAAGCTACAGTCAAAATGTAGATCAGACTTGCAATAAGGCATAGAAATAGTCATTGATGAGGCACAGAGATAGAACTCAAATTACTCTGATTTGAGTATTTGAGAAGCTGAGAGCCTTTGCAAATCGTCTATGAAACATACTCAGGGAAGTTTATTAAAGTTATTAAATGGTCTCCTAAGAATCAATGGGCCACAGGGGAATGCATCAGAAGTGCCAATTGGTCCTCAGCACAAATTTTTGCTATGCTAAGACACATACAAACAACCATCTGAAAGCTTATTTTAGATGGTGGGTCATTCCACAAGTCAGTTTGGGTGGGTTTTGGTGTTTCTATTAGCAGTGAAACGAGGCCAGCTTTGCTTATTATTTGCATGACAGAATTCTTAAGTACATAGGAGATTTTTTCTTTTTTTTTTTCAGAACTTCAAATAATAGAGTGTCTGCTGGAGCTTTAATCTGGTTAGTACCATCAGATATCAAAAATATCAAAGATGTTCATGTACATATTACATCCCAATATGCAAACAAATGCATGAATTTTTTTTGTCACTTTCAATATTTCTGTCTCCCGTGATACATCTTTTACTAAGTTCATTTTACTTCTCTTGGCTTCTTGTGAATTGCCAAAACGTGGCTCAAGCCAAAGGTGAGGCTGCGAGTATGACCACAGCTATGATAATTCATTTGTGGACCATATCCAAGAGCCATTTCTATCAGGCATTTTTTTTTTTCCTCACCACTACTGAGGTACACTAGCTAGACTGTAGTTGCACTATTCTATTTTTCTTTTTTCTTTACATTTCTTTTTTTTCTACTTTTAAATATAAACATAAGGGTTACTATTGTGCAGATACACAACCTTTACCTTGACAGACTATAAGCCTTTGCTTCCTTTGATTTATGTGCCAGTTCTTCTGGAGTGAATGACTTAAGCACATCCAGTGAGAGAAGCAGATGAAAGGGGCAGAGAATTGAAGTTACAGTCATTTGGAGTCCGCTTCACCAGTTGGAGATCATCAAGATATAGGAACAGATGAGGTACCCCAGGTGGTAAAGCTGTTATCTGATAGTTCAGAATAAGGTAAAAAATGCTTCCATTGGACTCTTTCTGAAATGAGTTGCATAAGAATACTTGAGAAAAGAAGTTATGATCAGCAAATCCACAAATTAGTTCTAGGATACAACTATGATGAAGTGAAAATTAAAGGAAAACCTACACTGTTGAATGAACCTATTTTTACCAGATATGCCATCCAACTGGTATAAGCTGAAATGAAATTGATAACCTTTGGAAAAAAGAAATATTTGACGAGACAGAACTTAATTTAATGATACTCTCAGCTAAACATTTCTTAAAGAAAAAAAGGACTATAAATGTTTCAGGAAATATCATAAGTACCTTTGTAGCCCTAATGGCACTATTTAAATTCCAAAAATCACAAAACCAAGTAATAAGCCAAGCCCAGTATCTTCCTCAGCTCCCAGTGGGTGGCTGATTCTGAGAACAATTAAAAGGGAAGTGCAGAGCAAACTGACATGTTGCAGGCATGCTGCAAAACAGTTACCAGTTTGTGAAACAGTTTGCCTATTGCAGCTGTTAACCTGATTTAACCTTCCTCAAACTTAATTTTATTTTTTTAAGGCAGACAACACCTCTTTAGTGAGGTATTAAAAAGCTCTTATTCATTGTGACAACCTGACACTGTGGAGACTGAGGAGTGAAAATGTGGCAGGGAGAGTGGCCTGAAAGGCCATGTCATGCTTTAAGCAGTGAAGGAAAAAAGCCCTGGAATTGACAACACCAAACCTTCACAGGAAAATCATGAAGACTTAAAGTTGATGGAATGCCCAGATCCTTTCAGGAGAGAAGGTCAGTAGAAATACTCATGAAAATCAATGTCTGGAAAAGACATCAGCAGGCTGAGCAGAGAGAGAGCTTTGTTTATGTGGTCCTTGAAAGCAGTTGTTATTATACAAAAATCTGAAACTGAATCAAACAGTCAAAATGAGCTTGTGGTACTCCACATGAAATCTGAGGTCAGACGTATTTTCACTTTCCCTTCTTCATCTTAATTTACAGCCTCACAATAATTTGACCCAATGCAGAATAGTTCTTTGGAAGGGATAATAACCAAGAGAACGATGTTTTATTTCTGACTGTGCACGCTGACAAATGATATCTGCTCTAACACCTACAGTGTACAGCACTCAAATATAGGCCCAGGCCAACAGTGACTATCTCTCCCTCTTTTCTTTCTTGCTCTTCTCACCTATTCTGAAAGCTCCTTCTTCTCCAGCAGCCACACAAGCTTCAGATTGAGGCATCTGGGACAAAAGAACAAAAAGTAAGTGGGATTATAACCCGCAATCTAGCCTTGGATATGTTGGCAGCAATCACCTGGATGTTCACGCATGTTTTTTCCATCCTTTTTCTTTTTTCCTCACTTTTAGGAAGGGCAAGTCATGGTGAAATGGGTCATGGCCTCTGCCAGTACCATAGCAAGAACTAACCTGCCCTTCCTATAAAAGCAGATGCACTTGCTGGTGATGGAAAAGTCAGTGTGGGACCTGGCTACAGGCAGAGCTGCAATTCCAATGTTGTTGAGACAGGCAGGTGAAAGATCTGCAGGGTATACGGGAAGAGACTTGAGGGCACAAGAAATGCTCTGTATAGGGGTGGCTCTAGCTTGATTCACATCCCCAGCTAGTGGCAGAGGGAGAAGATTTATGGATTGTATTTCAGTCTAATGGGATCACTGCTAGGTTTGCTAGATTTTAGGGTGGAAGGATTTGGGGTAGGGAGACCAAGACCGTGTAAATTGTCACAGAGCTGGAGATTACAACACATGTATGAACTCATGGGGGTATGTGAGTAGGACAGGAGAGAAAAAACAGGTAAGAAAAGAAAAAATGGAGATGAATACAGAAAGTTTGAAAAGGCTGAACTCTTTTCAGCCCTCCTTTGCCCTTCTTCAAGCTATAGTTAAGAGCAGTAATTCCTGTCATTAGTCCCTAAACACATGACACTGTTTAAGCACATTTGGGGCATTTGTGTTATTCCAGTTCCCAAAGTCACTAAGATCATTGTGTAAATAACCCATATTTCTTATTGATGACATTTCCCATCTTTGTGTCATGAATAACCTTTTTCTTTGGTATTCGTACCAAAAAAAAATATTAAATTAGTCCCAGGACTAATTGCTGAACTGCTTAGTAATCCTTCTCTCTTCCTGTGAGAAAGTTATTCTGTCCCAGTTAGCTAATCCTTATCAAACTTGGGTTATTCTCATCATCTCTGACTCATCTGGAACCAGAACAAATACTTCATTATCAAACACTTCATTAACTGTGCTATGTGCACCTTCTTGGAAAATCAGTTATCCTATCAAAAAAGAGACTAGGTGATCCTGGCATCATCTATTTTTGGTAAATTCATAGTAAATTCATGTTCCCATTATTTGTTTGTTTGTTTTGTATTTGTCTCCATACTTTCACTTCCTTCTACCTTGAAAATTTGCTCTACAGTCTTTCATACTATTAAAATCAGACAAACTGGTCTGTGCTTGGCTTATCAGGATTTTATCTCTTTTCTATACATTTTTAGAATTGTATCTGACTCTGTCTACTTAATCATCAGTTTTGAAATTTCATATGCCGGTTCCATCACTGTTCTGGAATGGAGACTGCTGGGTTATCCCCATCAGATCAGGTTAAAGGATCTATTACGAAGCTGCTAACTACCACAAGTACAAACTCAAGGGCAGCAAAGGTTCAGAGGTGCTTCTTTGTTCACCTCTACAAACTAAATACTACATCTCAAAAGGAATAGCAACTCCATTCCATGCTACTAGAAACAAATACCTATTGCTTACAACCCAAGATCAGAAACTGGCACTGCAAAACTAGAGGATAAGGGTTCAGAAGAATTTCCTCTGGATACAAAAACTCACTACTATCAGAACAAGTCAGAAAAATAATTCTGTTTTAGGGAAGCAGGTAGAAAACCAAGGTTTAATTGTTACAAAAAAAAAAAAATAGTGTACAGAAATATTTTAGTATACCCAGGAAATCCAGGGGTTATGGCATCTGCACAGAATAAGAATTACATCAATTACCACAAAAAATGGAACCTGTGGCCTTCATCTTCTGTGCAATTAACCTAGTCAGTGGTTTCCAGCAGCAGACTATAAAGTTACTCTGAACCAGAATACATTATATATATATGTATATATATAAACCAGAAGAGTTCTAAGAGAAGAATTTCATAAAAGGAAACTGACTTTTTAACAAAGCTGTATTTTTCAGTGGAAAAAAAATCATTAAAAAAATCCCACTCAATAAGGTTTAACTGCCATTCTAACTGCAAATAAATAAAGGAATCCTAAGACCAAGCTCTTGGCATTTTTAGAGTATAGTTATTCACTGCTAATCTCTTCTAAACAAAAAAAAAGATCAGTAACAACAGTTCCATTTAGCATTAACAAGAATTATTATGCATATGGGGCATAAGCATTTTAGCATAACATGGCAGTTGGCTGAAAGCCTGAGTAAATTTTTTTGTATTTATGGTGCAGTATATGAATACTATAGTTTCTTTTTTTTCCTTTCTTTCACACTAAATTATTCAAGTTTTATTTCTTGCCCTAGGAAAATAGTACTATCCTAGGCTGGCATCCAAGCAAGTATTTTTTAAAGGACTAAACAAGTTTGGATTAACTCTGTGAGGTATTAAATCACTTGATGATTCCTTAAAGAGAATTAAAAGTTAATTCAGATCATTTTAATTACGGGATAGACAAGCCTGCTAGTGAAGGCGCCTGATGGCCAGCCCAGAAGAATTAAACCCTCACAGTATGTGCATCACAAACTGTATACACTTACCTTGTGTTGTCTTCTTCCCAAAGGACTGGGAATTTTAAGAGGCCCAAGGAACTTATCTTGCTAAATCATTCCTCTTGATTCATTCAGACACTTTGTTGCAGCTGCTGCTTACACATGCTTAGGTGTTCTGTTCGGGTTTGCTCCCACAAACGTAGGGATGCATAGGTAAAGAGCCAAGAAGAGAAACATCAGCAAGACACATGCTATGGAAATATTTTGTTAGCCTTGAAACCTGTAACAGCTCTTAATAACTGATGAGATTAACTCATTACAGGAATGAAAGAACTCTTCTCCTCCCTCCGGATGCCATCTTTGCTAGTGCAATTTAAGAGAAAATCCAGATCCAAATGTCACCATATTATTACTTTTGTGTTGTTAGACAGCTATTCTAGAGCAGTTCATTTCAATGGCAAGGGAAATTATTGCAGCCTGCAGCAAGTGGGATCATGTGCTATGGCAATTCTGAATATAACTGATCTCAGCTGCTGTGTACCAGCTGAGGTTCTGGGGCTAGCTCCAACCAAGGACTTAGCTGCCTGCAGCAAGGCTTAAGAAGTGAGACTCACAGACAGCTGATGTCCAAGCTTGGAGACATCTACATTTACTAACTATCTCCTTGTTTAACCTTATCATTTCTTAAGCACTAAGAATTCTGTTTTACTGTGTCCTGGAGTACTCCAACAAGAATAGCTTAGTGTTTGGTCGAACCTATTTGATTCCTCCATCCTTCAGTGTCTTTGTGTGGTAGCAGCAAATCATATCTTTGTTTTCCCAGGCGCATATGCAATTACTAAGTTTCATGACTGAACAGCACAGTAAAAAATTAACTGTAGCAGAGATATTTTAAATTCTGAAAGCTGTTAAGTTCTGGCTAAAATCACTAATTCTGAGAATACAAAAGACCTTATATCTAACTTTTGTTGACCGTAGTTTCTCACTATTTTTAATCTGGAGTGTCTGAAGAAACAGGATATGCTGCAAATCTCACAAGGACTTTACTCAAGACTTTTATCTCAGCTTTATATGTGCATTTGACAACTCTGTACAAATGTCAAATGTACAATTGTTATTAGTCAAGCTGGGTTTCAGTGGCAACTATATCTAGGCTGTTTGTGTTAACAAGGATAGACAATACAAAGGCTTAGTGGTTGGGGTAGAGATTACACATACGAGGAGGTTTCAAAAGTGATGTGGAAAGTAGGGCTTGACAAAGATTAAGTGGGAATCAGACATGCTGTTCTGAGTGCACTTAAGCTGTGTTTAGAGGTTACCAACTTCAACAACTCATTGCTGTCATCCTGCCAGAGACAACTTCAGATCTGTTGACACATCTACACATCCTCTTGTTCTGTGTGGTTGGCAGAAACCTCCACTGAAGAGGCAGAGAGGACTGGAAATAGAGTTTATCCTGAGTATCTCTGTTTGTAGATTCTTGGTCCAGGGCTTTAATGGTTTTCAGACAGAAAGGCAGTCTGTTTTTAGATGTCACAGTTGCTTTCAGAAGTCTTTGCAAATTGCCTTTGTTACAATTGAAACAGTGGAAAACATTTTAGTAGGATTTTGGATTCCTGTTTTGTTTTACTATAAAAAAGATGAACATTATGAGCGTTTTTATTACTTATTTTTGGCTACTTGTTTTGGTGGGAAAAAAAAACAGAAAATCAAAAATTTATTTTCTAAATAAACATTTTTCCTTTTCTAGTTCAGAACAACCTTTTACTTCAAAAAAATATAGAACACTTTGTTCAGTCTGAAATTATGCATATTTGTTTATTTTTGAGTGACTTTTTTTTATCAGGATGGCATTTGAAGATAGTTATTAATACAACTTTAATTGTTGCTACTGCCAGACAACATGTTTACAGCTTTCTAGAGCAGGGCATGCATTTCTCTGATGTTTTAAGGCGGCATATTTAAAGGGAGAATTCGTTCATATTTTTTATCCTACTCATCATTCTTTAACGATATGTAAAACGTAACTGGGTTTCAAAGCAAAATATGCATTTTTATACACATTAATAAAAACTATAAAAGAATTCACATAATATATACAGAAAAAACATCATTATCAAATAAACTAGAAATAGAAAATCTAGGCTAATATCAGCTTAGTATTGAAAATAAATTCTCTTCCAAGGCTTTTATATTTATAAAAGATAAGCAGTTTCCTAATATAAGCTTTACGTTCTCTTGTTTGTTGGTTATGAAGGGTATTAATCATGCCAAATAACACCTTAAATAAATGGATAGCAAGTTTTCTTCCAAGTTGTTTCTAAACTGATAGACACCCTTACATTTATGTATTTACAGGCTTTTCAGCTTCTTCTTCCATTGAGCTAAATAGACAAACTCCAGTTAAATTAATATTATCACTTTTGATGTGACATAACAGCAATAATAAATAGTAACCAACAAAGATGACTTCTTATTGACAACTTCTAAATCTCTGTCAAATCAGACTCAAAAGCTGCTTCCTTAGACTTGTCTCAGGAACAAAATGTCCTGTTCAGGCAGTTTCCAACTTTCATTTTTGTGTGTTTGTTCCCTTTTTTCACAAAAGTACACTTCCTTTTTCAACAATACTTATCTAAAGCTTTCTTGTCACGACATTACAGTTTTGAATAGACTTTCATTTGCATTTTTTTTTGAGCAGAAAGATGCATTTAACTTTCCTGCACAATTACCTGATGTGAGAGGCAATTATTAAAAGTCTGGTGCAATCAAATAAAAAGTGACACTATGGGCGTGTTCATGGCCATATCAAGTCATTTTTCCTTGCAACCCACACTAACCACTAGAAATTTCTGCTATAGCATTCATTCCAAAAACTCTTGCTAATATTTCCTGAAAATTTGTGGTAAATTATATTTATTGCCTCTAGAGTACCCAGTGCTTACTGGGGCTGATTTTATATCAAATAGTCATGGGATTATAGGATAATTCAGGTTGGAAAGAAACTCAAGAAGTCAGTGATGTTTTGCTGAGATATCTTACATGATATGTATACAAGAAGAAATTGGCAAAATTTGCACAACTATATTCTGAAATATTTTTAATCAGTGTCACTCAGGACTGACCCAGTAGTGCTCCAATTCCTGGTATGATCCAAATTTAATTTGTAAAACTCAGATCTATTCCAGTAAGAGAAAAATCTATGTTTTGACACAATGAAAAGATGAATCTTGAATAAAGTAATTTAAAAACTCATCTGTTTCAACAAAATTGTAGATAAGTCAACAGTTTTCTTGGCCCTTGATGCCTAGCCCTGAGCATCAAAAATATGGGGTTTACAAGTTGAAATGCTGAAGGAGAATATTCTGATAGAAAAATCTAATAGCAGAAAAAAAAACAAAGCATATTCAAGAGGTTTGGAATTCTAGTAATAAGGGTGAAAACTTCAGGAAAAGTATTAAAATGAATCGATAACTTCTTTCAAAATGAGAGTAGTAACCTATGAAAAATGAAGTGTCTAGAGGAAAGGGTTGGTCTTTGTGTCATTTATTGGATAATTACAGAAAATGGAGGTGAATTCTTTCTATAGATTCAATTAAACTGAAGAGAGCAGTATTATTTGCTCATCTTTTTAGACATATGAAAGCAGGATTTATTCAGCCCTCACATCCTTCTCCCTCCTGCTGTTACCATTGCTATGTGCAGAATGGAAGACCAAGATCACATACTCATAGCACTTGTCCATTATGACAAGATTTTTATCCACACTAGAAGCACTGTATTGTAGGACATCACTGAAATTATTAGTAGAAGGACTCCCTCAAAGTATCAAGAAATGTATATTAACATTTCCACTTAACTACTCTTAAAAATAAAAAGATTGCTGGTCAAAACGCAAGCTTACAGGTAAGTTCTCTAACAACAAAAATCTTGATTTTTGCTTCTTTATTGTTAAGAAATTATATTTCAGTACTGCTTTTCTTCAATAACAGATTTCTACTGACAACTTGATATATCAAATTTTAAAAGATCTTTATCCAAGTATATGACTATATTCTTCCATCCTTGTAGCTAACCATTAAAAAGGATTAGAAATAAGAAACAAGGACCTGACTTTTGTCATTCAGAATAAAACAAAACAAAACAAAATAAAATAAAATAATCATGAAGCTCAGGAGTAAGGTACTGGCTGTGAAAAAAAAATAAACTGTCTCAGTGCCTGAAAAGATTTTCTTCCTTTTTTGCTGAGGCTCTTAATATAATTCTAATTAGCTAGTTTAAACAAAACTAGTCCAAGAATATTTATTCATATCTCACATTCTATCTGATTTCTACAAGTTTTTTCCATTTCTATTTTCATCCTACTACCTTTTCTTTTTCAAATATTTGAGGTAGGTAAACACCAAAGCAATAAAGAGTTTGTGTATAACAACTAGAAAAATAAAACTTTGAAAGAAAATATTTTTATCAGAATTTCTTTGATTTTTTAAAAATTTAAGCATGTTGTTTAGGTAGTGAAGAATATTCAGGTCAGTACCAGCTAGTCTAAGCATATTCACTCATGTTAAAATTATTTTCCCTGCCTAAGTGTTACAGATTTAAAGATTATTGCAGAAATTTTCAAGGCAGCTGTTTGACACTAAAATTATAGAGCTATTACTGAGGTCATTGGTGCTATTTATCAAAGCACTGTGGACAGTATCTTTTACACAAAATAAAGCACTATTTGATTGAAAGATGCTTAAAAATAAAATGGAATTTTATGAACTATGTTCAAAGATGTGGCAATATTCTACCTTGTTTCTCATATGCTTCAGAGAACATAGGCTATTATGCCTCTGTTATAATCCTCCTCAACATTTTGTCTATGATTTCTATTAAGAATAATTTCACTACTAGCAATGTCTTTTGTAGTCTACTATATCCTGTACTTAGCAGTGTCATTACCACGTTGTTCAGAGGCTTCACAAGACCTCTGTGGGCAGTGTGTTATTGAGCAGCTCGGTCAAGGCTACTCGCCTGGTGGCTACCATGCAGTCATATCTGTGAAGATCTTTTAATGGAAGTGTAATGTAGCTTCAGGAACAGCAACACAGCAATATTCTGAAGTGAGCTTATAAGGGAGAATGTACTCCTGATGTCATATGACTGACGCAGGCTCTGCATTGAAGTACAGATCTGCCCTAGATAAAAAAGATCTGTATGTGCTACGGTTCTACTTCTCTGCTTTCCAAGATTTTCAAACTTCAAAGTAACTTGAAAGAGCAGATTAATTATTCACCAAAGGCTATCAGGAAGAGACATGAGATGCTAATATATAAAACCTTCCTCAAGCAGAAACTACACCAAATCCCTTCAAATCTCAGTTTATGGTGGTAATTTTGCAAGATGACTGTCTCTGCTGAATGCAATGGATCTGTAGAAGGCAGTCACTAGATGGCAGACTTTAATCTTCTGAGAAAAAAACACTGAACTTGACGACTTTCAAAATCTCCTGGCAAAGCCAGTTTTTGTTGCAGTTACATTTTGAGGATATCTGATAACTACAAAAATACTAAGAGCAAGATATAATATGAAAAGGGACAAATACACAAAGCTGATTTTTGTCATACACAAAGTCCTCAGCTTCGGAAAAGGTATTTTTAAATTGTTTCTCATGTATGAATGTTTTATAATGTAAATTCCTCTTTTGTAAATAAATTGTTTTTCTTTGATCAGGCTACATGATCTAGCCTTTCTCAATATAACAGGAAATTCATTTGGTGGTGTGAGTAAAGCCCATGCCATTATAATACTGAGTACAAGATATAACAAAGAGAGAAATAGGAATAAAAAGAATTATACCATCTTAGGGAAGATTTCCTTGAAGTCACTGTTAGAGTGAGGACATGCTCCACTTAGCCTTAAATAAGCTAGATGGAGCACTGATAACAGGTTATTATATCATACACTGAAGGGGAGGCCAGAAAACTCCAAAAGAAAATTGGTAAATAGTTGTGCAGTTTCAGCCATTCTGAATTCTATGTGGGCAGAGACACTATTAAGGCTGGCCGCACTACTAGACTAGAGTCTTTGCACTAGATGAAGCTTTAGGAGAATACATATGCACAATTAAATTCATTCAATACTATCAACAAGGTCAAAGGCGGTCCCTTGAGCAATCTTAGAATATATGGGCCATTAAAATTATCTTGAAATAGGTGTATTTCCCCATCAGTGAGTGACAATAAAAATTAATTGGCTAATATCTTGCCAAATTTCAAGCCAACCAGCTGCCCAATCAGCACACACTAAACTTTATCCAATGCAGTATTTCAATTAAAAAAAACATTTAGGCATGTACTATTTCCCTGAAAAATTTTTGACACATCTTACTGTTGGTAATTGTCTTGAGGCTGAAAGTAAGAAATGGAGGAGACTTAAAAAAATCAAGCATGGTTTAAACAAAAAGAAGTAAAACTGATAAATCACACATCCACAAAGCAAGATGCCAGAACATGAATGTGATGTTGATTTTTCTTAACTATCATACATGTATTTGGATTGCCAGAGGCCACAACAGTGAAGATGAAGCAGATAGGTACAGGTATCAGCTTTACCTAGTAAATTTAAAACTTCTGCTATCTGATCTTCCCTTCCCCTTTTCTTTGAGCGTATGTTAGGAGTTGTGTGCCAACCTGTCTGATCAAACTGTATTTGAATGATCACTTCTTCTACATCCAAAGTGTTTATCTTCCTTTTTTCCTACATCCTTTTATCCTCTTCTGTCAAGGGGCATCTGCCTGGTTTAATCCATTGGAAGATCTATAATCTGTTGGACGATCTTTATTATTTTAATAATAAGCATATTGCATTGTGACACACCATTTCCACAATAGTAGAGAAGATGGCTTTTTGTGCTTTAATATAAATATTACTATTGCTGGCATCAACAGGACTTAAATTTTGTAAGCAAAGAATGTCATATAATATAACACACAAATAAAATTGTAGCAGCTAGTCAGCATATTTTAAACCTCATTTAGTATGAGATTAGTATTAATGTTGGCTGAGGGACCCTACTCCGTCTCTTTACAGATAGGGTAATAGGTCATGGTAGCTCTGATCTGTTAACTAAAGTTGATCAGAGGTACGTAGTTAATAGGTTCTTGATTAGGATCTCTTCCGAATTTCTCCTTTCTCAGAGTACAAATTTAGTCCAGAATGTTTGTTTTACCAAAAGAACAATTTCTCCAATTTCAGTGATAAACAAGATGAGGCAAGAATGATCCTACTTTTCCTATACTAATAAAACTTTTCAATATTAAATATATTGTTACTCAGCATTATTCAGTATAAAAACAAGTTACCTATATCTATTTCTTTTTCATCCACATATTCCTTTCTCTGTTGCCTCTTTTTAAACCATCATGTCTCAGTTCTCTTACCTGGCTCTCTTATTTTCTGCTTTTATTTCCCCTATGTTGCACCACTTAGAAGCCCATGGTGGGGACAGAGAAGGATTCATAAATTTAGCTTATAAAAATCTATGCTTGACAGCATATATTATTAAGGCTATATCATAATGTATATACACTGTTGCTAAATCAAGCTTTCATATTTAATTTGAACTGTAAAATTTCCCAACTGCTACATTTTGTTTAAACAGTCTTTCTCTGTTTACATATGAAATGTATTCCATTATTTTTCATTGCCATCTTCATTGCCTTGAAATTAAATAGCAAAAAGAACAATTCTGTTTCTTTCTAGTTCACTCTACTGTCCTAATGTGGTAGAGATATCCAACATATTGCTGAAATGAGCTTAAAAAAAGCCTCTATGTGCAAATCTTGAGATAATATCCTCCTGTGCTAAAATACTTTTAATACTACTGCACATAATTCACCTGTGTAATGTGCATTGGACGCCACACTGTAAGGAAGGCAAGTATTTTTTTGACTGACTTATTACTTTAAAGTAGGCATAGTGAAACACCAATCAACACATTTGGTTCTGCTTCAGAGACAAATGTGAGTAATTAATCTATCTTATGTGCATGCATCACAGTAAACCAAATCCACACAGCTCTCATTCAAAATTCTGCACATAAATATGGATCTTCTATGGCTCTGCATTTAAAATTCTCTAAGACCTGATGTATATTTTTCAGTCCAGAAGACGTAATCTTATCAGATTTCACCTAGCATGGACCATTGAATTTCATCAAGTAATTTCTCTACAAAACATGTAATGCCTAGTGGAGTGATTGCATATCTCCTGTGATGGGATTTTTGTCTTGGTTTACAGACTTCAAAGCAAAATAAATTCACCAGATTCTTAGAGCTGTTGTTCCAACAGTTAACAAACAGTCTACTAAAACCCTGAGCCTAATTTCTAACACAATTCTACCTTTGCCTGGTAGATTGAAGAACTCTCATGTCCTAAGATATCATATTTATACAGCCCAGAGAAGCCACCTATTCTACTGTTCTCCTATTCTGCTATATTAAACTCTGAGTTCAAGTGGAGCTCTTTAGAAGCAGATCTAAACCACTAATATATTGTTATAATATACATAATTCTATACATATTATTATACTGGCCCTATAACTTAGTATGTCACAATCTTTTTCTATCATCTGTAACCTTTTTATAGTAGTAAATTTATAATTCCATTTTATCCTAGGAACTCCATAGGTAAGATGCAAAGAGTTTATCAGCTCTAAAAATGAGGCAGATTGCAGTTAAATTGTCTAAGTAAGTATCACTCTACTACTGTACAACACAATTTACTGAGGCACTGCAAAATTACACTGATTCTTCAGTTCCTATTCCTTCTTACTCTTTTGTAACACTCACTTTTCTGCATGACATCTAATTAGATCTCAATAAAAAAATGCTTGCACTGTTTTACATATATTCTTATTTAGTCTATCATCCTTTGAGATCTGCCGGTATTACCACTTCCCTGACCTATTTCTGTCAAGATGATCCAGGCTAGCATAAACATGTTTAGCATTGAATCCCAGCAGTTAAACTAGGCAAAGGAAAAAATACACGTGTGGCTTTGGTGGCAGATCTCAATGGTAGTCTCCTGCATAGGAAAGGGAATTGCAAGCAGCAACGGACTGAAGTAGTCTTGATTCCATCCTTCATTGCAGTTAAGCCTCCATCTCATTCTGCTGGTTTTGATTTCATCATATTACTTATAAGGATGACTTTATGCCAGTAGGTAGATGCCAGATCAGGCGATGTGGCACTCAACAACAGAGGCATCAAAAGGTATAGAGCTGGCACAGGCGCCATTATGTTCTCTGGCCTTATTAGGGTCAAATATATACTGCCACATAGTTCAGCAGTTGTGTACAGATTAGGCATTAATGAACTCCTCTAGATTTTATGCAATCACAGAAATATTATTTCCACCCTTTTGTAAGTCAATGGCAAAAAAAAGAAAGAAAAAAAAAGTCTCCAAGCCAAAACTTGAGCAATAGCAATAGGTAGGCTACCTATATTTCAGCCTATCCATTATCTGAAAATGGGAAATGTTTCCTGCTCAGCAGTGAATAGATAATTAAATAGATCTCTTTTCCCTAGTTTGCAAGATAAAGGCAGCACTTTGTACAAAAAATAAATTGTAGGCACAGAAGAGCTCTGCAATGAGCACGTCACCAAGTGAATGGACATTCTTCATGTTTTGGAGGATATTAATTTTAGAGATTTTATCTCTTTTCTTGTGGCTACACCTGTGTCTTGGGTGGCTCTTCAGAACGGTTTCCCGTGTTTTAAAGTGCCTCTATTTCTCTTTGAAAATAACGTAGGGAAGATGAGGCTCTTTCCCAAGGTTGGTATTTCTCTTTTGTGAACTATTTTCTCTCCAGCTCCTAGAATAGGTTCTGAAACAATGCTGTGTGTTTCATATGTGATAAGCTTTGAGCTATCTCCAGGGCAAAGAACATCATAGCGTACCTCTTGTACTGTTTCTCCAGCAGCTATTACTGCAACCTGGTGGAAATATGACAAAGGCCAAGAATGATATGTAAATGGCAAATCACAAAACCTTCCAATTACTTCCAATGAGAAGTCTCTCACATGAAATCAGAACAGATGGGATACTATTAATTGTTGGGACATTTTTAACTGATAGAATATTTACAAAGTTGTCTTTTTCCCTCTCTTTCTCTTCTTCTCTTTCTCTCCCCCTCTGCTTATTTCTTTATCTCCCTCTCACCAAACTGGAAATAATTTTCTGAATTTCTGAATCCCTTCAGGTCAGTATTGTAGGCATCTTGGCTGGTTGTTTTTTCCCAAATAATATCCCATTTAGTCAATAGTTCAAACACATAATGGCAGGCTGCGTTGGACAGCTCCTTACTTCCTCCTTCTCCTGTACTCTTCCATTTTTCACACAGTGCAAAAAGTAAAATGTGAAATGATGAAGAGGGAGCAGCAATCTACCACTATGGGAGGTGAATCAAAAGATTTGCTGAAGGTAAAACAGGCCTATACTAGGAATGAATCCATGCACTTCAGTGATGATAGCTGGAATTATTTTCAGCAGAGTTGTTTTTTTCCCACATTACTTCTCCTTTGCTATTTAGCAATTAGGGGGCAGCTAGCCTGTCAAAGACACAACATCCTCTTTGGGTTGTTATGAAAAGAGCAAACAACATCATTGATTTTCCACTGGGAGTAAATGAAGGGTTTAGTGAACACAATGTTCTCGCCAAAACCCACCATTATATTGAGTGGTAATTGGAATTTCCTTGCTTTCCTTCATCAGTTCATGGTGTTTTAAATAGTAAAACTGGTAATAATTTACATAGCACTTTCATCTTATTGGATCCCAAATACTTTACAAGGATCATTTCAGGTACTGTTGAACACAGTAATCTGTAGAAGCACCTAGTAGCACTGTACATTAGTATAGGACAGGAAATAGAACACTACAAAATTGCCACGTCCCAACTAAGATAGAGAGTATCTATTTATATTTAGAGCAGTTTTTAGCAGTGGGAAAAAATTTGTAGTCTTGAAGAAACAAAACTTCTGAACAGCCCAACAGGTCTGCTTATTCCTGTGCTTCAAAGTTGCCCTAGAGACATTTACATTTTGGAATCAAAAGGTTCATAATTCATATTTTACATATGCTGCCAGTAAACTATCTCCTATTGTGTTTGTTTCTTCTGGTATCTTCTTGATAATTCCAGTTAGGAAACTGTGTGAAATACACAACCATTCACCAATGATCAGTCATTCCACCAAGTAATTTTGTAGAAATTTGTATATAAAATAAGAATGTCCTGCTGCCTTAAATGAAATATGAGAATATAGATAAATAATACTAGTAAAAACAGTAGTTTCTTACTTAAAAACAGAAGAGGAACAAAGTTTATAGCCAAAATCTTTAAATGCAGCATGGACATAATTGGGTACTAAACACTGCTTTAAATGTAAAGGAACTACCACAAAAGAAAGTAATTGCAAAGATAGATTTCCCTGTTTAATGTTCTGTTTGATCATTATTCTTCTGCATTGTTTGTATCTTAGTTGAAGTGAGTGTTAGCCACTGCAAAGAGAGTGTACAGGTAAAGATGGAAAATATAAATTACAGATGAATTAGCATTAGTGAAATTAAACAAAGAAAAAAAGAGAAATACTTAAGAACACAGAAGAAAGAGCCTAGGCAATATGACTTAACAGACTCAAGAAATCATGTTACATCCACAGAACTAGTAAAAGGAAGAAAAACAATACCTCATATCAAAATAGATAAGCAAGGATATCCTATCTAGTAACTGGTCCAATTTGATTACTCTGTCTCTGATGTGCTGTTTTAGAAGTAGGTACTAGTTCTAACTAGGTAAAAAGTCATTTTTAAGGTTTTTTTTTTAGCAATCACTTGCATTTTGCTACAGTTGAACTGGCTACTAATGAAAAATCTAAGTCAAATCCCTGATGCAAGCCTGAAGGATGTAAAATGTTTTGCAAACAAACAAACATCTGCAGTATTGGAAACCAAGTGGATAGCATCTGGCTATGCTGGTACCTGGGAGGGATTTCACAAGGCTGTAAAACAACCTTCTGATACTGGACAATTATTCCCTCTTAAAACTGAAAAAACCCTCATCAGTAACATGCTGACTACTAGCAAAACACAGCACTGTAAAAGTATTCAAAATAATTAAGCACAAAAAATAACCATTATAATACCTATATATTATTGTGCAATATATTATTATATATATAGTATAATAAATAAATAGTTTATTTATTTAAAATAAAAATAGAATCTTCAGTATGGGATTCTGGCTCAGTTTACATGAAGCAGTATGTGGCGGTGCTGAAATGTAAAGTACTGCTGCCATCTGCAGGGGTTTATCTTGATGACATTTTCACATTTTATTGCTTAGTTTGTGGCAAATTAAATAATCTCTGGAAAATTGCCCATTCAGCAGCACCTGTGGACAGTTTTTGTCAGAGTCCAATTACTCTGTTGTTTGTGCCACCCTGACTTGGACCTCAAAAAGCCAAATGCATCCAGGGTGGAAGTCCAAACAAATCAATGAGATGTTGTATGCACGCTTGGCAATTTTATTACAATTGCGATTTTTTATTCCTTTTCTTTCTGTGAGCTTGTTTCTGGTTCTACAAAATAGATTACTTTTAGATCACTGTTAAAGCTTGGTAAATCTGATCATAAAAAGAATTTATTTGAACTTCTCTGTAAGGAGAGGGGTCATTGCCTCATAATAAGTAAAAATCCTGTTCATAGCAGATGTTAGTCTTACACATGCTTATGAACTTGTATCCTATACATATATTTAAAAGAAAATGTATTACATAATAAAGAATAAAGGAAGAATCCAGTTTAGGGAAGAGACAAAATTTATCTGGAATAGACACTTAGTATGTGGTAGAAATATGTAGGCTAAAGGAGTATCTCTGTTACTGAAGGTGTATGGAACCGAGTGCAGTTCAGACTGTCTATACCAAAAGAAATGGCATATGTTGGCTGAGTAGTTAGGGCTTTGGTCATGTGAAGACAAAAGTAAAGTTGAGGAACCCAACAGAAATGGATAAAGCTAGAAGGACATATGAGACTAGGTGGCAGGGCAGTTAACTGTGGGGGAAAGAAAGAGGAATGGAATATATAATAGTGTATAAAATAATCACAGAGTTGGATGTAAATCCTTAAGGTATTAGAATAAGAACTGTTTCGTAATTTGACATTCCATTCAAGAATATAAAATGTAGCACTGTGAGCTGAAGACACTAGATGAAGAGTCATGAAGTCCTTCACGCTCAGTTTGTTCAGAGATGTTCCAGAGATTTTTTATTGAATGAAAAATAGTGAAATCAAATATGAAGATCAATATGAGTTTCAGACGCAATTCCACTATGCCTGAGTTCTAAGTGTGAAGTAAAAGATGGAACAAACACACTCCTGCTTTTTCAGTGACTAAGAAAGTTAGTAAACCTCTTTCACGTGAAAGTACTGGTTGCTGAGGTCCCATGTATCCTTGCCTGAACAACAGCATTAAAGAAAAATACACCACTGACTCCATCTTGCTTCTCACTTATTTTTGACATCTAACAGATTGATTTGTTTCTGACTCAAAGAGTTCAGTTTCAGGCTGATTTATGTGTCTTAGTGATATTTGGACAGATTTTTTCCCTTTCACAAAAGGGAAAAATTAAATATTTACACATTTAATAGGCAGAATTAAAAAGATTTTCTTTTCCATAAACTTAAGGTAAGGCTAGGAAGCAATTCTCTTGTTCAGATATGATTTATTTAATTACTTTTGTAGTGTAAGTGTAAGTTTTGAAGTGTTTTGCTTCGCAGTAGCTTAATTTTATTAATAGTAGCTCACAGTTGTGACAAACTTTAGCTATATGAGTATTTGAAGCTAAAAAACATTAGCAATAATGATGAAATATAATTTCTAGCTTTATTTTTGTGATATAATCATTAGACACAGAAGCCTTCAACCTCCTGAACGAAAGTTTGAACCATAACAAACTTCAGAATCCTCTTTACTTTACAGAGAATATAGGCAGTAGACTTTCCAAATGATTAAAATAAGTCTAGCAGAATCATTTTGCGCTTACCCCTAAGGATGCAAATTTTCTCCATAAACTGTCACTTGGGTCCAATGTAGCGATCCAGTTTTTCTCTACTAGTTAAAATTAAGCACAACATTGGTGAAAACCCTTTTTTTCTGTTTTTTCTTATCTTAGACCTTTCCTTGTGACTTGACAACAATCTTTCTCTGTGATTCAGGTTGGCCTCTGCAGTGACTGATCCATAGACTCAATAAAGATTCATGAATGTACAATATAGAGCCATCTGAATTTATAGGCAACCATATAAAATGTAATTGATTTCTATAATATTCTTTCTCTTGGTAAGGTTAACAAAACAAACTTGTCATTAGTATTGCTAGAGCAGATTTGTATTGAAATCAGCCCTTATTTCTGCCAATCTGTGGATTTAAACTACTACTGCTACTGCCATTGTCACTGACTTCCCCACAAGCTTGAAAAAAAATGCCATCTGGAAGGCAGCAGGCTTATCTACTGCTATCTCATGGTAAGTTTTCTTTAATCCTTGGCATTCCCACATAGTTGCTTACATAATGAGTTGTTCCTAAGTATACTGTTAGAAGGAATTGGGAGCAGCTGAAAGGTTTCATTGCTTCAGCTGATATTGTGGCTGAGGAATATTTTCAGCAGTTTATCACCGTTAGCAATATCTAGAACACATGCTATTTTTCAGATATTTTTTGAGGTTAGGCGTAAAATAGAAACTCTGTAAACATAGATCCTGATTCCAAATTTCAGCCAATCAAGACCAGCCTCTTCCAAGAATTAAACTATGAAAAATTACACTAAGTTCAACTACATATATAATATATATATAAATATACATTGCTTACAGAGTTTATAAACTGCATTATAATTGTGACATTATAAAAGACATATTAAATTATATTCATTTCTTTTTTCTCTACAGGTCCTTCTGCTCTTGAGATGTTACAGGATTATGCAGTGGAGTATAACTATATGTGGATCAGTATACCTCACTTGTTAGAGAAATTGGACAACAGACAATGATGGAAACCGAAGACTGAAAGAAAATATTGTCTTTAATGATCTGGACAGTTAAACATTACTCTGGAGAAGTAGATTTAATCTGAGTCCTTGCCAAAAAGTTAGGAAGTACTACTCAACAGTTACTTAAAACAAGGATCATTAACTTTTCTATGCTTGGGTGATATTTTTGCTTCAAGAAATCTTGAATTATAGCTGATAAAATTAATTGAACGTGTACACAATCGGATCTTCACTAGCCACAGTGGCAAATATTTAGGACTCTGGGTTTCTAGGTACTATAGGATGTATTAATGAATCATGTTGTAAGGCCACCTGAATGTATTTACACAAAGCAAACTGAGATCTATTGCTAGCTGAACTCTATCTGGGCTTTTCGGTTTAGCCTAAAAATGGGTTCACTGCTGAGGTGGCCATGGTCTTTTCATAGCCATCTTTGCATGGCAATGCATGTAAGCTAATAAACTCGGTAGCCTTAAGCTGGCTCTTCATGGAGTCCACTCTGTTGTCTCTACATCCACAGCAAGGTTAATTGCTAAACAGATAAACCGTCTGTAGGTAATTGACAGCTGACTGCACTTCTAGTCCAAGGATGCTCAGCTTGCTCCTCTACCCATATCCTGTCTTCCAGACCCCTCTTTATTCCATGCTTTATGTACTGCAACACCCCCCTCCACCCAACTTCCTATTTTCTACTTCGTATATAAACTAGCAACAAAGAACTCTTTGTTCAACCCTTTATACACTCATTAGCCAAGTTTGAGAATATAAAGTTCAAGGTTAGGTATCTCCCTCTTCTGCAGAATCTGCTAAAGTCAGAACACTCAGGAGAATCTCAAAATGTTAAGTGTTTTAACTAAAAACAGTTGTTGCCTCGCATTTTTTTTTACCAGAATCAACAGGAACACAATACAAGTGAAATCAGTATCATGCATTGGTTATTTAAAACATTACTCTCAAATGCAAATAATAGTGTCTGCAGTTGAAAAGTGGTTCCAGTTCTGAAATCACTTACCACTTTGCAGTCAACTAAAACATGCATGATTTTCAGTAAATTTAAATGGTAATGTCATAGGGCTATATAAAAGAGTTTGGGATTGTTTTCAGTACACAGATGCTAACATTCAGACACTTATATCTGATAAAACCTGTATTGTTTCAGCAAAGGCAACACAAAACAAAACGAATGCACAGTAGTTATTTATTGGTCTAGCATACATCACTGATGCCCAATTTTTCCACCAGCATGGGCCCAAAACCTTGTGCTTGTGACCCTGGTCTACACAACCATGTGACCAAACCTGATGCATGTGTAGGATGTCCACTGCTTTTTCTACATGTCATCATTACTATGCATGATGCATAGTACAAGTTATTAAAAAAGAAACTCAAGTCGTATTACTTTTTATTTTTGTGTTGCAACCAGGATATCTTATCAACATATCTCAATTTTAATATATACTTATTTTAGTAAGTATCAAGCATTTATTAAACTGTTAAGTATTTATTTAATTCTCACTGACTTTGGAAAGAGATCATCTATAGTTCTAAAAAGTAAAATTACTTTAAAATTGAAATTATTATTTAAAGCTGTATAAATACATACCTAAAAACCTAACTTCAAGCAAGACATTCTTAGGTTTAATAGATTGCTATCGTTAGAAAGAATACAAAAACAATCTTACCTATCAAGGGCATTTTTCCATCAGCAGTTCCCAAATGGCTTCACTAATGAATAGCCTTCACTGGAATGAAGACATCTCTGTGGCCTATTGTGACAACTGGTTCCCAGGTCACAGGAACTTTTCACAATATACTAGCAAAATAAAATGAAGAATCAACTGAAACTGTTGAAACTTCAGGTAGAATCTAGACCAGCAAAACACATTTATTAGAGCTGAGTGAGCAATGGGGGAAAAAATAAAAAAGCACTACCGTCCATGTGAATTCAAAACAAAGAAGCTTTACTTTCCCTTGCAAAAATTAATTCAAATATGAAAGCTCAAATATTCCCCCAAATATATTTTTCAATTTGATTATTCATATTTAATGGGAAATTTGTTGTAAGCTGCACAAGTCATTCAATTAGGGTACAGAACCTGTACCACATAAGTGCCTAACCAACTGTGAATTAATACTAAGGTTTGAATAACAAATATCCACAACAAATTGTTCACATGAGATTCACAGGGTAAAAAACATTTTCCAAATAAACTAAGGACTTCATACAATAAATCAGTGTTTCTAGCTGAAATGTAGAGATTAGCTTTAAGAGTTCTCATCTGATGCTGCCTTTCCCAGCCATCTGGGCATGAGAACCCTGCCATGTACAGTGCTGACACCAGCCAAAGCAGCCGGTCCCTGTTGCAGCATCGAAAGCAATACACATTTGTATTTCAGAATCTTGCCTCCTGTAAACGGTGGTAAAAGTAACTAAGAAGCAGGACCAACTCCTCTGAAGTGTGGCCTCTTCATTTGACAACCCAAAGCACAACACACGAGCAAAGGGAGGTTTAGCTGAGCTTTCGTTGAGATCCCCAACTGCTTTTACCTGGAAACTTTGCTCTTTGAACTTGGAAGAGCCACTGTCACCCTCCCTCCTGCTCGCAGACGCAGGTGAAGGGGGCACCGAGGGCAGGTAACGGTCAGCGGGTGAGGTGCCCACCAGTAACGGCCGTTTGCTCCCAGGTAACCGTTGTGGGGGGAGGCGGGGCCCAACGGTCGCTGGCAGCAGCCATCGAAGTGATAGCTGGTTAAGAAAGCCTGGTTTCCAATAAAGGAACCCTTTCCACAGAAACTAGTTGTATGGAAAAACAAAAGTTAATTTAGCAAAGATAGCAACTTATAGAATTTAGCTGCAAGCAAAGTCGCAAATAATATTTGTGCTGGTGCATTCCAACTGCCATTTAGGGCGGTCTCAGCCCAGCTCTCTGCACTGGGCATCTGGATGTGTCTGCTTTGGGGAATCTTGCATATGATCTTGGCCTGATCTCAGTGAAGCTCTGGGGCCTTTTCCAGCTGAGCTCAAGGGACTTTGGCTCTTCGTGTCTGCCAGGGCATTCTTGGAAGCCTGATCTTACCAGTTGCGGCTAGCTTTTTCTGCCCCTCTGCCTGAGTGTGCAGGGGGGTTGTGTTTCCTGTACATAGCCCAAGACATGCAGGACTTGCCTACTTGCATCCTCCTCACTCTGTGAAGACCCCACTGTGCGCTCAATAGGGACACAGAGGTCTGGGGCAGCAGGGGAGAGCGGAAACAGTGGGGTAGTGGGGTGGGCGAAGAACTGCCAGACAGAAAGGAACAAAGGAGACCGCAATGGGATTGGGTGCTCCCCCTCTGGCAGTGGCAGCCGGGCAGGACGCTATGCAGCCGAGGCAGTGTGCATGGTCCCAGCATGCTGAACACAAAGATCAAAAACGGGGTTTGGAGTCATGGTGTTACTATCCTATATTTGTTCAGTGCCTAGTGAAGAAGAGTTCAGACCAGCACAGGAAACCACCACTGAAACAAGCAAGTACAGTCCTGTGCCTCCCCATAGAAGAGTCCCTTGTGTTCAGAAGGTCTGTCATTGCTTGTTGAAGGGATGAGGCTGTTCTCCTTTTGGAGTGGCTCGTGTAGTATGTGATGAACTCACCGGAATGAGGGTGCAGAATCTCCCACTGACAAGTCATCTGTGCTGCGTGCGCTGAGAAGAGTGCAGGCCCTGTGGTCATGCCATAAAGCATAAACAATGCGGTCTGCCATGTTCCTCCTGGGTGCAGTGTCATGGGAACGATGTCCTTCATTATCAGGACAGGCTGTTCTTGTTCTGCTGCTTCTTCCAGGGCTCTCTCTCACGTGCACACGTTCCCATTCCTACTGCATTCCTACCAGTCTTTGTATTTCTGTTAAGAATTTCTCCAAAAGGACTGGCCAGGCTGGATTGCTACAGATGTAGTTTGGAGAAAAGATTTGGTATCCTAAATGAGCTGCCCTGCCCCATCCTGGGGACACTTTGTGTATATAAAGGAAGATTTCTCTATGCCCAAAGTAGCTTTCTATGCCAGAAGCAGACACACCAGTTCATCCTGCGAGGCAGCACCTCTGAAACAGAGACATCCAGGGAAGCCCCACAGACCAGTCTGGTACTCCGGCCTGCTGAGAGGGCCTCTAGGCTGGGGCTGCTCAAGGGGGACACCTTGTGATGTCCCACAGTAAGGAGTGTGTGCATACGCTTGGATGTGGGTCTTGGAAAATCCCACTTGTGGGATCTCCCTGCTGAAATTCTTCCTTGCCATGCATAGACTTCTCTCCAGAAAGATGGTCGCTCTGAAGATGATGTTGCTGTATGATCTGATGTTTCTTCTGAAGCTGACAAAGGATAAGAAATAGGACACACTCACACCATGGGATGATTCTGAAGATCACTTTAGTATCTCTAAAAACCAAGCCCCTTAATTATATAGTTTTATCTATTCAAAGATGATCACAGTTTTAATAATTTCTCATTCACTGCCAATAGTCTTTCAGATTTTTTTCCTCAAAACTGTTTTTGTGACATCACTAGGCCTCCTTGCTTTAAATGTTAACCTAAAGCTCCTGGAACTGCCATGTCATTATTGCATGGACTTATATAAGTCATCTTTAGCACACAGGAGCAAACAGACTCTTCCCACACTTGAAATCAAGCAGTTATCATGTGATTAATGCTGCGGTGGTTGTCCCAAGCAAATGGAGTTACAGTCTCAAGTGGAGACAGGTAGTTACTGGTTGACAGTTTGCATTCAGCCAGCCTACAGTGGGCAGCCCAAATTTACACTTGTGTAAATAGCGTAGATGTATCCTGTATGAACAAGGAAAACATGAAACTTCAAAGTCATATTTAAAACTAATTCTTCACTCTTCACAGGAAAAAGCTGCATTGCTCTGTTTTGCTGCATTTAAAACCTCAATTTCAACAGAAATTCCTCTTGAAGGCAAGAACTGGAATGTCCTCTCAGAGAATCATTCTTGTTATGGCAGCCTTTAGGGGAAATTCAGTTACTATTTTGCAGACTTGGGTCATAACTTCAGTTACACAAATTATTTTCCTTCTTTCTTCACCAGGCATTCAGCTCAAGGCAAAACGTTTTTTTTTCTTATTTGGCAATTAGCACTATGTTTCTTGAAAAGTATGTGGATTTATCTTAGGAAACCATTGATTAAGATGGCCAAGAATGGGCGGGAATGAGCTGCGGCTACTAGCTATTGGGTGAGAGATACTGATATTGAGTGCATCACGTTTGCAAGAGGACAATTCACTATTCCCAGAAACAATTCCCAGAAGACATTCTATTTACAAATGAACCACCTGAAGATACTGGTCTTATTACCGCATTGCTCCACACAGCATCTCAAGTTTTGCAAGTTCGAGCAACAGCTAGCTGCTGTTTTTAAGGTGGGAAGGCAGGAGATGGTTGTTGCCAGTCTTGAGAAAACTGTGAATACTCTGTAGCTTAATTATCACTTCTATGAAGGCAAAACTGTTGAGATGATCTCCTGAGGCACCTTTCTCAGGTCTCAGAGCTCTACCTTTTGAACTTTGTCTGTCAAAATGGCTATGATGATACTGCGGTGAGATAGTAATTTCTTTTTAAAGACCCTGACTGGTGTGGTTTCATTCCACATTGCTACACATACCCAGAGTCATGGCAGGTTATATTTGCTATGATTCCTTACAGGCTTATTGCTTATTCCAGGTGTGCAGTCAAAGGCTGAATTTTTAGAGTCTGGAGGAGATGTGAAAAAGGTTGGTGTGTCACTCACCTATTAAATGTACTAGTTTCAAGTCCAGTGGCTATAGGATGAGCTGGTATCAAAAGTCTACAAGCTGAAGACTGAATTGGGTATCCAGCCTAAGCTTCTTGATATCATTAAGTAATTTTCTTAGTCAGTGCAAAACTCTTCATATCTGGGGACAATAAATGTATTTGCAAATAAAATACCTGAAGGAACCTGGAGACAATTATACCTACTACTGCAGTGGTGCTTGGGTACAAATGTGAACCCACGTTAAGGAAAGAAACCCTTCATTTTGATCATAAAAATCAAGCTGTTATTTTTAGACTCCCCCAAAAAAAGCAAACAGGCTTTTGGACAGATTTTCAAAGAAATTTGGTTGCCTAATCTGACTCTGAATTGTTAATGAAGACAAACCAGTAATTTCCAGTGGGAAAGCAAACAGCAAGCGAACTTGAATATTAGTATTGAAACATTTTAATTTGTCAAATGAGTGCTGGGAAGCATTTTCCTGTGCTCTGAAGCTTCAGTGTAGGCCATATCTTTGCTCCTTGTCAACCCTTCTGTTAGCAAGCCAGATCATTTCACCTCTCTCAAATCCTGAGGGATAAGTTGCCACCTGCGTTCAAGTTGCAGATGCCCATGCTAGTCAAAGCCAGAGGTCATTTCTGACATGAGAAATCTTTGTTCTGTGAAGTTTGTACAAAAGCTGATGAGCCAGTAAAAAGTCAGGTTTCTCTGAAAACTCTCCAAATTCTTTCATATACATGTGTATATATATGGTTTCTTTAAGCAGCAGTTTGTTTTTTGATAGAGAATAAGAGACTTCAATTTATGAACTGCTTTAAAATGCTAAGTTCCTAAGAGAAATAAATATGAAATAAATGAAAATGGCATATCCTAAGAGGTTCATCAAGATTACTATTTTTTTCCATTTTGTATTTCCATAATACATAATAATTTCCATTTTGTATTTCCATAAGGGTTTTTCTAAGCTCTTCAAGGAGGTAGTCCTCATTAGTCATCAATGTTAATAAAAATTAGCTCTCTGCTCCATGCTGTTCTGGAGGCGCTCAGGAAGCTCAGCTGTTTCTCTAGAACTACAGTTTTAACAATTTCCAAAAGACAAGTCTTCATATGATGTGTGGATAGCAATACCTGAGTGATACTTGCAGTATCTGAAGAACTGAAGAAATGTCAGTTATAAGTAGATTCAAACCTTTTGTTCAGCAGCATTAGCACAGCCATTTATCACTGTGAATGAGGAAGCCATCTAAAATGTAAAGTTTCTAAAAAACTGTTTAACTTCTGGCCAGGGAAGAAATCTTTTGCCAGGCCAGAAAGTAAACATGAATTCTTGCAACAGTTTCTAGTCCACCTCTTGTCCTGTGATAAGATTTACCTTACCTGCAGACTAATAAATGGCTTGTGAATAAAAAAGCACCTTAGCTGGCCTCTGACTCACACATAGAAAACTGCAGTAATAAGTACCACTCCTTTTTGGCAGTACTTTTGTCTGTTATGTCCATCTGTCTTGTGGTTTACAGAAATAATAGGATCATTAAGGGAGATGTCATTTTTGGAAGCTTAAAAGTTAGGCTTGGAATGGAGGCTGTATTTAGGATCTCTTTTTCATGCTCAGGATTCTGAAGAACATAAAATGAAATTTTGAGTTTTGGAGCTGGTATCTTCAGCCAAATAAATAAACCTATGACAAAGATACACAACCTCCTTGAGAGATACACTTATGGCTGAATGAAAAGAGGTAAAAAATAAGATGACACAATGTGTATAGCTGGAAGGGACTACTGGAAAACAGAAATGGGAACTCTTTTTTATATGAAGCTTTTATTAAATTGTTAAATAGAAAGAGGTAATAACTTAACGTGTAGAGGAAAGGGGGCACACAGGATGTACAGAATTCATACATTTATATGGCTTGGGAAGTAAACGTCCTTGTTCTTTGTAAGTTGTAGACTTTGATTCAAAATAGCATTGAATTTCATACTGATCCAAGCCAGGAAAGGAGCAAAGCAGGAAAAGCATAATTTCAATATTCACAGAATAGGCTCTTCTCCATTAAGTCAGATGTGTCTGTTAGGTTTTCTTTGCACCCTTACTGTAAGAAAAATGAGAGAATATTTATCTTGCAGTGCTGTCTGAACAAACTGTATCATCTTTGAATCATGTAATCATTAAATCATACTTTTGACAAGTGGGATCATTTTGCAGTATGGGCAGTTTTCTTTTTTTTTTCCCTTTATACCTACCATTTATAGAAATAGGTATTACATTAATAAAGTGCAATATCACTGTTATGGTTTTGATGTACCATAACTTACTGTATTTCAATGGATCTGCACAAATTCTCCTTGTGCATGTTCTTAGCACATGGCAAATTCAAGGTGAGGTGACTTAGCTGATCTTTCCTTCATACTAAGCCAAGCTGAATAAGTGCATACTTCATGCTCCGACATTTTTATAGTTCAGCCTTCAGTAACTTAACTATGTTGTTGTAGCCTTAGTTTTCATATTATTGAATAGAATTCAGGAAAATATGTGAATAAATTCCAAGGATTCTGACTATGGACATGCTGCCTCTCTTCCTGTCATGTGGCTACGTGACTTGCTTCACTATAAATCTCTCTTGCCCTCTGAGCTGTCTGATTTAAAAACAGCATCTTTTACAGAGGAACATATTTAAATGTTACATTATGATTTATTCTCTTTCACAATACAGGAATGTCTATTTTACTGTACTGCTAACACTGGCAATAATATTAAACTGATCACATCCTTGCACATGTTTTGAAATGTCATATATGTGAGCGGCAAGGTAAACAGTGGAATCTGGGAATCACCTGGCCGACACTATTTGTGATGAGCATGGCCCATCTTCTAGAAGGAATAAGTGTTATAAATGCAAGACTGATCTGTTAAGATAGGAAGTGATGGGTCTTCCTTTAGAGATTACCTCCTCAAACAGTGTTTTTCCCAAATAATATGCAAAGAGGAAGGTAGAACCCATGTTGTTTTGATTTAGATTGTTTTTCTTTCTCTGACATTCTCCCTTTTCTCAGACCTACCAGAAGTAAAGACGGCTTGGAAACCAGAAGCTGTATCAACACCATCAGTGACAAACTCTACAAGCATAAGACTGCCAGAAGCAACTATGTCATTTGGTATCTTTGATCCACAGGTTTTGTCCATTAGAACTGCAGAAGATTTGCTGGCTCCATCATAAACTTTAACATAATCACCCCGACATCCTCTAGTTGTCTGCAGGTCAAAGGCTTGAAAGTGCAAGGAAATCTGTGAGAGAAGAGGAAACAAGCCTTCAATGCACACGCATATGACTTCTTTAATGGAGTGTCCTTTAAAACACACAGATTCCAAGCTGTAACTAAGTCAGAATTGGAACTGCTTACCCAGCCTTGCCTGTCATCCCCTGAATTTGCAGGGTTCAGATATAATGGGCCTGTGACTGAGTGCTCCCATGCTCAGACTGCTTTGTCTTGATTTTGCAAACCTGAAGCTCAATGTATGGAGGCTTTTCAGAATTGCAACTGTGCAGTTGTCTTTGCCCATACCTGGCTTAAGGACATGAAGAAGAAATAGACACTAGTCTAAAATTTCTCTCATTAAAAAGATTTGGTAACTGGTGTGCAGATACAGTGCAAATCACTTAACACAGAAAGACATCAATTCAGCCGCAGACCAAAACCATTATTAACCCGTGATTACCTTTCTGGATCGGGTTCGGATGAGCCAGACACAGTTTGTGTTATCCGAATAATTTCTTGGGTGATTGGCAGATTTCAGTAACCCAGTTGGTGTATCAAGAATAGTGCTGCAGCGACCTGAGAGAGAAACAATATTTTCCTCAGTACCAAACCTAAACTCATCTACAGTTGTGCTCTCTTCAGAAAGCAGTGGTCTTGATTTTCTGATCTGACAGCATTCATTTCAGGGTATTTGCACATCTTGGTTAAAAATGAAGAAGGATGTGCTAATTTTCACATAATCATAAGCATCTGCCTCAAAATGGACAGTAAAATAACACATGGAACAAGCAATAGCTTTTTTGGTAATTCCACAGTACAGCAAGGATTTTCAGTTTGAAGTACCCTTCCTGCTCCTCCTTTTCAATCTCCAAATAGTGTGAGAGTTTTTATTTCACTGTGACTTCGCTGTCTACTTTACCTCAGTAAACATATGGTTTTCCACTGGGATAGGGAAAGCAATGTATGTTAGAAGAATCAAACAAAAATATGATAACTGCAATAAGTTAAATTCTGAGCTTGGGAAGAGGCCTTGGCCTCTTCTCTGTGCAAGGGAAAAAGGTCTCTTCTCTGTGTAAGGGAATTTTTTTTTCCCTTTGACTGAACAAATGTCTTTGTTTTTATGGGAGAATTTCTTCTAGCAGAAGTTTAAGGAGTGGAAAATTTAAACACATGAATGATTGCTTAGAAAACTGTTAGGCTAGATCTGGGCAAGGCATCTTGAAACTGCTCCAGTTCAGAGGAACCTGTAACTATTTTGGTTTGGCTCACTCCTTAAACTGTAGTGAGGGACTGAGATGTCTGACTCTGTAGGTTTTTTAGTTGCCTCTCCTCTTAAGCTTTAAGAAACCCAGTGACTCCAGTGAAGCAAACAAGAGAGTAGCCAGTCAGGCTGGTGGAATTGCACCTATTTTCACCAACAATTAATGTGTTTTATTTAATCTGGACACAGAAAGCATTTTCTCATTATCACAGTGTGCTTCCAGCTTCACCTCCTGAAATGACGCTAATGGGTATCATGGACCTAGAAGAGTGGACTCACAATCTATGAGAGACATCTGCCTCTGCAGAGCTGCCTGAACACCCCCATGGAAGATTTGAACAGAAGATGAAGGGATGGCTTTGAAATACTTACTACAGTTGTAGAGCTTGTTGATTTTGGCCACATCCAAGTTACTCAGTCCCTGTCTCTGCCCAATATGTACAGATGCATCAGGAATTGGTACAATGGTTGCCTTCCCAGTGGTATTAGTGAATGTGTGTCTGCAAAGACATGGAAAATGTAAGGTCCTTGAAGGAAAATGACTTTTCCCAAAATTTAACGCTATAATCTACATGCTTTACAGTGAGCAGAGAAATTGCACATAAGTTGTCATGTTTGTCTGCTGTTACTGAGAATTCATTAAAGATAGAATGAAAACTCAGCTTTAAAGAAAAGCTAAGTGACCCTGCAAGCCCTACCTATGCTCAAAAATATTTGGGGAGTAGTAGACTTGTTGTCACAGAAGTTATGAAGATGTTTAGGATGATTAAGTCCTGGAAAGATCTGCAGAAATTATGGAAGGGGTAGGTCAGTTTTGTAGAACACTTAAAATAGAAAGTGGAAAGCTTAATGGAAAGCTAAATAATAATACAGTAATCTTGGGGAATGCCTTGTTTGAACTCACAATGTTTTTCTTATGGAGATGAGGAAGCTAATAGAAGAGAGTTATTATGGAAGATAATTCTAATGCAAGATTTCAATTCCACGGAGGCATTGCCATATTGTACTTACGGGCCATAGTGCATTACTGAGGAATAGTCATATGGAAGACCCAGGTTATTGGAGTTTTCAAATTTCCTGAAGTCTGCTCTGTCAGCTGTAATATATGATATCATATTTAAAGCATATTTTTTGTCCAAATCCTCTCAGAGAAGAAGGAACAGCTGGGAACAATAGGACGTATTTACTGTCCTCTATACACTGAGGAGGCTCAAAGGTACTTACCCATGCTGATGTACTCCCACATGATCTTTACATATTTATCCCTATCACTTCGAGAATGTTCATGCAAAAAACCCAGGGCATGATCCAGCTCATGTTGAATTATCCCTTTCCACATGCATCCTCCTTTCATCACAGAGACAGTCTGTCCACCTCCTACTTTTCCATAGTTGGACCAGCAACTAGGAAAGACATGGAACATCAATGAGAAAAGACATCTCAGTCTGTAGCGATCACAGTCCACAGAAGGGCAAAACTGACTATGGTGTAGGAAATCAACAAACATCATGCGGATCACTAAAGTCTCCTTAGAAACCATGCTTCGATAGCATGGAGATTCCTTCATGCTAGCCTTCGGGACACAGTGATGTTAATTCCTCCGAATTAACCATTTTTCTCATATTACTGAATCCACTATCACTTATAGAGATAACATGAATGGCACTTTTAAACTAAGGAAAGTCTATCAAAAGCTCTAATTTTGACCTTGACAGCCAAAGCTATGCTTGGTTCAGAGAACTGCTCATCCTAAGTTGAAATTGATGCCTCCTGTGCAAATTAAAACCACAATAGCCTGTTACATGTTGTGGTAAATGTGAATTATACCGCACAGCAAGCATGAGCTAAGGATATTCTTTCTGCCTTACTGCTGCCCATGAACTGAGAGTCACTTCAGTTCATTTGGTGAGCCCCTAATGTAACTGTTTGATCTCCAGCAGGATGTTTTGCACCCTGATAAAGCATAAAGTTACTTGTCTAAATCCACTCCTCTCTAGGATCACACAAGATGACAGAGTAGTGAAGGCATGAAAACCAATATAGAAATAACACATTTACTTATTCAGCTCACCCATCAGCAGATCTAATGTTGAGATAGTCACGTTCTGTCTTGCGCTTCACAAAATTAATACAAGTCAGTGCTTCAAATTCTGCCATGGCATCATGAATTGCCCTTATGTGGTGCTCCTCTGAGAAAAAAAAAAGGGGGATAATTTGGGGGTCAAATGACAACAATGACTTGTGGCATTATAATCTCTTTTATGCTCAAAAAACGTGTAAATGGGGAACAGAAACATTAGCCTTGTCTCTTTAAGGCTTTTTGCTCAGTAGTGAATTTCATTTGCAATATAAATAGTCTGGCACAAGGCTCTCTTCCATGACTTTTCCAGGACCAATTCAGATAAAATTCTGATTTCTGAACTACTTGTCTTAAATTATGGCAGAGGCTGCTGATATAGCTGCACATTGTTCATTTGGGGACAGCTGTGGGAAGCTCTTTTACTAAAGAAAAATTGTCCATTCAAACTACATGCAATAGGCATGAACCTCATAAAGGCAGATATTCTAGAAGATACTGTTAGAGGGAAGGACCATTGTTGCCTCGAAAAAAACAGACCCAAAATATTATGGGTGCAAATCTCTCAAAGAAAAATTCTTTTTTTTTTAATTATTATTCAGACCTTAGTAATTTACGGTTTGCCTGTGCAATACAGTTTTTATCAACTGTTTGTGCAGCTACTGGAAGTAGCTTTCTACCTTAAGGCTACTGGAAAAATTCTTTACAAAAATCATAATAATAAAAATTTATCAGAATATATACCTACCATAAGTAGAATCCAAAACATAGGGGACACGTACAATCCCATCGTTAGACTGGGGCCAATTGCAATGGCGATTTCGACAGTTGATGGCACTGCGGCTCCTTTGTGGAACTATGTCCCCTTCCTGCAAGAGCTGAGAGCTGTCTGTGTGAGAAAGAAAGTGCAGAAGCGCCTAAGCCATGGATTGCTAAGTTGTCACCTCTGTTTGTCCTGTTTTTATATTTTTGCCTAAGCATCTGCTGCTGGTCAGAGTCAGAAACAGTCTATTGGGTTAAATGGATATTGCTCCCCTACCTTCTTCACTGCTGCATCCTAAGATCAGAGAAAAGTAGGAAGCTCCATCTCCACCTCTTTTAGGTAGGGTTTAAGCAAGACAGACAAGGACTGAAAGCAGGTGCAGGAGAATGAGGTGCTGCATATTGGTTGAGCTGCTTCACTCGTGCAACACTGAGTGAATGTCATTGAATATCTGCTCAGGAAGGATGTTGATCAAAGATGAGAGATAACAATAAGGAAAATCAAGAGGCAAGAGTGCAGAGGTACAGAACTAAAAGGGGGGTCTATAGAAGACTGTGAGACTATTTGGTGTCTGTTTCTACTAACAAGAGTAAAGCATCTTACTGCTGAAGAGAAAAGGTGACAAAGACAAGTTGATAGAAAGGGACCAAAATATTTGGAAGTTTCAAGGACAGGCCAAGGAGAGGTCTGAAACTGGAAGCTTGGTATTAACCATAGCTTAAATTTAGGAGTCCATATTAAAAAGCTATGTGATGACTGCTCCAGTGCTACTTGCATTCAAGAAAACAAAAAAGCAATTAAATAATAAATACACAAAAATTCCATGGTCTCTTTTTGAAGCCAAAGAAGAACTAAGACCCCTGAATTAAAGATGAAGAAGCTGCCTGCATAATTCAGTTTCTTCCAGATCCAGGATCATCTTCAGTATCAACACAATAAATCTGAGATGCCCTGGTAAACTGCCTAGATGAAATAGTTCCTGTGGCCTGTCTTTGAGTGAGTTTTATATGTAGATGCATTAGAAAAAGTATTTTTATAGCCTGTGGTAAGAAATTGGTCCTCCCTGCAAAAAGGCATAAAAAATAGAGGCAGAATAAGCAGGGTTTTGGTGATGTTACCTTTGTTAGCTTTCAGAATTCTGTTAAAAATAACTTCTTCCTCGGAGTCTGTCTCTGCAGTTGGATGGGATTCTGCACAGAGATGGAAGAATGTCACTTTCTTATTCCAAAGAAAATAGAAATTCAAATTTTTTAACCCAGATGAGCTTCCAGGGATTCGCTTAAATCTGGTCTAGTCATGGTGCACATGAAACTTGCACAGCATATTTTTGAGTTGGCATGACATTAAGTCATGTATGTGTTTGTTCAGGGGAGTCTTGTGAACCTGCCAACAGTTGTGATTATTTTGGCATTAATCTAGTTCCAAAGCCTTTCTCTTCCTCATGCTTTCTTTTTTCAGTCACTGCGTTTTTAGGACTGGACATTTGGCTATTACAGGTCTTGTTCTTCTGGCTCAAGAGGCCAGCTGGCAATTTCTTTTTGTCTCCAGGAATCCTCCATACCCTGAGATAGCACAGCTTCCCTTCTGCATGCTTGAACCCCCAACATACGACACCTGGAGCACAAAGACAGATAGCTGTCCTGGTGCTTAATGCTGGACACCGTAACCCTTTGAAAACCATTGAAACCCATGAAATCAGAGCTCCATGGGCCAGTTAATCCCAGCATCATGGACTATGAGGCCTTACACTAAGCAGAACTCAGCTGAATCCATGAACCCAAGTATTACGCCATGGGTCTTGAAGTGGCTTAAATAAGGCCAAATACTTAAATTTAGTTGGAATCATACATACCATAGATATCCTCTTCTGTAGTAACAGTAACCTGCAGGAGGATACATTATTATAATATAGTAATTAGTATTATAATATAAATATCAAATAATGTAACATGCAAAGAGGGTATCATAGGATCGTAAGTGTCCAGGTGTCCATGGTAAGTATCCTTAATCATTACAGTCCTAAGCTCTTGTTTACTTTACCATGTGTAAAAAAATACTACGGTTTGGTTTATACGTTTCTTTGAAAACTGTTGGCAAATAAAGATATTCTAAAGGAAGTCAGTACAGATGACTCAGGAAATGCAATTTGAAGCATGATCTAGGTTTCAGTCTTCTAGCTGTATTTATGTCTCTGCTAGTATGAACACAAGCTTGCTGAAATAGCTAATGAAATCCTCCCAGTATCACCTCAGCGTACAGCTGGGTCATGTACAGCCATACAGGGAACTGGGGGTTACAGGGATACCCATTTGTGGGGACCGTACCTATAACAAAACAGATTGTCATTCTGCTTTTGCCTTTCATAAAGCAAAGAATTTAAAGTTTTCTATATGACTCCAGAGAAGAAAAAATCTTCCTGGTCTGTAAAATATGGGACAATAAATGAAATAATAATGGAAATTGCATACTCTCACACCTTTAGTCTGAGAACTAAAGGTGAGAGAACCTCATTTTTTTTCAGTAATGGAGCTAAGGGTAAAGTAGATGGGCCCCAACCTCACTTTTCACAACGCTAAGACCCCGTAATCAGGACCCCAAGTGAACAAAACAGCTGACTTGAGCTGCTCTTACCTCAGTAGGTTCTGTTGCTGCAAAAAGCAAGGAAGAAAAAGACAAGCAAAAGAGGCGGATTAGATTCTGAAATACAGTTTCACACTATCCAACAATTCAGTCCTCCTCAGCCATGGGAATGCCTTTGGTAGGCCCCCTTGCTTGAAGAGAGAGCAGGGCATTCTAACTAGGTACAGGAATTGAATTCACACTTAAATCAACAGCTATCAGAATTTGTAGTAGTTTGTGTGCAAGGACAGCATCTTGATTATTTACTGTCTAAGAATCAGCAAAGCATTTTATCAGTTGTAGTGTGGAAAGAATTTAGGGAGAAAAATTTGCTTTATTCCTGGATTGCACAGGCACACATGCAGGCTAACCAGCTCAACAATCATCTCCGGTTTCACGGTGCCGAAGAGTAAAGTTCATTCAAGTTTATCAGGTTGTAAGCACAATCTTCCATGTCAAAACTTAAGCATTTTATTTCTTTTTCCTACACAGATTAGATAACACTTACGCAAAATAATTTTGATATTTCTAAAGTTATCCATGACCTCATCATTTTGTTCATGTGTTTTCATCAGATGTGGAGTCTACCAAGCATTTCAACACCATGTAGAATCTTTGCTTTTCTGCAGTTTCCATTGACTAAAGTGGTTATTGCCTAAACATATTTCCTCATTTAGAAATTATCAAGAATGTGCAATAAAATTGTTTGTACTAAGCCAGAGAGGCTTTAGATTTGCCTTTACAGACTATTATTTCAGTTACATGATAATGAAACTCCATTGTAATGACAGCTCATTATAGAAAAGTTAAGTCAGTTCCCAGCAGCTGCATCAGAGAGGTCCATGCCATCTAAAAATTTCTGCAGGGAAGCGCATTTTTGAAATAGTTTGACTAAATTCAGAATCCATGCACAGAAGAGGAAAGATTATTGATTGGTCAAGTCTGTGAAAATTAGATGCCAACTTTCTAGAAACTTAGGAGTCTCCTGACACTTTTGGAAAGCTCATGTGAGACATCATAGAAAGCATCAGCCATGTGCCTAGTTATGTGAACATCTGGCATGATACATTTTTTAAAATACAGATCAAATTTTCCTTGCACTGTAAATACTGAAAACGTCTCAAAAGGCACAATGATTAATAATACTAATAAAAAGGATCAATTAAGATTCATTTTATCTCAGTAAACCTGCAAACTGGAGTTCCAACAACTACAACTCTGAACTCCAGAGACCATGTCTTTCTGCTGGCTTTAAATCTACTAAGTAATAATGATGAAGTCTCCCTTTGCTTCTATGTCATAAAAGACAGCACAAAAGAAGATCTTGTCAGTTTTCATTAGTCCCTTACTTGTTCTGAAAATGTCAGCCAAATCCTAATGCCTTTTCCTTTCACAATACTTCATTGCTGACCTGACAGTTTCTTGCTGTAGTTAAGGTCTACCTAGATTTATTTCCATTGACCTTCTTCAAAGACCTCCTCTGTTTTATGTTTTGAGAAAGCTGTTGAGTTACTGTTTTTGACTGTACTAATAGTTTTCTATCCCAACACATTGCAAAGCTTTCTGTGATACCAGATATCCCTTTCACAGTTACAGCTGTAACAACTGGCACAAGGGCGCAAATGAGTAGAAAAGTCGTTTGGTAACATCCTCATTGTATTGTAAGTCAAAATGTCTTAATAAAAATCGATTTTTAAACCTGTGCAAACACATCTAAATCTGACAAACCATGGCCAAAAGTAGGAAACACATCTACATTCAATCCAGTAACAGTTAAGAACATGGCCTCCTTCAAAAAGCCTGAGAGTCAGTGCCTTCACATACTCTGAACCCGTCACTCACATATTAACATGGTGTTTTATATTTATGTAACATCCATTTATGAAATTTAATTCTGTATCTTTCATTGCCTTCCAACAACTTCCATGTTTTTCTACGTTTTGTGACAGAGTGAGGTCAAATCTTCATTTCAATGGTCTACATCCCAGCATTATGGATGGAAGGATCCTTAAACACATAACTTTGACTCTGATATCTCACCTTTCTCTACATTACTTAAATTGACCTGCCAAAATTTTGTCTATCTACTGCAAAGCGTACAACACTGATTACATGCAGCTGCTTTAACTGCTGCAACTCTGCTTTCAGCCCTCTGTCTTCCAACCTCTTTCCCAGCCCCGCATATCAGTTATCCGGCTCGCAGCAGCACCATTATGAGTGACCACATGAAGAGTGCCCCATTGCTCACCAGCTCTTCGTCCACTTCAGGAGCTACTACAGGGCACTCTTTACAGAACAGGAATCTCTCCGTCTCCGACTATATCACCTCTGCTTCTCTGAACCTTAGTAACAGAGAGCTTCCTTCTTAATGTCTTATATCCCCTCAGGCAGCCCTGTCCTCCTGGGCACCACTGTTAAGATCCTTCTGATCCGATCAACATAAAAGTTTTTCTATCCTCCCCTGAAAACTGAAGCATTGCTTTGAATATCTCTTAATTTCTCCTTCCATCATAAGCTGTGTTTGATCAGTCAAGACTTTGGGAAACCGGGCACTTAATAAAACTCTAGAAAATAAATATCTCAGTAAGTAGCTGGTGTGTTAGAAATTGCAAGCAGAAAGCCATAATTTCACTAAACCTCTAATATGTACATTTGATGTACATATTCCTGGCAATCAAATATCTATAGTTGCACTTTCAGTTGATAATGTTGAAAAGATCACTGGATTCACCTCAGACAATCAGTATTTGCCTCAGATAATCACTCTGAAATTCTTACTACATAATTTGATTCACAGTCAGCAATTACCGATTGTTTTTAAAATATAGTATTAATGCCACTTACTTGTTGTGCTATTCTCATAGTTCTCCTGAAAAAATCAATAGGTATAAGGTATTATTTTCCATAAGTCTCAAATGCAGAAGCAATAACAGCAAAATCAGGCCAAAGAGAGGCACTAAATTATTAAACTGGCATTAGGGCACATGGCATTATGTTGCTAATATTCGTTGTTTAGGAAATTAAAATTAAATTGGGACACCATAGCTGCTTTCTAGGAAAGACAGATCAAATAGAGCCGAGAGGCTGGTTTCATGGAACTGCTCTCACCTGGATAGGGAAGCCCAGGGTGGCGTGTAGCAGAAATGCAGTGAAGATGAGGAACGTCTTCTCCATTCTCCGGTTGTGAGAGAGGGTCAGTGCTCCAGTTGTGACAGAGGGTCAGTGCTTGTGGTCTCTGCTGGTGCAGGAGCACTGTCGCTAAATATACCAGCAGAGCCTGCTCTGCTAGGGCTGAAAAACTTGCCTAGCCAATGAGAATCCAAGCAGGAAGCAAACTTTTTTTTTTTTGTAGCCTAACAGTCACTTTAGCCCCCGGGCATCCCCCGGTGCGGTGGCTGTCACTGTGATCTATAGCATCTCTTGTCTTCATAGTGTCATTCATGCTGCTCCCTGTACCTGGATCAGCCTCATATTTCTGCTACCATGCACTTTTTTGTTTCTTGCTAGAGCTTTGCTCAAGTGTCCAGTGTTCAGCTGATACCACCTGGGATGCCCTTGTTGCTGAATGGCTTTCCAGAGTGTTATATTGGTGGGATTTCAGGTGGTAGATGTCTTGGTGTCTTTTTGCTGTATATCACAGAGAGCACACAAGGCTATGAGTGTATTATCTTATTTTGGAACATATAATGGGGTAGTGCTTAGTGAGGTCTGCACTTAGCCTAGAGAAGACATCCTTCATGATCTTTGCTTATGGGTAGAGAAGCAGATTTTTCGTTCCTTCCTTTGTGTTTCTTGATGTTATTGGGATTCCATAATTTCTAGCAGGTCAGGCAGACTTTGTGACCAGAAGACAGAGAGGAGAAGAAAGACGTAGCAGCATAAGTAGCATTTACTTATTTTGGAAATGATTAACATGTCCACTGATTAATGGAACTCAGTGCTCCAGGAAGTAGACGTAGGAAGCGGTGAGCAGACACAACAAAACATGTTTGTAGGTAATAAACTTCAGCCACTGAAACTTAGTCTTTCAGAGTATCAAAGCACTGCCCGGTGAACCATGTACCTGGCGGGTAGTCTGGTCTCTCATACACTTTTGTTTTGAGTCCGAGTCAATTTTCCATTCATGGAGAAGGAAACCGAATTACAAACAATACAGGTTCTACCTCTAGACCACGCAAGTGTTCAGATACCCTCACAGTAAGTTTAAAATCTGAAAATAATAGCTTCCACTTTTACTGCATCTTTCCATAGCAAATAAGATGTTTTACAATGATCTAGTATTTACAGTGATCTATGCGTGGTAGTTGGAGGAGCAGAAAGCTTTCCACCTGCTTGTCACCAAATCAAACCCAGTCAAAGGTAGGAGTTCCATGGAAATTTGAATTGCATTGGTGGGGTTTACTGTTAATTTTAGCAGATGAGAGTTCATAATCACTCACTATTTTAGGCTATTGACTGAGACCAGAGAGAAAGTTTTGCTGCCCCGCAGGGGGCAGCATAGGGGAATTTTACTTTTTCTCTTTTTGTACCGGCAATTTGTGGCTGAAGTGTNGTATTTACAATCATCTGTGCGTGGTAGTTGGTGAATGATTCAAAGATCAGTAGAGGAGCAGAAAGCTTTCCACCTGTTTGTCACCAAATCAAACCCAGTCAAAGGTAGGAGTTCCATGGAAATTTGAATTGCATTGGTGGGGTTTACTGTTAATTTTAGCAGATGAGAGTTCATAATCACTCACTATTTTAGGCTATTGACTGAGACCAGAGAGAAAGTTTTGCTGCCCCGCAGGGGGCAGCATAGGGGAATTTTACTTTTTCTCTTTTTGTACCGGCAATTTGTGGCTGAAGTGTCCTGAACACCACATAATAAAAAGAAGGGTAGCACATGTCATCATTAAAGAACCAAGACTGAGCAGGCACTGTTGTAGAGACTGTGTCCTCTGTGCATGCAAATGTTTGCACTAAGCAATGCTAAATGCCTTTCTTCATATTTGGGTTTCGCAGAGATGAAAATCTACCTTGTGCTGAAGCAAAGTTGTGCAGCTCTATCTGCAGTCCTATAAAGGATCCCCAGACTTCTCATTCAACACAGGGGCAAAGTAGATGTCTGATTCCGGATGCCTTGGTATGCCAAAGCATACCAAAAAGACACCACTGAACGGAACTTGTGTGTAATTTACTTGCATTAATGTTGAGAGAAAAAAAATAGAAAAGTCAAATAATTATGTCTGATAAAGCACAAGATAATGCCAGGTTTGCGTGTGGAATTACTAACCAAACTCTCCACAGTGAAAAACAGTCAAGGAACAAAAGAGGGATCAGAGATAGATAATAAAACAATGAGTTTTAACAGCAAGTTAGAAACATGAGTATCCTTAGCATCTTTGAAGAACCTTATTGGAAAGTTACTACATCCTCCTGAGTGACTGATTAACTCCTGTGATCAGGAAAGGGTAAAGCAACTGGGCTGCCAAGAAGGATGGTGCTCATTTTATGCTGGATATACTCAATGACTCATGAGACAGATTGGTGTGTTGCCTTCTCCGTATACTGGCACTTGCAATGAAGAGGAGATGATTACTGTTCTGATCATGAACATGGTTATAATGTTGGAGCTGGCAAACAGTGGAGCAGAGCAAGGATATGTGTGCACACACATTAATGCATAGACATAAAATTCCTAACCATCGACTTAGTTTTGTGACTGTGTTTATATTCAATATTTGTTTGTTTTCCCGGCTGTGGTATTCAGTGGGAGAGAGATTGCCAGTATTCCTGTTCTCATTAATCAAAAATGTACCTAATTTTCCCAGATATCACAAGAATAGGACGTGGTGTTACTGGATGTAATACAGCTGGTACCTCCAACAGAAAAAGTGCCACAGAAATTGCCTTTGAACCTTTATGAATCATGCTAGAGCTTCACAATGAGGAGGCGCCTTCATATGTGTAGAAGAAAACCATGCAGTGAATTTTGTGAAGACTCAGGTTATCCTGTCCACATTCCTGTTTCTGGAAGACAGTAGGGACACTACATACTCTGCAAAAGTGAGAAAGATTTGATAGGTGGCCAAAAATAATAATACAATGTCAATGAGTGTTTGGAAAGTGTCTTATTTGAAGGAAATCTGTCAGCAAAAGTAGTATTATTTCCCTCCAAAAACCACAAAAGTTGGAGTTGTGCTTGGGAGCATGTGTTAGAGAAACTTGTGTGCACAACAAATAAAAGACTTTATAGATATAACAATAAAATAAAACATTTTAATTTCTGTTGCATAAGGGAATTGACATTAAAATATCTATATACAAAACCAAAACAGCTGATGTATAGAAGTTACAACACTTCTATAGCCATCTTTTACACTTTGCTCAATAGCATATCATTTTGGCACATATTATATAATCATTATGAAATAAACTATTGTAAAAAATAAATATGTTCTTGTTCGAGCAGTTCATTGTAAACAGCTCCCCAAAATATAATTTATACAATTTATACTTTCAAGACTTAGTTGCAAAAAAAAAAATTGTTGTTTATACCAAGTTACTACTAACTTAGTAAAGCATAGTAAAAAATAAGAAAAAATGTATATGTTTTTAATAAACATAATGTGAAACAGTCACATTATGTTTATTAAAAACATATACATTCATACAGCTTATGGAGATTATGTATCATACTCATGTCATGGCAAATCATTAAAAAGTGTTAAAAGTTTTAAAAACACCTGGCCTTATCAGAACCAACCAATTGGATCAATGGTATGCTTACAACACAGAATAAATTGTTTTGGCTTGGCATCATGCAATTAAATGACATGCTATTACATATATAATTTGGGGTTAATGATAATGTCTGAACCAAGAATACATTATTTTAAACAGAACTGTTCAATATAATTTCTCAGGAATGTCTCTTTTGTGTACCATTTCAGTATTGTGGCTATTTCTATTTGGAACAGGAATTCTGGTTTCAGTTCAGCTGTGGTTCATTTATTCTGAATCTAAATCTTCTGACCAGGATATCTGCTCCCTGCAATGCTTCTGTTTTGATGCTTCTTAGTTTCCTTTGCACTAGTTCCTGCTGCTGTGAAAAGCTATCACACAGAATTAGCTTTTTCTTTGGTGTCTTTATTGATCAGACAGAGTTTTCTGATATAAATCAGTCCTCACAGAGTTTTGTTCTAGTCTGTCTTAAACCTTTCAGACCTTTAGTCTTTTTTATAATTCACCTCTTCTGTTTCAACAACCACATTCGATGGTCTTTGAATTCCTTCCAAATTGCCCATAGCTCTTTGGTAATGGAGTGATTGGGAGTGAATAAATCGAGTTGAATTCACGTCAGTCTTTACTTCATTTTGCTGGTTAAAACTATTACTGGAGCCCTGGCAGCTTCTGAGGGTTTCCTAGGTAGCTAGCATAGACTTCAAGTCCTTGTGTAAAAGACATTGTTATAAAAGACAAGTTTAGATAAGGTAAAGTGCTCTTAAAAGCTGTTTTCACACACCCAAGAGTATACGTGGTGGATCTAAAGCTGTTCTTTCACATCCCTTTGTCTCTCTCCTCACTCCTTTGGGTACTGTCTTCCAGAAAAGATCTGGAGTTCCTCAAGCTGATTCCAGTTTGGTTTTGTGTCTTTGTTTCCATTTTTTGAGAGCTCCTGGAATATTTCCATATCCTTTTTAACTGCATGTGCAACAATTCCCAATGTTGTTTTAGCAGATTCCTTATCAGCCCATGTAAATACCTGTATTTATCTATACATCATCCATAGTATTCATGATTAGCTCCAACCATTGTTCTAGCAATGCTTCTGTAGGAGAATTTAAGCATAAATGATGAACTTTTACTTGTCATTTGTTAGATGCTTTTCTATTTAACTGACAGACAGTGACAAGAAACCAAATTCTTAGTCTTTCATCAGAAAATAAACAACAATCAAGAAAATGATTATTTTTTGGTGATGAATTGTTCTTTCTAAAAAAAAAAAAAAAAAAGAAAGAAAAAGTTAGCTGAAAAACTTGAAAAAAATTGAAAATGTCAAAACATAACTTTTAAAGTAAATGACTAAATACAGTAAATTTTCATTTCAAAATTAGTTGCCAAGGCCAAATTTAGCTAAACATGATTTAGCAATTAAACTACCAGTTCAAATTACTTGCTGTATGATACAAAGATTATTGGGAGATGGGAAATGGAGGTGATCAAACTGGAACTTTAATTTGGACAACTCTAGTAATGAACTTCTGATTGTCTTGAAAGAAACAAAAAATTCCTGTCTGCTATCAGGAGAAGCCATCTGATTTGTCTGCTGCCCTTAGGTGGAGAAAGGACGGATCAAAGGTTTTACATGATGTTTTCAACCTGCAGAACAATGTTAGTCTGATTGCAAAGGAATCCATGTGATGGGTTAAGGTGAGAGCTTTTACAGCAGTGCCTGAGGGTATCTTTGGTCTCTGCCCTCTGAAAGTAGACATGCCATCACTGAGCAGCACACGTATAACACTGAGGAGGTCTTCTGTCTGGTCTCCTTGTGACAGATTGTGCAATGTCAGCCAGCTCTTCTGCTTTCCTTCATTTTCTGGACTCTTCTTAGTTTTAATCACATTAATTGTTCCACAAAAATTGCTTCTGTGAATACTTCTTTGGTTATTTAACTGTGGGAATTGAAATATGGTCTCATGTTTACCTCTTAGATGAATGGGAATTGGCTGTGTGTGTGTGCCATCAGTAAAAAATACCCATCTCTGGCTTTACAAAGATCTGTCAGATAGAGACCGTTGTAAATCCTGATGATTGTCTCAACCTTGGACAAGCATCTTCCTATGCACTATCACCAGCATCAGCTGTTGATCCATATTTTTTTTCTTTTTACCTCAGCAGAAAGACTGTCTAATACAGTCTAATACTTTTGCTTTTGCCTCACTTAGTGGCTCTCTGAATGTCTCTCTCTCTAGGATTTTGGGTTTTTGGGCAAGAATCTTAATATGAGAAGGTGATTTCGGTCTTACTTTATTTTTCTCAATGTCCTTATAAATACAAGCCCCTCACTCCATTTATAAGATTAGCATATTGCTTAGCTTCCTCTTTGGGAGTATAATTTGTAGTTCCTTCACGCCTCCTGGGTAAGTTTGGACATCTTACCCTCCTACTTCTGACTTCTTTTGGATCCACGGAGAAATATCTGGCTTTCACCACAGCAGGGCTTGACAGCCTAGCAGTGCTCTCCTCAGTTTTGTAGGCAGGCAGGAAGATGAGCTCAGGCACAAAAAAATAACAGGAGCTCTAGAAAAGTGAAGAGAATCCAGATGAAACATAGAGTCAAAAACATAATATTTGGGGAAAGTTAAAATCTAGCCTTCCCAGTCTCTGTCTTATGCGAGACCTGCTATGCAGACAGACTAAATGCCTATTTTGAAAGACTGTCTGATAATAAACTTTAAACTAGTAAATGCCAAAGGGTATGCTTATTGCTCTGTGTCTTTAGCCAAAGAGAATATTTGCCCAAAGACAAGAAACAGTAGTTCTTTGACAGCTTTTGATAGCTTTGACCATTACAAATAATGTCCGGTGGGTTCCTGGAATGACGGAAGGAAAGCCAGAAAATTTGTTTTGTTCATTGTCCGCTGTAAAGACATTAGTAATAAGAAGTGGGTCTCAGACAGCTGGACCAGGGGCCACTGATGAAGCCTGAGGGCCTCAGGGGCCCAGACTGGAACAACAGGGCCTGCCAGCCCCTAAGACGGAGGTGCCACGACAGAGCTGGCGAGAACAGGAAAAATAACTGGAATAGCAGGTTTGCTGAAATTAGGATGGATGAGCATGGACAAAGCTTTAGCATGTAGGGAAGGAAAGATGGGAATCCAAAGGCATTCATTGGCCAGTGTTGGCAGAGAAGCCCTGAGGTGGTTTGCACAGTTCTCCTTCAGTCATCGTTATTACCCGTTACTGAATTTTTGCTTTTACAAGAAAATAATGCATGTTTTAAAGCCTACAATTAGAAGCCAACATTCAACCATGTCATCTGTCACAGAAAAATCCCTTCCTCCTATTTCAGTTACTGATGTCTTGTTTCACAAGGAATGGAAAATTGCCTCCCTTTATTTTTCAGGGATGATGCTCCTGCATCGTCATGTCCAAATGCCCTGTAAACTTTTATTGATCTATCATTCCAGCACTCCCAACTGACAAAGAAGAAAGATTTTTTTCCCCCTATTTGACAGGAGAAAGAGCTGAAGGTGCACACACATGTACTCACATGCCTCTTGCCCCCTGCTAATGGTTTGTTCAAGGTTTGCTGACCATCCAGGGACCCCAGCCACCTGTGGAGCCTGTAAGAATCCCCAAATAGGTGAATGCCAGTCCACTGTGTTCTTCATTCCCTCAAGGAGGAGGAACTTAGTCAAGGACAGAGGATGGCTGTTACCTGAATCATGAGCAGTATATCTGTGGTGCTTCCTAGGGAAACTGCAGCTACCTTAACCTTTGCTTATATCTGCGATTACAGTAAAAAAAAATTAGAAAAGCATCCAGGGCAGCCTCTGTTTTCTACTCATTTGCAGTGATTCTAGCGTTAGTTCATGAACACATTAAAGGGACATTGCCAAATTACCTATAATTATAATTTTTCAAGCCCTTACCAGCATTGCTGTTGATATGCTGGTAAACATATCAAGGAGATACTTTCCTTAATGAAACTGCAATTGAAATAAATTAAAGAGAATGCCATGGGATTTCGAGCTAGAGGGAAATGTCTATCTGTGTTTTCATGTTTAGTTTATTTTAATTTATGTAATTAGCTGACAGAGGCCTGCATGGCTAAACTTTAAATTTAAGGCTTTCAGATCTAGTCTTTTGGCTTCAAATTCATCTTTACTCTACTTTCTGTTCTCTCACTGGACCAGGTTTTGGCTTTCAGTTCACAGACTTTTATGCAGGGAAACCATCTCTTTGTACTGGAAGATTTGAACTGCAAATATGGTGTCTTACAGAGGATCTGTTGCAGACCTGTAAATGATATGGTGTGAGTTCAGCAAGAGCTTAAGGTCAAGACATTCTGAGAAAGCTCCTGTTTGGAGGTCCTGTCATTTACATATGTATCTGTCTCCTATCTCTGATAAGGACTGCCATAAACAGAAGCTGTGAGGATATTTGTGTACCTCCTTTAAATAAGTAATTTTTTGGTAGGAAATTAAAGAAGTGGGTGATGTGGAATATTCAAAGTGGTTGCTTGCTGACTAAAGACAGAGAAGTGAGTATTTATCACTTCCTTTATCCTGGTAATCTTTCTTTTCTAAAGGAGAGAGTGCCCTGTGTGTTACTCATTTTAAACCAACATAAAAAGAAGAAGACAAAGCCAGAGTTCATCTCTCCAAGAATTTATTAAGGCCATTGTGTTTGTCTTTGTGGCCTGCCATTAAGTAGGTTATGGCTCTACCTTGGAACTTTTGCAATTCTGATATCTGGAGTATGAAGAAAAAATACCATGCTGCTGGGGTGCTGATTTATGTAACATCATAACTAAAACAAACAAACAAAATGTAAAATGCATATAGAATTCCCTGAGTGTATACCAAATTATCAAGTCAGCCTAGTTACCCACTTAACTAAATTATCCAGGAATCCAAGAGGGTTTTTGCTTGTTTGTTTGTTTGTCTGTTTCTTGGTTTTCCTAATGATGCCACTAACTGTGCAGGAGCCTTCATGACCCGGTAGTCCCCACAGGAGCATGACTACATACATGTCTGCTGATGGGTGTCCTTGAGTATGTCATTCACAGGCTGAAACTAAGGAGGGTTATTCTCTGCTGTCAGTGAAGGCAGACAGACCAAATTATGAGTGATTATGGGACAATTATATCTTTTCCACACTCCAGCGTAAGGAAGGATACTGTAGCAGACTGTTTGACTGTTAGCGCAGGGTGATTTAGAGAAGGCTTTCACTAAGCACTATTTTGACTTACATTCCTCATACACTGCGGATTCCACATGTGTTTACTGCCAGCCACTTGCTAAGGGTGAAAGAAGTCTAGAAATACGGAAGCACTGGTGTTTCTCCAGAGTGACAGACAGAAAGGCTTTTCCCTTAGGATCACATCAAAAAGGGCTCCTTCTCCCTCAGGCAGCTCTCTTGCCTCAATCTGGTCTCTTATTGGTTCAGGGAGCTCCTGTACACCAAGGGCTTCCCCTGCCCTGTGCAGGTGAAGATGCCAAAGACCTACAGTTTTTCTTCTTTTGGCAAGGAAGGAAGGTTTGAATTCAGAGCTCATAATGGTTCTTTGTCTCTCCACTAAGTAAAATTGTGGTGATGGTGAAACAGCAGGTTGTTCCTTATATTGGACAACTGTTTGGGTTTCCAGGCCTTAAGTCATATCTACATGTGCTCACTTGAGTGGGTTGGGAGAAAAGTTGGGGAGAAAATGACTCAGTATCTTCTCTTTGCATTCAACCTGTGAATACTGCTGTTCCTCTTCCCCTCCTGTGCTTTTCACTTTTCCTTGTGTTTCCTTGTGTTGCAGGACAGGTTGAAGGAGACCCGCTTACTATACTGTAATCTGACCTCTGTATCCTTGTACCACCAGATAGACACAGTTGTCACAGGTTCACATTTGTTGGCGAGGCAGCCTGAGAAAGGGCTGGCAATATTTGTCGCTTGGTTGGCATAGTTCATTTGGTCTCATGCTTATTCTAGTACCTGAATTTCTGATTGTGCCAGAGACAAAGCTCCTTGATAGGCTTGGAAGAGCTCCCGTTCTCTGGCAATACAGACAAAAGATTTTACCTTTCCTCATGACATTCAGAGGGTCTGGTTTAAGAGCTCAAGCTACATATATTGTAGATGTCAGTGAACATAGTTCATCTGACTTAGTCGACCTAGTAGAAAACAACGTCATAAGGTGAGGGTGGGAGCAGCACTGCATTTTGCAGAGATTGAGATCGCCTTGCCATGTCTATTCTCTGCTTATGACATGAAAAAAAAGAGATTTGGGAACTTGCTCACAGAGTCCATCAGTTTGGCAGAGAAGGCATTGCATAATCTACTGTAGCCTGGAATATTTTGGAATATATATTTTGGGAATTGTTATTCTAAATAAAGTAGTATCTTCTAAACACACTCATAGCATGATTTCTCTACCTCATCATTTCTGTATACTGATCCGTACAGAGCTAGCCAAAGTGGGAAAGGAAGCTGTAGTGAGCAGTCTCTACCCACCTTGCCATGCAACTGTTGAAGATTACACAACTGTTCCTGCTCTACAGAGAGCAGCTGACCTTTCCCTCTTGCTGTCTGGTACCAACTGTGTCTCAACTTTGAACAGAAATTTTGACACAGAATTTATGTATTTTGATACAATTTAGGTGAAAGGGAAAACATAAAACTTTGTTGTAACCAAATGTCTTTCTCTCCTAATTCATAATGTTGGAGGGATTAGAATTTCCTCACTTTTTTTTTGATAATCTCATGAAATTACTTTAATAGAACTGGGACTTTGGAGTAGTCAGGCTGTATTTGCAAATTGCTATTGGTATGATAGGAACTGCTGGGGAAATTAAAGCTGTGTGAGCTTGATAAATAGGAGTTATAAGTTTGACAGAGGATGTTGGATGGTGAAGGCAACTTGGATGGGAAAATTAGGAGTTTTAGTTTGGCTATGTTAACCTAAACTCACACAAAGTGTCCTGTGAAAAGACATCAACATTAGTCTGAAAATTTGCATTGTAAAAAGGCAGATGAATCAGAAGTTGGAGTGGGGCTAACTATGAAATATGGCAGTGGCAAAAGATGGCACTTGGCAAAAGATCAGATAGAGAGAGGAAGTAGAAGAAGAAGAAGGCTTTTGTCTTAAAGGAGATTTATATGATGTTAAGACATACAAAATGAATAGAAAAAGTAACAGGAGAATAAGGAAGGGACTTTCATGAAAGCAGAGGGAGGGCATAAAGAAAGTGAGGATATAACTGAATGTCTACAGTCATCAAGATGTCCAGGAGGCAAAGATAGAATAAACTGATCAGTAAAGCGAAGAAATGGAGTAGAAGGTATAGAAATCAGAGTGGAAAAGATTTGAGATGGAGTTAAGTAAATAAATTTGCAATAAGGGTTTTTCTCTTTGTCAAGACTGTGTCAGGTTTTCTCCTATGTTGTCTCAGGAAAGAGCTTCTGACCCACTATGCAGTTTTGGATCTGGAAGACAATTTACTCAGAAGTTGTGAGAGGGGCTAGAGAGCAATTTAGGACCCAAAGCTTCAGGTCAGGGAACCCACTGGAGAGAAGTAGTCCTCTCCCTTCAAAATAGAATCTGGGCAATTGTGAAAATGTAGAATGCCCAGAGCTACTAGAAAGAACTCACATTGGAAGCAGGGTTTCAAATTTGGATGTAACTTTTTGGTCTCATGTCAGAAGAAGGTTCTGCCATGACTAATTTGGAGTTTGAAAGTCAGGTACAAAACAAATATAGCTGTTTGGAACAATCACAGGCAATGTCCCCGTGTTTTCTACCACAGAAGGGCCAACATCCTAAAGCCGATGGCTATGGTCTTGACCTCTCAGATTAGGCCTGTCTGCAGACTGTCAATAACAGTGCTGGCTGGAGTGGTTAGTGTTCTGAGATGTGGACAGCAAAGATCTATTGCCTGGATGACACTGATTCTGAGTAACAATTATCTGTCAAACTTGACTGGAGCAAGGTCAGATCTGCATTGTGATCTCAGTCTGAAAGGCTAAAAATAGCATATATTTCTGCAAACAAAAACAATTCTCAGTCTCAACTATTTCACAGGAAGACATGGGGCTCAGGTAGTTCATAGTAGTAGAGCAGTAAGGATGTAATGAGCAATGAATTATGCTGCTTTGTGCACTTAATTCATTGTCAATGAACTCAATAGTAGGCATCTGTCCTGATGGCTGAAGGCTGGCTTCTGAAAAGGCTGTTTTAGTAGAGCGTTTATTAAGGTCTGTTTCTGACTGGAATGTATTATCGTGTGTATCAACTCTTTTCACTGAAATATGTAAAATCTCAGTGTTATAGAAAATGTTTCAAAAATAGAAATCGGTAGGTCACATTCTGTTACTAGAGGTGAACACGAATAGAAACATAATTTCTGAATTCCAGAATTAGAGACTATGAACCTCTCGTACTTGTAACAATTTCCTTTGCTCTTTATGTCAAGCAAAAGGATCAAGCAATTTTGTCTTATTGAAAACAGTTCCTATGGATTCCTGATATTAATAGTACACAAATCAAAGTGATTTGCTGTTTGGCACACACCTAGGAAGTACCACTGCTGAGTCACCTGCAGCTTCTGCTGATTGAATACCTACCACAAGCCCCTTAATAAACACATTGAGTGGCCAGACAGAGCAGTCTGGCTCGCAATCTGTTCAGTGCAATATCCTAGCAGTGCCGCTCTGACAGAGGGAAAGACTACATGAAAATTCAGACCAAGAGTCAAAGGAAATGTGGGAAGAAGGAGTAAGAGATTAACATTGTTGTTGAACTGGCACATTGCATGACTCAGAATAACATTTCCTGAAAAATAAGTTGATTTTCTTTCCAGCGTTTTACCTAAAAAATGGAGAAAACAAAATTTGTACAGCATGTGGCATCTGTTATAACAGTCATTCAGGATTAGACCACAGGCTACCTACTAAAATACATAAGAACAGGGCAAATATGCATGATACTTCCTTTTTATTTGGAAAGAAATAATGTGGAATCTTATTTTTCTAAATCTGCTCACTATCCAGGAGGATAGCATAAAAAAAAAGAGCTTCACTTCATAATCTAGAAAGGATTAGCACCAAATTTTAAAGAGATCTTTTGGAAATAAAATAATATATGATCTTAAATATTTAAAGACAATGCCAGTTCAGAAGTGGATAGAACTAAGGTTTTATAGGCAGTCTTCATTCTTAACATAGATATGGATGTAATTTTAGCTATAAGTACAAGATCTCCATGTTTTCCTCTACAAAACAGAGCCTGCACAGCAATGGCATTGTAGAAATTCAGCATATTCACCTACTCTCAAAATAACCTGTAAGAAAAACATTGTAACCTCTAGGAGGCAGCATTTTATTGCAAAAACATATAATGCATAAATTGCAGTGTCTGACATTTCAATAGCTTTTCAAATTTCTTATGATTAAAAAAAAAAAAAAAAAAGTAGTAGAAATGAAATAAACATTTAAATTTGCAATGGAGCTATCTGGGCAAAAATGAGCTCTGCTTCTCCAAAAGTCAATTCTTAGATGAAATGGATATAGTCAGGCCCAAAATATGTTGCCTATTCCCGGATTTTCAATAACAAGTTATTGGAGTTTGATGGAAAAGTAGAATATTTGGGTTGTTCATCTGCTGTCTGCAAGACACCCCGCACTTAGCTAAAGCTGGAATCGTATTTGTTGGAATCATGCTTAGGCTTACATTTGCTGCTTTCCTAAATCAGCCCATCAACATTGCAGTAATGTATTTTCCTTACTTTCACTCAGCTCCGTCCTGAGTTGAAGCTACCATTTTCTTTTTGGGTCACTGTTATTGAGGGGCTAAGAATTCATCCTAAAGCGATTCACCTGGTGAGGTAAGGGCATTGATTTTCTGCTGGCCTTTGTGGTGCGATGTGACTTTCGAAAGCGCAGCTGCCTTCCTATCTGCAAACACAGATGGTCTTTTGGTGCTCTCAGGGGAGCTGTGATTTTTGAAAAATTACCTCACACATTATTACTTTTATAGTGGCCCAAGTGGGACCTATATAAATGTAAAGCCATGGAGGACACTATGTGGATTTATGGCTTGAAGCTTTTATAGACCTCAGAAACACTAAACTGTTTTCATGCCAGTGAGGTCTCCACAAGCTCTACTTCACTGTTGCCTGTGCTTGACATACAAAGCTTTTAATTCCTAATTTATCCTCTGATCGGCTCAGCAACATGAATTGTTCTGATTTCATAGGCTAGTAACCCGGGCGGAAAACGAGAGCCTAACAAGTGCTTTAGTTAACTTTCAAGGGAGTTATTACAACAATTGGCTAGAGTCTTTTTAAATATAGTATCTAAATGGTTGAAATGGGAATAGGAAAGTCTTTAGTAGCAGTGATAGAAAACTGCTAGATGAACTCGTAAGTCAAAGCCCAGGAAGGCTCATTGTGTTCCTCTAGTGTGACCTCCACATATCAGACAGGCCACTGATCTTCTTCAGCTTAATTCCTGAGTGAATGAAAACAGATCCCTCAACCACAGGTTACAAAACACCAGTCTTGATTTAAAAAACTGTCCGTGATGGAGAACTCTCCACAACTTCTAGGATAATACTCCCAGGGGAATTATGCCCATTATTATTAAGCATTTGGAACATGTTTCTAGCTTGAGTCTGTCTGTCATCAGTTGCTGTCCATTAACTCTCGTTAACACTTTGTCCTCTAGACAGAAGACCTCTGTTATCAAAGATTTATTCCCCAGATGAGTACCTGTGGACTCTAATTGAGCCCCTTAGCCTTAAAAATCCCTTAGATTTTTTACTGATAATTAGTCTGACCTCGTTGAACCATTCTCTGATCCTGTGCCATTCAGTACTTAACTCATTTATGTGACTCTTTCCTGAACACCCTGTATTTTTTCCAGTGAGCTGGTGGTCCGCCCAGCTCAGTAGGATGCAGCACTGTTCCACAGCAGTGAAACCTATCTCCATCTGCCAAATGCAGATATTATAGGCTTTTCCAGTCCCTAACCAGTGTTTTCTTCTCTTCAGCCTCTTATGAATCACACTACCTTTTCTAACCACTCTCAGTCCTTGTTGTTTTCTTGTGAATCCAGGATTTTCTCAGAGTCCAGGATTTTCTTGGAGTCTCTGCTTCCTAGCACTGTGACTCCCATAGCTTGTGCTCTTTGTCCTACAATGTCTGACTCTACATTTGGCCAGCACACAGTCACTACTCTTTGCTTCTTTTACAGATGACTTTCCTCATCCCTTACCCCAACTTCATGCCATTCACAGTGAGACATACAGTCATTGACTTCTCATCAATGATTTGGACTTCTTTCCAATCTGTTACTAAGGATATATACACGAAGGACAAGCTTCTTGGTGGTGTTTACTCTTACAATTATGTTTTTAAACATGCTGACTACTCAGCCATGAATCCACAGAGCATATGCCAGGCTATTCTGGTATCATCTTGTTTCATAATCAAAACAAAGAGCAGAGGCTTGAAAATCTGCTTCCCAAGTATTCATCCTGTGCTGCCTTGAGGGATGCAAAGGCTGCACTGAAGCCAGGCTTACAGTGGGTTCTGGTGACGCAAGCTACTTGGTTACCTCCTGAAATAGGTGTGCAACAAGATTTTTTTCAGAGATCTCCTGAATTCCAAAGATTTTGGTCTCAGGATCAAATGTCACACTACAGGATCATTTGCAATGAATGCTAAAATGTATGCTTACAACCAACACTTTTGCATACTGTGCTGAAGGGCATGCTTGCTGAAGGACCATAGCTTGACCATAGCCTTTTTTTTGAGGCAGATTGTGTAACTGTGTTCTAGATTATGATTCTTTGTTCTTTTCTAAATTGTTTATTTTACTTCACTTATATGTGTGGATCTGTTTCACTGTACAGGAGGAACATGAGATTGAGGGAGAGGAAAAAATCCTCCTGCAACTCTTTTTTTTCCCCATATTTTACATATAAAATGCAGATTCAGCTGTTGTGTCTTAATAGCACCACAAATTATTCTTTCAGTGCTCTGTACTTTATCACCTATCAACACACTATGTACTCAAGGTGGAAGACAAAATCTCTTTCCTAAAGCATTTACAGCTTGAAACATCAGTTTACAACAGCAGGAGGAAGTGGATGGATGTAGTCCTTGTAACCATGAGACTTTTACCTTCACTTTCATTTTTGCCATGCTTTGTTTTCTTTTACAGAAATTCATGTGGTCGTCTGTCATTAATTGTCTAATTCAGTACCTAAGCTGGGTTATGTAAACACTTTTATGCGGTTCAGTAAGCTATTTTAGACCATCATTCTGCTCCAACAACCCAAATTCTGGAGTGTAGTGTCTTAGAATACCTTAACAAGTCAATTCCATCAGAAACTTGAGCTTATACCTTCTGGCTAAATATGGGTGCTATAAGGTTTTCCATGCATAAACCACTCTTTTCCATTTCTCATTTCCAGAAGCTCCTGCTTCTGCCCATCAAAATTTCTCAGTATCTCAGTGAGAATCATGTAGAAAAGCTCTGACAAATACTAGCCCCTGACAGCAAGGGCTAAGTAAGGAAATGTAGCCTCCCACCATCTTTCACTCGGATGTATGTGGGCTTTTCTTTCTGATAATGAGGTATATTGGAAGTTTAACTTATCTCTGCTAATGCCAGCATAAATTTGCAAGTCCTTGGCAAGCTTATTCTACTTCCTGGCAACTGCCTTAGGGCCCTTTTTCAATAAAGCACAAACTGCCTTCTTCTGAAACTGCTAATGGACCGAAGTTTCAACATTTCAGCTGAAAAGCTCAAAGCAGGAACAAAGAATCCGTAAGTACCAAAGGCTGGACAGTGCTTTCTATTTTCTCATCACATAATATTCATATGTCTGAAGTAGTGGGAGCTGAAAACCATGCTAAGGAAATATTTAAAAAATGGAATGTACTGCTTATTCTCCACTTCATTCATGCCCTGTTGCTAGTATTAATCCAAACCTGATAGATTAAGCTGAAGGAAATTAATTGCATTTTTGTCTGATCCTAATTTTAGCACAGAAAATTCTTTGGACTTATATATGCATAGCAATGAGTAAGTCTGCAATACTGTTGTTGTCCTTAAGCAATTTACCTGTCACTTGGCCCTGGAGGTTAGATGAAGTCATGAAGAAGAACAACAAAAGTATCAGTCCCACAGCACAGCCCCAGAGCTGATCGAGTGAATTAGCTGCTGGTGAATTTGAACTGGGATGGGAGTTGGGAACCTTCACTTACCAAACTCCTGCTGGAGATGGAATGAGTTGATTCTGTTTTAACAAAAAACACATCTTTCTTTGCTCTATCAAGAAAGATGCAGATTATTGCCCAAGGATGGTGCTCATTTTTCTTTTCTTAGATCTCTTTGGTGGTGCTGATAAATCCAGTCCAGGAAAATGTTTATATCAAAAATGTGCCATAACCAGGGTCCATTGATGAATTTAGAATCATATATAGACTCTGGTCATTTTTATTTGTGTCTTCTGTCAGAATCTGTACCAAAAAAATGTAGTTAGACTGACTGTACAGTGAGATTTTAGGCTTGAACACGCTCATTAAGTGTTGCTTGCAAGAATAGTATAACTGGGCCTTGGCAAAACACTTTCCAAAAGCAGACATGGTACATAAAAACCAATGTGATTATGGACAATAGCAGTGGGAATGACCAGTGAAAAATGTAACTAAATGGCCCCATTTCAGCTTACTATTTCTTTATAGAAAAAGAAACAATCATCAATCGTATTATTTGATATCAAAGCAAGTAGCAAGGATAAAGCTGAGTCTGAAGTACAGTTATGGGCTATTTTTTTTTTTAGAACAGGAAGTGTTAAAAATAAGCCTCCTTTATAGACAGATGCAGTGGCTGCAGCTAGAGTTAAATATCTGTATAGATAGTTCATTTTCTCCCGATCCACAGGCAGCAGCTGTGTTCTAAAATAGAAAGACTCCCAGTAGAAATGGATATTTTTTTCCAGAGCTTTATAAGTAACCTTTGGCTTTTCACTCATTAGTTCTACTCTGGCCCAGATATGTAGTGACCGAAAACTGTAATCATATTTTGGCTACTAGGTAATCTTTGTGACATGACCCAGAAAATGGGTGTACATGCCACAAGAAACACACTGGGAGGTGGCATTCATTCTCCTTCTTCATTCTCCCCTTCTTTGGGCACTCTGAGAAAGCAGGTAAAAACGAACGAGCCAGAGAAAGCCGGCTGCACCATCAGCTGAGGAGACAACTGCTGAGGGGGAAGTGGAGCCCTTTGAGCTTATTCAGGCGGGTTCTGGCACTTGTACTCATTGCCTGGCACTGGTCTAATAAGCAGTATGACTAATACCTAGCACAGCCTGTCTGTGCTGTCATCCTCTCTTCAGAGCAAGCAGCATGCATGCAGGTGTGTGATAGGATTTTCTGCATCCTTTTTTTTTTAATAGGAATATGGCTCTGCATTCATGTTAGAGAATATGTCTGCGAAAGGTGCACACCCTGTACTCTGAGGGGAAGGTGCTGAAATGTGGGACGGTGCTTAGGTTTTGATCCCCAGCCTCCGAATAGTCCTCCTGAGAAAATGTTCTGGGATATGTGTGCAGGCTTTACCCTGACCGTAGGCAGTGCTATCATGCGATGCTTTCATAACCGTAGCTCCCAGACCGGCACTTACAGGCAATTGCTGTCTTTCATTTAAGGCAGAAAAAAAAAATCTCTTAAACAAACTAGTAAACTAGCCCTCAGAAAGATTGCTAGAGAGCCGATCCAACATTTGGATGCACTTTCTGTGAGTTAGCTAGCAAGGCCCAGCCCCTTCTGCTGACGTCTTTCCTCTCGATCACACATCAGACTTTTCCCTGTGGAGCTGGAGAATAGGCTTCAATGAAAACCGCCTGTTTGCAGCTATAAGGAGATTTCAGGCATCACAATCACAATTTCCTCTGCCTGACCTGGAGAAGAAATTCCCCCAGCAGGATGGAAAGGTAGCATTATTGCCTAGCAAAGGTGGGATGATTTACCTCTTTCTCTAGATTGGTCCCTTTTCCTTGCTGTACAGAGAATTATCAGACTTTCAAAGAGAATGAAGCCAGGCTAGAAGTCAGAGTGGATGTGCAAAAGCTGCTTTCCCGGGGAGGAGAAGGAATCACAGGATTTCTGTGCTTTTTGTTGCTGTGCAGCTCAGGACGATGGTTTTATCTGCCCCAGTTATTGCCCTGGGGGCTACCTTAGGGACTGCAACTAGCATCCTTGCCCTCTGCGGGCTCACCTGCTTCTGCAAATGCAAGCAACCTGGGAAAGGACTCTCAGAGAAAGACCAAGATGAGGATGTGGAAAATGCAAAACCCAGTGTGCTTCAGCCAGCCCAGCAAGTAAGACATAGCCTTTAATTTACTGTGATTTTTCTTTAAATGCAGAGGGTGGGAATGTTTCTTCTGTGTTAGGTTACCCAGTGTGTGTGATTTATACTGCCTATTCTATCTGCTTACCGGGTTCAAGATGCAACAACATGTTAATGGAGACCAAGAGTAAATACAGAGGAGGGAGATGAGTAACCCACAGAATTACGAGAGCAGGAGACAGCTGTCACATTGCCAAGAGAAAGCGGCTATCAGCAAAAATAAGGGAGAAGAATTGGCAACGTTGTTCAGTTGTCAAGCTAGGTCACAAGGGAGATCATTTGCTGAGAAGACTGGACTTTACCAGATAAAGCCAGCACTGTAAAGAAGAGATGACAGTGTATTGACAGAACATCACTCCTGCTGGGATCTCTTATAGAGCTATTTCTCTAACTCTTCCCCCAGTAGCTTATGACTCCAGCAGGGTATTTCCCTGTCAATAGCTGATTTCTTATGAAAACTATATCTTCTCCTCCCTTTGCCCCTCTGAGTGAGGGGATTAATTGTGGGAGAAGTTAAAACAAGGTATTGAAATGAAAATAACACTAGTGGGTGTCTGGAGTGGGGTACTGGAGAAAGTCATTACACTGTATTGCTTTGTCAGTTACTATAAATGCAATGTGATGTGCTGATAATGTCAGGCACTCCTGTGTGGTCTTTATTACTTATTAGGATTCAACAAATAATTAATTTACTCCCACGTCCTATGCTCTAGTATAATCATTGATGGGAAGCTCTTCTGTGAGAAATGTTTGAACAATTTCTTTGTCTGACTGTGGTCTTTGGCATGAGCTATAACAGTGGTCAGACTCTGAAAGTATTATCTGTTGGCTTTAGTTCTTAATATTTGTATGTGAATAAGAAGTCCTTTTCATTTTCACCAAAATGATATGCTATAGCAGGCAGTACCAATGGCCAGTGATCCATTGTAAAGCATTGTCTTTGTTAGCCTTTTAATTATCTGTAAGTGCCTGTTATTTTTGTATTATTAAAGAGTTTAGCAAGAATCCTAATAGGATTTCTCTGTAATGTTTATAATTAGATATTCAGTTGCTTTCTGTCTGCCAGCTTTAGGCTGTCTGTAGAGAAGAGTCCTAGTACCTTCATTCTCCTGTTGCAGTGCTTTTTCCGAGGGAAGATGACCATATCTAGTAATTGCATTTCAACACCTGAGGCACATACTGAGAACTATTTTACAGTAGCTTCTGTGGGGATGAGAGAAGGGATGATAGGGATAGGGAGGGACTAACTATGACCAACCATCACTGAGTTTAGGACTTCTCAAGAGACTACTGCCAATTCTGGACCCATCTATTTGGTCCGGATTAGATTTGGTGAATAGCTCTTCATACCAGTTTGTCTTTTTCCAGGATGAATTTCCCCTGCTATCTAGTTTTGTCATGTTCATTCCAAGTTCGTTTTTCATTCTGGCTAACTCATTGAGGGGATTTGCCAACCTCTGTATATCTATGTCTGTGTGTATGGTCACATCACTTTGCATTTTTTTCTAGCTGTTAGTGTCTTGAATAATGCTACCGACAAATCACTTCACCATGAGTCTTTTTCTACAAGATACTTTTGTCTTATAGCTGTGTTGTCTTCTAGCTCAAAAGCATCTCAAATCTTTGCCGCAAGTTCCTTCTTGGATTGGACTTTTTTTTTCTGTCACACAGCTTCCTGGGAAATATTCCTGGAGAAATATCTGTTAATCCATCCTGAAGCTTCTCTTTCAGGGTGCCATCCTGCCTTCATGTCTGAGATAACCACAAAACTGTCATGAAGTTCAATTAAGTACTCAGTACCCAGCATGTCATAGGTTATAGTCCTCACAAAATTCTACTTTGATTCATTAAGTTTTGTAATTTAATATCATATTTGACCAATATGGGATCAAATTATTCACCTCTCTCAGTGAATCATTCTTATCTGAGTGATTGCATTCTTTTAACATTACAGAGTTCGTAATTGGAAGTATTACTGTCCTTTTTTTTTTTTAATAAATCTGGACAAATTATAGCTGCTGAATGAACATTTTGTCACAGAAAGTGCAAAATGTTCTTAGTTTGCATATTCCCTATGTTTACCAATTCTTTCCAATTAAAATAATTTTACTGCCAGGAACATGTATTCTCTCTGCTGTCACTGATTCATAATTAGTCTACATTCCTTTAAGGAATGAATCTCAATTTGAGTTCTGTGAAGTTTTCTCATCTGTGTCTATGTTTATAAATTGTCCTGTCAGTATTTCTTTCCACTGGTGGAGAAATACATTTGTGCACTGTGTCCTAGTCAGTGCTTGGCATACTTAATATTTGAAGCCTGTCTGGGCCACTGATTCTGGTAAACAGAGATGACAAAAGAAAGATGAAAGGAGACTACATTTTACCCAGTTGAAATGTCTCCCATTATAGTGATGCTTGTTTTTAATATTGATATAAGCTCCCTACGGTCTTGTCCTACATGCATGAGGGAGAAGAGTTCAAACACAAAGATATATTTACAGAACAATTAAAACCTACTGTAAATTTTAAAATTGGTAAATTCTCCACAAAGGGTGCTGAACAAGCATCCTTAAACACAGAACAAGCATCTCTAAATGCACACCACAATCTCAGCAACCTAATATATTACTAGAAAGGAATCCAGAAGGGATGGCTTCAGACTTCAAGCTAATTTTGCTTTCATACATTTTATGCAGACCCAGCTGAACTCTTCTGCTCACTCTTTATTTAAGATATTGCTGATGATCTGCAAAGGGAACTTGTATAGGTCTATACTGTACATCAAGATTAGCAGATAGCACTTAGGAACAGAGTTGGTAGCAAAAATAATAAACAGAGGCAGATGCAGTTCAAAAAAGGGGGTGGGCTGGTCCCACTGTGCTTACATATGTCTCTCATCTCTAGTTCTACAGAGCAGACAAAGTAGAGGAATATTTAGACCCAGTGGAGCTCTTAGTTGCTGTGTATTGATGGATTTCCTGACTAAATGTCTGGCTTTTAGCAAGTGGAGGAAAAAAATGTAATAGCCATATCTCACATTTGTGTAATCCTTATCCCAAAGGACCCAAAAGTGCTTCATATGCTTGCAGCATATAGCTCCACAGCACAACTCTCTTGTGTGAAGGTCAGTGAATATTAGGAGAGTAGCATTATTCAGTTGGTTCAGGAGAGACAGAACAGCAGACATCGGCCACTACATCAAGTGTTGTATGTGTGTTAGGAGTATTGCCTTTGCAGAACAAAACTGACCTCGTCATGCTGGTTCCTTGTCTACTGGTTCCTTCCATGTTTTGTTTGTTTGGTTTGCTTTTAATTTTAGAAGAATGAAAAGCTGATCTAGCTAAAATTTGGATGAATTAATTCAAACCTTGTAAAGGATTTTAGAACTGATGATGCTCAAATTGCTAAAAGGGGGATCTTGCTTCCTTCTTTTACTGACCGGCAGCAGAAAGGCTTATACAATACCTCAGCTCAACTGAATGCTAGTTGGGGGTGCCCACACAGTGATGAGCTTCTTTCTCAACTCATTCTTATTCCAAAGTCCTTAAAACTAAACAGGAGAAAATGCTGTGTTACAGAGTGGACTTCCTAAACACCAATGCACTGGTTGCCCTGAGAAGATGAAGTCACTGACCTAATTAGATCTTTATCACTGCCAAACGCTCATCACAGGAGCACTGTGATCTCCACAGATGATTAGCTGTCTTTTTTCACCTCTATTTCTTGAGGAATAGGCATGTTCTCTGGGGACACGTGATCTTGGACCACAGGGTCCCAGCACAGACAAGTGCTTGGCGGCATTGTCTGCATTCACTATTAACAGGAAGCAGTGAGACTAATGAAAACATTAATTACAATTAAGAATGCTTTTGGGCTCACTCTCACTCTAAACTTAACACAGAGCAGACTGGCAGGGAGAGGGGTTGGAGAGAATCCCATTGCACAATAATAACCAAAATGGAAGTTTTGTTTCTGCTTTTTGTCTCTCATTCTTTGGAAACATTAACAAAATCTGATGAGTAGGTCAGGGTCATTTACTAGTCAGCTTTTGTTCTTTCCCATTGATGAATCCAAATATACATGAATCAGGAGTGAGCTCAGTTGTGAGTAGCCAGGATTCTTTTTGGGGTGACATAAGTAAAAGGGGACAGTTATATTCCACTAAGATTTTTCATGAGCCCTGTTGTGGGAGAACAGTAATGCCTTTGTGTCAACCTTTGCCCAAACTTCCTGAGCTTTACACCATCCTTCAGGTCCTTCTACTTATTCAGTGTCAGTGAACCAGCAGAGAATTGAAATGCTAAGAACAACACAGACATAAATCAAAATGTCAATCTCCATTTAATAAGGGGGAAACGTTTCTTTTCTAATGAGGAGAACAAGCACTTTGTTAAGTGTTCATCTGCCTGCTGGAATGTTCAACAGAAGGGATGTGTCAGGATGAAGTGCAGCACTGGTCCACAGAACCAAGTAAGGCTGAGAGGTTGAGGGGACAACTGAATCGGTGAATCAGTCTTGATATACTTATGCAGTGATGGTATGTTCAACTGGTTCTGCTTTGCTTTATTATACCAAAGTGGTACTTGCTCCAACTGACTGTATCATCAATGACTTTGCCTTCCTAATGTTTACTATACCCTTGTATAAAAAGTTCTCTAAATCTGTGGGTGATATTAGCCTCTTGATCTTGGGTTTCACTTTAACTGTCATGGTAAAAAATACCATGTCTCAATCATAGCAAATTGAACTCCTTTTATGTCCTTTGCTAAGAGAGAACACAGACTTATAAAAGAAAGACTAACTGCTATAGAAAAGGGGAAATAATTAGACAATAAAAATGTATCTTTTTTCTTATTGAAACCAAACATCTATAGAGGACTGACGTGCTCCAAAAAATGGAGCGTGCTCCAAGTGGAAAGGTAACGGGTCTGGCAAAAGAAATCTCTTGACATCTAAATCTAAATCTAAATCTCTTGACATCTAAACCAAGAAGTAATGACATTAAGAACAGCCAAATGCACCATCTTTTCCTTCTTATTCTCAGCAAAGTTAACTTAGGAGAACCAGAAAAAAAAAACAGTCTAGTTAGTGCAGAATAATAACAAGATTTAAATTTCAGTTCAGCATTAAGAAGACTGCAGAACCAGTCCAGCCTCGAGCACTCTTGAAGTTTCCCAACATCTATGGCCCCAAACCAGTAGTAACTTCACCTGAGATTGTTAACTACACACAGTACTCCCTGAAGACAACAGAAGAACCAGTTCCTGGAAAACATACTGATTTGGATGAGAACAGAATGAAGATACAAGTCAATGAAGAGCTGTTTGTTCTCCCTCAAAACGGTGGGAGTGTTTGATTTTTAACATTTTTTTTTTTTCTGTGGGGGGTGTAGATCTGTAATGCTTGTGTGCATAATGCAATCCTGGTTAGAAAAATGTGAAAATGAATACAAGAGACATTTTTTGATTCTTTATGATGAACATTGTGAGTTGTTTATTAAATGCATATGTTTAGTAGAAAGTAGCCATTGAGTCTATCAGGAGATTCAGTTAACCTCCATTCGATTAACAAAGCCATAATTATGGCCGGTTGGACTTTTTGTTACCCAAACACTTTCTGTGCTGAAGAATGGTAACTTATTGGAGGCAAACATTTTGTAGAAAAAACATGTATAATGGGTAAAGTTTCACTGGGAGCAGTTGCCACAGCTTAATGTGGTGGAATATCTGGCCAAAACTAGGCAGAACCACTCATCAGGACAAATGGTAACTGTCCAGCCACTGTCCTTGTCAATTTTTTTTCCCCTCACCATTTCTGTGGGATGGTCTTTTCTTATAATAATACATAGTGAAAGCAAAGGTTGAGACCTCAGATATTTTTGCCAAATAAAATTCTTGTTTTCCAGCCAACTCAAATAGTAACATGCCAACACCTGAAACATAAGATTCCTGAACCTTAGAGAAAATATAATGTTAATTATATACATCTGGCAGCATATCTGGGTTGCTTCCATATTGATTTTTACCTTTGTAGCTCCCTTTTTAATGGCATGATTGAGTCTTACAATGATGATTTTTTTCAAGGTAGCTCCTTTTATTTTTTTTTTAATAATTTGAGATTTTCAGAGAGGTGAGGAAGCATCAGGTGCAGTAGAAGGTGCTGAAGGTGAGAGAAGAAAGAGGGAAGAGCAAATATGATGAGGGAAAGTGAAGCAGCGGAAATGATATTTCTCCATACAAGGTGCAGCAATAGCAAGGCATGGGTGAATTAGAAGACTTAAGTTAAAAACATTGTGTATTTGAACTCCATGGAAGTTGATGACCTGCTTGCTGACCGGGTTATTTCAGTTCCAGGTGTCGTAAAGGACGTGTGTGTCACGGAGCACTTGAACCCTGAGAGGGCAGCCAGCTGTAACCAGGTTCCTGAACTGCGCTACTCCCTTGCATATGATCCACAAAAAGCTGAGCTGCGTGTGGCCCTTCTTGAAGGTAGGAGGCAGAGATTTTTTACTGTTGATTCTCAGTCTGTAAGGTACAAGACACGTGCTGATTTTATAAAGCGCTCTCCTCTCATTAAAATTAACAAGTTTCCCAGAATCAGCAAATTTTTCACTGGCATTTGGGCTTGCAAAGTAAAAATACCTAAAAAAGGCATTGCTTGAAGCATGTGTGCAGGGCATGATTGGGAAGACTCACTTGCACAGCTCAGAAGTCAAATCCAGAAATCAGGACAGGTTTTTCCTGTCCTAGACATGCTACAAATACAAAGCAATCTGTTTTTATTTTTTATTTTGGTGGGAGGAAGGGTTGCTATCTCTTTCTTCTCTCCCACTTCCATTTTTCAACGTAACCAATGATCCAGTTGTTTCTCCACTGCCTCTTGCTCAGGCCAAGCCAGAGGCTGCAATGGAAATACCACATTTCCTTTCTGAAAAAAAGAGCCTCTGGCCGCACCTGGCCACACCTGGGCTCTGTGGTACTCCCTGCAGCAGCAACTGACAGTTCTAACAGCTTCTGCGCTCCGGGCTGGATCGTCATTGCTTCCTCTAGGAAAGTAAAATAAGCTGGCTGAATAATTCATGAATAGATCTCTGTGGAAATCTAATCAAATCACATCCTCTGCAGTGAGGATTTAAATAGTGCTAACCTGCGCTCACCACTGCGGGCTGCCTGCCAGCAGCAGGCCCCCATCATGAGCCTGCCTCCAGGATGGACGTGCATGTCTGCGAGCAGCCAGCCTGCTCTCCTGCATGTGTGTGTTTCCCTGCGTGCTCCACCACTCATCCGGGAAGCATCCAGCTCTGCTCCCCCAAAATATCAGGAGATTCTTCTGAGTCTAGGGGTCTGGCATTTCGGGAACGTTTCTCCTTTAATTGACTTTAAAGAACTTTGTTTTTCTCCACAAAGCCTTGCTGTTTCATGATCCTTCTGGGGAAGAAGTGCTCTTATATCTGCGGAAAAGGCAGTGTGTTTCTTTCGACACTAACAGGAGTGTAAAATTGCATTTTTGTTCTAGACTTTCAGGCTTAAAAGTGATATAAAATTAGGGCTGAGTGCCTTTCAACACAAACCTTATGGGCTATGGTTTCAGTTCTGAAGGAGCCATTTACCAGAGGCCAGAGAAGCACATTGTAATAAACCTTAGAGGTGTCCCACACTGGCCTACAAGTGTGGGCATGTGCCATGTGGGAGGCTTTTCCTTGCTCCAGTGTCTGTGAGTATGCATCCTTTAAAGCTTTTGTAAAAGGTTTTCTTTGTGCACCACTATAAACAAGAGCTTCCTATTACTTTGCCATGTTATGTCTCATCTCATTGCTGCTTCATGTCTTTCAACTGACCATTTCCCCTAAACTCAGTGGATGCTCTCCCAGACACTAACAACATCCTTCTGCAATGGAAATTCTTCTGCAGAAGAAATAGGAAGTTTCAGAGGGTGAAAAAACAATGCCACTCCATGGGTTTCACAGGTTAGTTTTCCCCACTGCAAGCAGGAGCAGGAGTAAGTGTCTAAGCATCTCTTTTATTTTATGATATTTGTGAGATACGCTTCATAGCTGTTGTTTATTCATGGCTGTGAGAAGCCTTTACAGTCAGCTTTCCTTTGCAGCAATGCATGGAAGGATGAGCGGGGACCAAGACACTGGGTGCCATTGCTACGTACTGGGCTCACTGATGACCAAGTCTGGTATCGTTGAAGCCCAGACGGAGCTGAAGAAGAAGACGCTTCACACTCTCTGGGAGGAGGTCCTGCTGTTCCCACTGACTGAGGAAGAAGCGCCAGAGGGAACCCTGACTCTCACCCTGAGGAACTGTGACAAGTTCTCCAGACACAGCATTGTGGGTGAACTCAAACTGAGCCTTGCTAGCATGGAGGACTCCTTTGGGATGGCCCAGTGGGAAAGACTAAAGATTCCAGAGAAGGTATGAACTCAGCCTGTAGCAGTAGTCTGGAAAACCTAGTGACCCAATCCTGGTTCTGAGAGATGGTGAGTGCCTGCAGCACTTCTCTGTGCCAGAGGCTGTAATTAACTATTTCAGAAAGCAATCAAAGGCCATCAACCCAGCCTCTCAGTCTACAGCTCCAAGCATTTAGGACGTGTCAAAACCACCTCTCCTCCTCCCCAAACTATGTGATAATCTGTACTAATAGCTCTAATTCAAAACTCTTTTCTATGTCTAGGAAAAGTTACTACGTGAGTTTCTGTGGATGAATTATGTGGGGACTGTGATAACAAGAGCCAAACCACCAGCAAGTGCCTATAGAGCCATTCGGAGGGACTCTTTAGAACTGGGTGTGGGGACATGTTGATGCAATGGTGGGACTATAACATTGAACTGACAACCCATCACCTCTAGCTGTGATGAGTCCAAGCAGTGCTCTTCATTGTAGGATATATCAAAAGATTGTTCATCATTGCAATGCTTTTTTTTTTTAATGGAATATCATTTTTACCTCTTTATCCATATCTTCTCAACATGACAGACAGGGAAAATGGAGGAAAGTATACAAGCAGAGCTCAAAGTAGGTATATTAGAGGCTCATTTGCATTAATTTCTTATGAGCAAATTTCTCCAAGAACCTTTCTCTTGCCATGAGCTAGGTTATTCTTCCAGTAGTAGCAATACTCTTAACTAAGCAGCAGGGCACTGTTATTGTTGCTACTAGCATATCACTGCCTGGCTCCATCAGGTGTGAGGGTTGCTGAGCTGACCTCAGTCACAGAGTACAGATTTAGCTTTTCTTCTTTTGAATATTGCTATTTTATCTGGTCATTACTTGAGTACGATCGGGCTACTCTGAAAAGCTCTTGGCAGAGAGATGGGTAGCAGAAATAAATGGACAATCTAGGTCAGTTTAATAAACCTAAAACTCAAGGCTAAATATTTGCCTAATAGCTCTAAGATGAGCTTAATTCCCAGTTTGTTACTGCAAAAAGAGATGTCCAAAAAAATCATTCCAATATAAACCATAATGATTTAAATTCCTAAATGAAACTACACTAAACATGCCCCACATCCTTCAAATAGACTGTAGTAGCTGCTTTCTAAGTGATACCCAAAGAACAGTGTGTTGTCAGCGATGGTCAGTTTTCACTCAAGTACACCTGATAGAGTCCTCACATACTGGGTACTCTTTGCCTTCATCCAGCTTCACACCTGTGCACAGAAACAGGGCAGCTTTTATTTCTTCTCCAGACAGACAGCACAAGGTTAACACTAACAGTACTGCTGAACAGTGCCCCAGTTTATGCTGAGGATATGCAGTGAAGGCTGAGTCTGCGTCATCCAGGACCTGCAAGAGCCAACCATTACACAGATAGCTTATATAGAGATCCTGAATCATTCATTGAGAAGCAAAGCATGGGGGAGCAGGGAAGAGCTGATCAGAAAAGAGGAGCTATTTTTGTCAGCATCCATCCAGGTACAAAGTTACTGGATTTGTTTAAAGTCTGGTGTTTCCTTGAAAAGTCACAAGCTGCAGATATTTCATTCCTCACTCCCCATAACTCTCCCACAGAAGGGAAGGAACTCAGAGGGGAGCTTACAGCTAACCAGGTAACTAATTAGTACTGAGGAATGCATGATGTGCTGTGAGCAATGCAAAGCAAAGATGTTGCAGGCTGATATCCTTATCTTGTCTTCCTTCCCTCCCACTGCTTTGCTAATGACAAGGATGATAGTGGCTTCTTGCATAGCACCTTCCCTTTTGCGCGTTCACAGTGCTCTGCACAGTTAATACATTGATGACCTCTGATGCTTATTGCCCTCACTGCACAGAGGGCAAGACTAAATCAGTGGTGGTTGTGGGAATTTGCCAGATTGTAACACAAAGTGCTGGTTATGGATTTACTAGATAAAGCAAACAATATGGAGAGAGAAGGAAAAATATCTCTTGCTTGGTCTCTTCATGCAAAATTCTAGCAGAGACAAACCATGGTACATTTTAGTTCCTTCCTTCCTTCCTTCCTTCCTTCCTTCCTTCCTTCCTTCCTTCCTTCCTTCCTTCCTTCCTTCCTTCCTTCCTTCCTTCCCTCCTTCCTTCCCTCCTTCCTTCCTTCCTTCCTTCCTTCCTTAATTCCTTCCTTCCTCCCTTCCTTCATTTTCCTTNCTCCCCTCCTCCCTCCTTCCTTCCTTCCTTCCTTAATTCCTTCCTTCCTCCCTTCCTTCATTTTCCTTCCTTCCTCTCTGCCCTACCATCTTCCTTAGTATATCTAGCTGTTTCTGTAGCAACAGGAATCAAAGTCTAATCAAGAGCTATCGAGCAGGACCTGCTGAGACAAAAGCAGTTTCTTATTTGCATAAATAGATTTATGTTGGATCAACTCCTTACATGTACAAACATGACTATTCTTTTCCAGTGGACATAGTAATTTGAATCTGTCTCTATTTTTTGTTTGTTTGATTGATTGTCTTTGGTTAAGGTTTTTGGTTTTTTATATACATACTTGAATTTAGGATAGGATATGTGTGAATGAAATGCATGTATGCCCTTTGTTGCTGAGTGTGTGTAAAAGATGTGCTTGAACTGATTTGGTATGGAACTTCAAGCTTGCTTGCTAATGGAGTCCCACCTGATTTGTGCACAACAAATAAGTCATTCAAACCAGACCAGTGATGACAGCTGTGTTTTCTGGAGAGTCAATCAGCTTGAATGGAACATACAGGGGGCCTGTCCTTGCATGCTGGCAAGTAACTGGGTGAAAACATAATTTGAAATATTTATGGCTCATTTAAAACGTCGAGTGCAGAGCACAGAAATGACCTGGAGAAGTGCTGCCTATCCTATAGCTTGTAGATCATTTTGAGAAGTCCAAAGGGAGCCTATTGAATTGGGACTGGCTTTCTGTGACTCTTCTGGGTCACTAACCTCACACCAAAACAGATTTCTGTCACAAGCTGGTACCCCCTGACAGAATAACTACTTTCATTAGGCCCTTCGCTATACATTTGAGAGCTCTACATACACAGGCATGCCCTTTCTCTCCCTCTCCACCAAGTCCCTACTGGGAAACAGCACTATTTTCATGGGAAAGGTCAGTTGTTGGTGTGGTTATTTCCCTCTTGTTTTGCCTTCAGGGTTACTTGTCCAGAGCAAGTGAGAAAGAAGGTAAAAAAGGTCAGGAGGCTAAGAGGCCAATCACTACCGGGAAGAAGAGAGGAATAAAAGGAAAAAAAAAAAAAATGCAGTGTGGCCTCCTGAAGGGAAAACTTTATTGTTCAGAACATTTGCCCTAGAGGAAATGCAGCATGGGGTAGGAGGGAGAACTGTCCACCGGCTTGTGAGAAAACAGGAAGGTAAACTATTGTACTGAGCTTATGGATGTCTTTAGGTTCATTGATGCTTTTAATACCAAACAAGGATGCCAGAGAAAGCTCAACACCAGCTCCAGTGTCTGGCCATGCGCTACAACCCAGAGTATTATCTACTCTTTTTTAGAGTGCCTGACTTTCTTGCTAGGCAACAGAGACCATGGTCCAAGTCAGTCAGAATCTATGTCACAAAAATAGTAATTGAAATGAAGAGCAAATGAGGAAAAGCAGTAATGAAAGTAGGATATCTAAATAAGCAGAAAGGACAGCTGGATCATTCTCAAAAAACAAACAGACACACTTTCACACATTACCTATGATAGCCCCAAATACTCCTCTTCTGACTAAATATTCCACTAAAAATGGCCAGTAGGAAGCAATTAGTTTACATTAGCAAAAGAAATAGGTAACCCCCTACGACCAGGATCTGGTGAGTAAAGGAGACCCCTTAGACCCTTTTGCCTGCAAGAATTTGTACTAGGGCACTGTGATGACTTGGTAGATCTACGTCATTGCACCCATCACCCTGCACCATTCAATTTCTCTAAAGTTATGGCCAAAACTCTAACAAACTCTTTCTTCCTTCCTATATATGTATTCCCAGGAGCCATCTACAGGCCATGGAGAGGTTCTGCTTTCTATCAGCTACCTGCCAGCAGCCAATCGCCTGCTTGTGGTGATCATTAAGGCTAAAAATCTGCATTCCAAGCAGCTAAAAGATCTACTTGGAAATGGTGAGTGCAAGAGCGAGAAAATGGAGCTTGTTGTTTTTTGCTTTTATGCAAATCTGGAAAGACTGTGGGAAGAGTGGTGACTGGGAGACAGGATGTTGGGCTTAGAGAACCCAATAATTTGAATAATTTTTAACAAGTAAAAAACAAACAAGAAAAAAAGAATAGATCACCTAGATCCCAAGCTCAGTATTTCTCATGTTCTGTCAGTAAACCTACTGTCATCAGTTCGGATTTTCTTGTATCTTGTATCTGTTCTGCATTCATTACTATGGTGTCTCTCTCCACTTCTTGTACAGATGTTTCTGTCAAGGTGACTCTGAGGCATCAGTCCTTGAAGCTGAAGAAGAAGCAGACAAAACGTGCAAAACACAAGATCAACCCTGTCTGGAATGAGATGATCATGTTTGAGGTGCCTCATGAGCTGTTGCGTTCCTCTAGTGTGGAGTTAGAGATGCTGAGCCAGGATGGTGTGGGGCAGAGCCACACACTTGGCAAGTGCAGCCTTGGCCTGCATGTTGAGGGCACAGAGAGGAATCACTGGGAAGAAATGCTGAGAAACCCCAGGAGACAGATAGCCATGTGGCACCAGCTCCACATGTAGACACACCACGGTTACTGCCAGCTGGATTTCTGCCAGAACCCTGAGCCTGAGGAAATAGCTTCACCTTCCATCTTCCCGTCCACAGAATGGCCAGGCACAGCGTTCTTTCTGTGCCACCCTCCTTGGTTTCCTGCCAGAAGAATGCCTCATGCTAGCCCAGGAAGTGGTCTGAAAGATTCATTTAAGGGTCAATCTCCCGTCTCATTGACTGGTTCTCTCAAACAAGGGATTTCACTGTGTGGTTTTGAATTAATTTTATCAGACTGCACGCTGTCATTTCCATGTGGTTTCTAAAGAGTATAGATCTGTTTCAGTGAAATGACTAAATCAACTCAAGGAAGGGGAGCAGAGGGAATCCTTCCTTGGGTAGAAAATATAACCAGCTCCTTGACATCTGGTGTTGTCACCCAAGTCCCTTTGTGAGGGCTGGCTCCACAATCACAAACATGCTGCAGCCATTTTGCTAATCACTGTTTTTCATAATGCTTTACAAGACTGTGAGAATTTATTCACAAAACTAACTCTAACTGCTGACCAAAAATAGCAGTATGAAAGAGAGAGTAAAGCTAGGTGGAAGCGTAGTCCAATATACATTAGATGGATACCTAGAAAGGAGAAAGAACTGAGAGAAAGAACAATGTAAGAAGATGTGAGACAAAGTCAACAACATCATTCTGTGTAGCCTTGGAAGCAAACACTGCCAAACACTAAGTCAAATACCTTCCTACAATTTTGTTTCTTCAAGTGTTGGATACTTTTTATTTAGGATTGCTGAAAGACACTAAAATGTGAAAATTTCAGGATCCTTCAACAGAATGACCATGTCTTCCATCTTGTTTTCTACAATGTCACTTAGAAAGACCCTCAGCATAGATAAGTATTTTTTGTTGATGTTACCTTCAAAGCTTGGGCCAAATCCTTCTGCTTACTGCCATCTTTCCTCTTGGGGAATTTTTGAGCTGGGCAAACTTCAGATACTCATAATATATTTCAGGAAGCATCTGAGACTAGACAAAAGAAGTGAGAATATTTCTTACTTCAGCACTTAATGGTTTTGGTGTGATTGTTAGCAGTCAGACTCCAGCTCTCATAGTTGGACTACTAAGAACTGCCATGTGTTTCATTACCTCCAAACAGAGGAATTTATTGACCAGGCAGATTCCCCATGACTTGTTTTTTGTGTGTGTTTTCAAGATTTGATGTGGTTTAAATGTTACTGTTTTTTAAATGTTACTGTCTTTTTGGTGTCTAAATGGACTGAAAGCTGCCATTGGCAGTGGTGATGTTATGACCCTATGAGCGCACTGTTTGCTCTGCCACTTGATATCAAGTAGTGGACACACCTTTAAGGGACTTGCATGGCAACAAGTCATGTGAAAGTCTGAAAAGAGGACCATATGGTTTTTAGCACTGAAGAGCTCAAATAATAGCAAAAATTCATTGCTTCCCACTTCATTTTTGCAGAGCCAGCTTAATCCTGCATTTAATTCTTGAGCTGCACTAGGAAGATGGTTGCCAGCAGGGTGAGGGAAATGATCATTCCCTGCTACTCAGCATGACTGAGACCACATCTGGAGTGCTGAGTTCAGTTCTGGGCTCTCCATTGCAAGAAAGATGTGGACATACTGGAGTGAGTGTGGTAAAGGACCGTAATGATTAAGGGGTAGGAGCATCTGACATACAGAGACTCAAGTCTGAGAGAGCTGGGACTCTCTACAGCGTAGAGAGAGCTGTGTATAAATATTTGAGACAGAGGAGTAAAGAAGCCAAGAGTCCTACTCTTCTCAGCAATAAGCAATGGGCACAGACTGAGATACAGGAAATTCCTTTTAAACATAAGAAAACACTTAAAAAAAATGTGGTCGAATACTAGAATGGGTTGTCCAAGAGAGGTTGTGGAGTCTCAATCCTTGTAGGTACTGAAAATCTGACTAGATATATTCCTGAGCAACTTTGGTCTAGGTGAACCTGATTTGAGCAGAGCCGGGTTGGACTAGAATATCTGCAGAGGTCTCTGCCAACTGCAGATTTTCTGCTATTCTGTGAAAAGACCAAATAAGTTAATGGACNAATAAGCAACGGGCACAGACTGAAATACAGGAAATTCCTTTTAAACATACGAAAACACTTAAAAAAAATGTGGTCAAATACTAGAATGGGTTGTCCAGAGAGGTTGTGGAGTCTCAATCCTTGTAGGTACTGAAAATCTGACTAGATATATTCCTGAGCAACTTTGGTCTAGGTGAACCTGATTTGAGCAGAGCCGGGTTGGACTAGAATATCTGCAGAGGTCTCTGCCAACTGCAGATTTTCTGCTATTCTGTGAAAAGACCAAATAAGTTAATGGACAACTGAAAATTGTGTTGTTGTCTTTACTCGGCTACTCTCAGTATAGGCATAGTGTGGTATAATTGGTAGTTGCAAGACAATCTTGAAGAAAGAAACAAAAACATCTTTGACAAAAAAAAAGCATAATGTGCCACTGAATCCTATAGTCTTTTTTTTAAAATCTCTGTTCTTGCTCCAGTGGCCAGTAGGGGTTCAAACAAAGAGAGAATTGACTTCTTGTTTTGCCTTTTCCTTTTTTTTTTCTTTTTAATGAAGAATTGTGGGATACTGCAAATTAACTAGACTCAATAGTGTTATTTTTATTTGACAGCGAATTTTATTAGTTGTTGCATTCACTGCTTGTGTGTGGATGTTCCTATAAATTTGGAATCATTATTTCCATTTAAAGGCAAAAAATACTTTGTAATGTTGGCCTGTTCTTCATATAGGATTCTGTATGTGCTGTGATTCTTACTTCTTTTTAGGATAATGATAAGAGTCATAACTTCATAGTGTCATGGTATTTGGCTGGCACTGGAAAGCCTGAAGGGCCAAATATTTGTCTTGCTGCCAAAAGATTTCTCTAATTCTGCCTCTTGCTTATTTTAATGGGCCTTTTATAACATCTTGGTGACTGATAGTAAACAGTGCTATCTGCCTCTGCCCTTGGTGATTTTGGCACACCCTGTAATTAGATAGAAATTCTATAGTGACTAAGAAATATCCCCTTGCAATCTGATTTTGCTGTGAAAAAAAAAATCTCATTTTTACAGTAGAAATATCTATGTTACATATATATATATATATATATATATGTATAATATAAAGTCTTAAAGGCAAAATAGTTCCATCAGTGTTAAAGAATGGTATTGTTGCCTCCTTTGCCGCAATGAAATTGAAAGGGGGAAGACAGGAAGGCTAACTGCATGCATCTTTCCTAGCTTGCTCATTTTTGTTGTCTGGCATTTTAGCCTGGAAAGAATGTTTCTTGCATTCAGTGCAGTCTTAACTAGTTGTCACATGTTTATTTAATGAGGCAGTCATTTGTGCATGGAAGCAAATGCAGTTAAGGGGACTGGCTTTCCTGAACCAAAGGAATGCTGCGTACGTGTGGTACTGGAGGGGCAGGGACTCTCGGCCCAAGCCCTTTTGAAGTCTGTTAATAGGAGCTGTTTGTCGTCACATTCCAGTGCTGTCCGGGGCCCTGCCCTTATCCCACTTAACCTCCTACAACATGTGTTTATCAATTCTGATATGGAACTGAGCCCTCAGCATCTAAAAGGCTTTAGGAGCTAAATTGGCCCAAACAGATGAACTCTGGGGATTCATTGTAGCAGTTGACAACTTCGTAAATATAAACAGAAAGCATCTGGAATTCTCAGTGTCATCATATCAAGTGGCTTGAGCAACATGAACAGTAAGTATTGCTTAAGTGCAATATGGCTAGAGAGCTGAGCCAGACAGCCACATAGTTTTCAACTCCTGTGGTTATAAATATACAAACATCAGTGAGCATTTCTAATATATAATTAATTAAGTTGTGACACTTGTAAACTACCTCATGAGGTTGAGAAGAGGCAAAAAAAAAAAAAAACATAGTTTCAAGAAATGTGCAGATGAGGCATTTTGGGACATGGTTTAACAGACATGGTGTCGAATGTTTTATGTTTGGACGCTATTATCTTGAAGATCTTTTCCAACCATAATGATTCTATGATTCTCTGATAATTGATATTCTTATTAATTATCCAAATAGCTAAAGTGACCAAATAGTTTGGTCATTAAATTCCCAATAGTAAGTCAATGGTTCATTGATCATTTTGCCTGCTATCACCCACATAAGATAAGGAAGCAAGCAAAGCTGTAAGTAAAGAGGTAGCAGGGAGAAAAATCATGATCTACCTACTTGAAAAAAACAATCCTATTCATGAAGGAAATTATGGGTTTGAAGGCAGGGATTTATAGACCCCTATCCAGTGACAGAAACCAAACAACACTACTATAAAACAGAATGAGAAGTGCAGCTCTCATATTGCATCCAGCATCTCTTTAATTATATAGTCTTTTGGGAGAAGGGAGAGGACTGAGAGGCCAGAGCAACTAACCTGTGATATGATTAATATTTAGTTTGTAACCATATATCTGCCCTCAGATCCACATCTGCCCAAACAAATGATCTAGTTTGATTTCAGGGACATTCATCTGAAAAAGCAAACTGCACTCTTGTTTCCCATGTAAATGCCTCCATGTTTTCAGCGTAGAGACATGATAGCTGTAAATTCTACATTGCACGTTAAAGCTGAACTATTTTTCATCGCTGTTGAGAACATGATTCACAAGGGATTCAGAAATGCACTGGAAAATAGGTAGAAACTGTGTCAGTAACAGGGGCCTGAGCTCAGCACAATGACATTTACCAAACGCTGGAAGCTGAAGGGGTTTGGACCATGCTTCTTCCATTTTCAAAGGCCAGTTTAAAGTTTGATTAGATCAAAGGCAGAGCTTTGGCAGCACCTTTTACATATTTCAGAATTTAACTCAGTCTCACAATGAATTTGGCTCATTTGCTGAAAGATAAGCATGATTAGTAAATAATTATAATACTTGGCATTTTATATTGTTTCTTCTATTGGTAAATAGCAAAATAAAGAACAACAGTAACAAAGTAAAATTGTGATATGTGGCCTTCCAGCATGAGAAGGCTTTTTGGGTTACTCAATCCTTCAGTGTCCTGATGTCTTTATTGTACAGAACCAGGTATTGTTTGTCAAGACTCTATATTGTACTCACAATCCAAAGCACAAAAACAGAGCATGAGACTTGGCAATTGTGTCTAATATTACAGCACAAAATGTGTATCACCGCCAGTGAGTAAATGATTCTAAACTCTATCAACATTGTGTCTGTTTTGTCTGTGGTAGGATGAGACCCCTCTGCCTGCAGCTCACAATTCAGAGAAACAAAATATTGGGGCAAGTGAATGGAAGATCCTCCAAGTGGTATCCTCTGGAGATGGGCATACAAGGAGAAAGGGGGATCCAGCCCTACCCTTGCAAAACACAGGAAATGCAATGATTTTCTTTTCAGGAAGGTGGTATATAAACAAAGCTGAAAATGTTTTCCTGCAGCTGTGAAGAGAGTTATGGAACAGGAACTGAAAATAAAAATGAACTTTTGATTTAGTTTTTGGCTCATCCCAGTATTTTCAGGGCAGCGCTGATGATAGTCTATAAATCATGTAACTTGAAGAATGAATACCTACTTGAGTGACCTAATACCATCACAGGAATTAGCTAGATCTTAACAGCACATAGAGATCAAAAGCTACACATAAAAGTATTAAAAAACAGATTTTTGGAGCAGGGATGGGAAGAATCTACCTCATTGACAGTTTGGGGGCACTCTGTCACTTGTCACAATCAGTATTAAAGCACAATAAGAAACAACAAAGTCAGTCTGTCGGAGCCCCTAGGCTGTTGCAGGATTCACAAACAAGGTTGCCCCAAGCCTGTCAACAGCAGAATGAGGCTGATGCTACTGAGACACTTGCTGCAGAGGTGGAGGAAAAAGAGCTGTATTTTTGCTGCATGTGGAGTTGAACATGGGCAGTGTGTTTGCCATGGATGGTCCTTCCTGCCTAGGATTAGCACTGGGTTGTTCGGTAATACTCAAGCCCAGCATATTCAAAAACAGCAATAGCTGATACACAAACATTCTTTTTTTAAACCTGTGTTCATTGTCCCATCAGATTCATTAAAAGCCCTTTATTTTTCCCATAGCATTTAAAAACTAGAATGGAGTTGGCCCATAATCCTCTATGTGCCACGAGAGAGCAACACCTAATCCTGCAGCTCACAGGTATTGAGAGAAGTAGACCCAGAGGTTTGTAGGCAGTTTCTGTTTCCTTAAACTCTCACTGATCATTGATCTTTTCAATAAACCGAACAAGGAAGGAGCTTAGAGATGTCCTTGAGAAGATGGCTCAGACCTGAAACCTACCTGTTATCCAATCCTGGGTTTTCCACTGGAGCTCTCCCAATAAGCACGAGGTGCCCCTTGTTGCTGCAGGCCTGCAGTGCTCCCCAGCGCTCTGGCAGCGCTTCCCAGCCTTGAGCACGACCCCGCTGTCCCACACCTCCTTCCTCTCCATCCTGGCCCTGGCAGGCCAGCACCACGAGCCATGCACCCGCTGAACCCCTCTTCTTCTAGCTTCTGCATGCTCTCCTGTGGGACCACTGGTCTCCTCAGAAATGGGGTGGCTGACAGCGGTATGGGCAACAAACTTGTTTTTCTTCTTGGATCCAAGCAACTTCAAACACAGGACTTCAGAGAGACGACAAGCCTAGTTAGCGCATATGCCGTTCTGCAGGAGCCTTTGATTTTCCTTCAGATATTTTTAGAGCCCCTGTACTAAGCTGTGGCACCATTTGTGTGGCAACGGCTCTCTGCAAGAGGCAGCGTCTGTTCCCTTGCGCCTGTTTTCCGCATCAGCCCCAAACACGGCACAGCCTGCGCTGGCTGCTGCCATTCTCCCATTCAACCACCTCGAAGGCACCTCTTTAACCCACTGACTGTAGGGCAGCCCGTACAGCATGCCTCAGTCTCGGGGCAGATAGCCTTAGGGGCCTGCCCCACGCTCTAGCGCTGCCGAGCGAGCACCTGCGCAGGGGGAGGGAAGAGCAGGCGGGCAGGAGCGCGAGGCATCACCATAGAAACCAGCCTGCCACGCTCCGAGCAGAGCCGCAGCCCGCTCTCCCGGCCTTGTTTGCTCACCGCAACTCGTACGAAATGGAGCCCGCAGCAGATGATCTGCTCATCCTTAGCCTGTATCCTGAGACGCCCTGCCGAATTTAAGGAAATTTGGGAAATCGGCATCACATGAGAAATGTTTTAAACCGGGAGCTAACAAGGGAAGAAAACTGAGAAAAGCATTAACCCATGGAGTCCCCCCTCCTTCCTCCTCTCACACATTGCTTCCCATATTTTACATGCAACATTGAGAGAGACAGATACCAAAGACAGACCCTCAGGAAGCACTGCATAACTCCTATGATTATGCTTAAAAGCCCTCAGCAGAATTCCTATTTCTGGGAAGGAACAACACATTTGTTCTTTGCTAAACCAAGTTTTAAGTACCAGCTGCTAAGAACAGCCTTCTCAGTGGAGCATACCGAGGACACCAACAGAGCTAGGGAAGAGCATGCCAGGTCTTAATGCTATGACAACCATCACAGAGGGATTTTATTATTTCCTTTTCAGTGCTCTTACATACTCTTATTGGCAGTCCCAGAAATTAAAGGCACCGTTATCCACACCGAGATAAATGACAGCACGCTTTCCTTCCTGACACTGGCTATGATCACGTACTTCACTCAGAGGAATCATAAAGTCCTTGGTTTTAACCTATCAACAAGGAGACTGATTACTGTCAATAGCAGTGGTGGGTTTGTGCAGTGGACATGACTTCTAAGAAATTAATTACAAGTCAGCAATGCACTTAACTCTTCACACGCAGTTGATCTGCTGAAACTCAAGCATCTCCTTGCCTCACAAGCTACTAATTCACTAACAAGGTCAAAACTCCAAAGCTGGTTTTCCATTGCCGGCTGCTAAAAATCATACCCTTAATCAATCCCGTGTAGACGCAGCCTCAGCTCTTTAAAGGGTAGAAAAATTTCAGATTCTCATGCCTTAGAGCATGTGGAGCTCAAGAAAAAAAAAAGTCTCCAGCCTGAAAACCAAACCAAGCCCACACCAGGCTTTGTGGATGTGCTTGAGCAGGCGAAGAGGAGCATTACAGGGACACACCGCCACTCCAGAGAAGCTAAAGATATCACCATTCAGGCTACTGAGGCAGACCAGAGGGGATACAGAGGTTGCAGGCATGCTGAGACCATGCACACCCTGACATGCCTGCACTACATTTAATCCAGGGCAGCTGCTGCTAATGCCACGGCTGTGCAGCCACAGCTCCTCTCAGGGCACAGCTCGGACACAGCAAGCTTATGCCGAAACCATGCCTGTCCCATGGGGACATGGAGGCCCTGCTGGTCCAAGAGCTGGGAAAAGCATGCTGAGGGGCTACAAAAGCTTGCCAGAGGTGTCCAGGTGAGACAACTACCAGAGAGAGCTACTGTCACCACAGCCAGCTGCAACTCGCTCCTCTGGGTAGACACCGCTGCACCCGCTCATTGTACTCATCTGCCAAGCAGGCTGGGGAGCATCAAGTCTAGGTGCCTTTGCTCTGGGAAAGTTCACAGAATCACAGAAAGCTTAACGTAGGAAGGGACCTCTGGAGATCTTCTAGTCTGTCATTACATTACCTCTCACAATAATACAAGAATTGGCAACCCAACTTGATAAATTTAAATGTTTTTTATTAACAATCATCTTACATTACAAGGATAATATGACAAAAGGAAGGTTCTCGTGTACATACTATGATATATCAACATAGCTCTATTCGTATCCAGTGTCCTAGGTCCTTTCACACAGGTACTATAAAGCATAGTCTGTAAAGTAATAACATTTTAATGTTCTCCAAAAGAGTGATATTAACATATTAATACATATGTAGTAATAGTCTTCTAGATATTTTTCCTCTCGTTTTGTGTGTGTGTGTGTGTGTGTGTGTGTAGTGGGTGGGTGAGAGAGAGCTTCAAATAGTTCAGCAGGGCTGTGCTTGGAAGTGGATATAGAGAGGTCTAAGACAACACCTTCTGTTTTCTGGAAGTAAAAATGAAAAATGCATTTTGCAAACAGTCGGATGAGTCTATAAGGATGCCTAATCAGCAGAAAACTTTATAGCCCTCCTACAGCATTCATTACATTACAGCATATGAGACATGGTTCCCCCACTGAGCCCAGAGAGCTTATTCAATCTGAGGTGCAGTGCATGAGAGTCCGATGCCAGGCAGGAATTCCCCGCTGGCAGCATGGGGACTGGGAGCAAGTTTGCTGAGTTTCCATAAATGTCAGTGGCATGAGAAGGAGAAAGCTGGGAGTGGGGAAACCATCTCTGAGGTTCATGATGAACAAGTGCTATGGAGCTCTGCTCTCTGCTGTGGTGGTGAGGTGCCGTTGAGCGCAGCGTGCAGCCACAGCAGGGAGGAAAGCTCTCAGAGGGCAGGTAGCGACTGAGGTGGATTACCAGTTGTGTGGAGGAGACAGGAGGCCTGGGTGAGGGCACTGAGGTGTGTGACAGAGTTTGGGGGGAAGCTTGCACAGCATCCGCTCATGCAATACCAGTGTAACCAGTCATTCAACTGTCAAGAGTTAAAATTCACCCTCCTCCCAACAGAAATCAAAAATTAAAATGAAAAGCAAGAAGTGAAGTGGTTGCTAGACCTGACAAGAGAGCTGCAAAGCCAAACCTCCATCCCTCTCCTCTGGCAATTCATCAGCCCCGTCTCGGGGGAGCAGCAGTAGTGATATTCTTACCATTTACTAGTTTTGGACAAGAAGCCTCACAGCTCTTCCTAGGTGCAAATCAACAGCTTCACTAGGTAGTTGGATCAGTGTGATAGGAACGGCTCCGAACAGCTTTTGTGTGATGAAAGGAGCAGAGGGACAAGGCAGCTGTCCATCCTGCAGGCATCAGCAGATACTCTGGAAAGGTTTATCCGAGAAAGCAACTGCCCAGATTCACCCGAAGTCCCAGCACAGAAACATCACTCCTGTGAAAACAGGTCTCTCTGCAAGGGACAGGCGAGAGGGCCGAACCTTTAAGTACTTCAGTTTGGCAATCTCAGCACTCCATGTGTTGGGGCTTCACCGACATCATTGACAGTGTCTTCCACTTAGCAAACCATTCCCTTCCTTCCCAACAAGCCTGCTAGGCCATGAGGCAGGCAGGCGAGCTGCCAGCCGCAGGGCAGCCGTGAGGCCCAGGTGGTGCAGCAGGAGCGTGCGACTGCGGGCTGCGGTACTGCCTGCGCTCCGGGCGGCCGAACGCAAGGCTCGCTCACCGTCCGGCTTGCGCGCTCCTCTCCTTACGGCTCCTGGTTCACAGTCCCCTTTCATTCGTGCTGCTCCATCTCCACACATCAACCCTTCCATCTCTGACCATGTGACAGCAACTGTCCCTCAACTCCGTTAACGCGTTTGCTCTCCCATTTCCAGCTCTGTCACTGTATCACTGACTGACAACTCGGTGTGAGACATACTGTATGAACGAACCCTCTCACATTGTGCTGTACCAGCATCTCCAGAGCATGGGTTCTTCCTCCAGTGCGTCAGTGATGGCCAAGCAACGTCAGGCGGGTAAAACAGAGAGCCACATCTTCATGGCCTGAGTACTCTCAGTTACCAAAAACATCCATACAGAGAGAGAAAAGTGCATATGAGAGTGGGATATGTATCTGTCCAAGTGTGAACACACAGGACCTTAGCCAAAGGCTCACTCAGAAGACAAGGACACTCAAGCATTTTCCCACACCAAGACATTCCAAGACTATTACACAAACCTTATTTAGCACTTGAGTAACACACCAGTAGGGAATCCCCTTGCCCTAACCCCAGCAAAGCCCCTCACTGTAGAGTGCTATATGTGTAAATGTAGGCCTTAGCATATGGCTAAAACTCTCCCAAAGTCCAGAGTCTTCAGTGTTACATGCCTTGTGCCAGAACACAGGGCCAGCCTTACACAAGGGTGGTTGATTCTATCTCTATATTATATCTTTATATCTATTGAAAACATAGAAATATATAAATATATAGGATTTTATTTATAGATATATAAGCATGTGATTTTATTTTTTGTACTGTGTGTATATGTACTGGGATGTGCGTATATACAATATATAGACTGTATGCATATGTACTGTATACATACCCTAGCTTACATGCACACACATCATATATGTCCCCAAGGGAGACAGGAATTGCATAGGCATTACTGCATTGAATACAACGGCCGGGGGAGCAACATACCATTTCTCTGCTTTTAAGACCTCTTTTGACAGGGCTGAGAGGGGAATCTGGCAAAAGCAGAGGATGTTGCTGCTTATTTGCAAGTCAGCTGCTTGGGCTGTTTTACCCATTGGTCAAACAAACAGCAATAGTAACGAGATAAGAAAGAAGAGGAATCTCAAAGACCTTGCGGGCCACCTGGCTGAGTTTGTGCTGTGAGAAAGAAACAGACTGAGCCTGAATCATGTCTGAGAATTCGTATCAGCAGAAGTGCAAACAGCACAGAGGATAATGGCAAGGTCAGTCCAAGAGCACTGCATGCAGCATGCCGGGACCTCGCCCGCTGCATATCCTCACAGCTCTCCTGTGCCTCCCTCGCACTTTTGCTGGCACGGGAAGAGCTTTGGTCTCTGTTCCATGAGGATTGTCCCTGTTGTGATCAGTCTCGTGGCCAGGAGGCCTAGACTTCTTGCAGCCACTAGTGAGCCCTGTAGAGGAAAAGTCTGAATGTGCTTAATGGATTTCTGCTCTATGGCAGAGTAAAATAGTAGAGGAGCCTGAGTGAAAAGTGGGCAGGAGAAACTGGCAATCAAAAAAATCCACGGGCAAGAAATTCAAATGCAAGGGTCCAGGTAAGTGTATTATTCACAGTCAGATGCCCTTGATAAGAAGATGGGAAGAGGATAAAAAGCTCACTCAAGAAAAATTAAACCATTTAGCTTTGCCACTGAAGCTGTTCAGGGTGCTGTAATAGGTTCAAAACAACCTCCGCCTGGCTCAGAATAGCAGGGAGGGAATTGATTAAACTTGAGCCGCAGTGCTCTCCCATCTCTGAGGGCGTCCCAGCTCCGTGACCTGGCTTCCTCAGGAGCTGTGCGAGTGCCCGTGCCGCGGCCATGCCCAGGCTGTCCCGGCCACGCTGTGAGAGCCAGCCCGTCTCTGTCCTCTGGCCTCACCGCAGCCCAGCTGGTCCCGTCCTCCTCAGAGACTGGCTTGGATTTGCAGAAAGGGCACAGAAAAGCACCTGCTTTCAGGGAAGCCTCGCTGAACAGGATGCTAAAAAGCCCAAGGCGCTTTGCATTGTCATTCCTCCCTGCTGAGCTCGCCCTCGTGCCTGTAGTCACGTTTCCATCCACAGGACTATCCATGTGAGGAACAGCTACAGATCTGAGATAGGCAGGGAACCTAGAGGGAAAACTTTCAAAGCACTTGCATTTGTCTTGTACAAAGGCTCGATTTAGTTTTTGATGCAAAGGCAATGAGGATTTCTTTGTGTTGCACGACTCTGGCTGGGCTGGCTGTTACACTGAGTGTCCATTTCCGCCCATAACCAAGGACAAGCAATCTCGGCCCTTTCCAGTTCACAGGTATCAGCAACATCCAGTCAGAGGGAATCATTCTCCTTACTGACGCTGTTTCACAGATGCATACAAGGTTTTTGTAAGAGAAACAAACGCTTTCTCTCCCCCTCTTTTTTTTTTTTTTTGTAGACTGCCTGGAGGAAAAACACACTCTGCACGTTTCACTGCAGTTAGGAATAAGAGCTTCCAGTGAAAGAGGAGCCCGACAATATTGGGATTTGCAAGCAAACAAAAGGAAAAGGGATAAGGAGTTACCGGGATCATTACTGAACAAGGCTCTGGCAGCTTTTATGTTGCCAACAAAGGCAACTAGTGACAAAACTAAAGATCACAATAGAAGTTGTGAACAGGCCTTTTAGATGGTCTTAACACAAGCACTAAGAAAACGTGTCTGTTTACAAAGGTATCTGGAAACTGTCCACAAGCATCCCTTTCCAGCAGGAGTGCCAGGTATTTTCATGGGCCTCTGACAAAAAGAGTCACATACCAAGGAACTTTTATTGCTGCTATAACCGAAGGTTTTTTCTTTTTTCCTTTTCCCTCTTTTTTATCCTTTTTTTCCTCCTCTATTCTCTTTTCTCCTTTTTTTTTTTTGCTCAGTTACAGAGCTGAGCAAAGGGAAAAAAGGGGGAGGAGTGGAACTATCTTTACAGCTTCTTTGACACTCACCGCAGTTCATTTCAAATATCTTCTTTTGTTATTTTTGTTTCTGCTGCTGCAGTTTCCCAGACATCTGTGCATATCTAAAAAAGGAGATTCCCTTGCCATCTGCCCATTCCCCTCTGGCAGGTGGATTCATTTCTTGTCTCCAACACCTAGGTTTACCTAGCTCATGTCCATATTAGAGCTTAATGGAACGGCAAAGCTTTTACAGGAAGTATTATTTTTCTTCTCTGCATCTCCTCAAATTTTAATTTAGGAAGGGGCAGCCCAGCTCCTGTGAAGGAAACAGATCTGTGAGCTTTAAGACAGCACCATGAATAAAGCTTACTCTCCAGGCCTGGAGGGTCTACAATACACAGAAATTCCTCTTATGTTCAAAGAACACCTGTCTCCTCTGTGTGGTGGCAGAGGATATTCTGTCTCCTTCTTACTCCTCCGGATAAATGAGTCAATTCGCTCACATAACTTATTGGGAAAAAAAAGGCAAAAAAAAGGCGCACATTACAGCATTTTTTGCTTGCTAGATGTTAAATACTGTCATGCCTGCACAAACACAGAGCAATGTCCTGACCTAACTCACAACACTTCTGTGAGGATGCCACGGAGACACCCTTGGTCACCCAGGCCTTGGCCCTGCAGCGCGGATGCACCCATGATGCCACCCAGCAGACTCGCTCTCCTGCGTCTGAACAAGCACCCAGTCTGACCATAGAGTCTGAAGCGAGGCAGAGGGGAAAGGGATTAAGTGCTACAGACACGATCCCATCTGCACAGCTACCGCTGCAACCTTTAGAGGGTCTTCTCTGCCCCTTCCAAACTATCCAGCCAAGCAGCCCTGTTTTACAGCAAAAGCGGCAGTCGGGACAAAGAATGCAAAGACTCATCTTTACTAGTGCTTCAGATAGTCTCAGTCTCTCCTCACCGTAGTGTTGTCTGAAACTAATTCTACAACCATAGGAATAGAGGGAAATGTTTCCAAAACTCTTGACATATAGCAGTCTAGCCTTTTCCATGGGTTTAAAAGCTTAGCAAGTAGTGGTGTAGTTGCACATCTCTGCCTGATCTTAACTGTACAGTTCTGCTTACGGCAAGTTGGTTAGTGGGAGGTGAGTGAGATTTAGGTAGAAGTGCGTGTTTTCTTGGGGAAGACAGTGCGTGAACCCTGGCAGTGAAAGTGACTCTGAGAGAGATCGGTTCCAAACATGCTACATCTTCATTGAAAACAAACAAAAAAGTTTAAAAAATAAAATAATATTATATATATATATATATTTATATAAATGAAAAGCTATCAACTAGCAGCAACGGTTCTAGAGATATCTTAGCACCAAGACCAAGGGCAGGGGGGTAACAGGAGAAAGGAAAGGTTCAGTGTTGCTGATACCACCGTCATGTTTCCAAACAACACAGCTTGGCACAAAGCTCATCCCTCTGGGAAGTGAGAACATATCAGCTCTGACACCTTCCGGACAACAGGTTCTCACTCCCATGATGTTCTGGTCAGGTTGGTGCTGTCCATGCCACATCAGCAGGGCAAGGCACTAGCATCTGTGGAGTTTCGGCACCTTTTTATTTTTTTTTTTAATTTTTTTTTTTTGCTTTTCTAACCTGAAGTGATATTTTGTGAGTGCACGGAGTTCATTTACTTTAAAAGAATAAAACAAAGAACCCCAAGCTCTCAAAACAATCTCTTTTGTGATGGAAGGCGCAAGTCCCCCATTCACATTTCCACTTGACTCTGCATCCCTTCAAGGAAGGAAGAAACATTTCACAGGAAGAAGTATAGCATCCCTTCCTCCTGCTGTCATCAGTCTGCTGTGCTGTGGAACATGTTACCTTGGTCACAAGAGAATACGTGAACCTTTATATAGGACATCATCACATGATTATAATCCAAGATAAATCTTGCATTGATAGCCCCTGCCACCAAACTGCAGCAGGTTTTTCTTTCACTCATTCCAAAACAAAACAAAACAAAACAAAAAACCCACAACAATCTAGGATTATAAAGACATAGTATAAATAATGTAAATTAGAATATATTTTTTTAAGCCTTTGAATCTCTGCCCAGAGATGGCTATTGACTCATTGGCTGTCTAGCTTCCACAGCAGCCCTGGTTTTGAATGAATAGTTGTATATATATATTTTTATCTCCTACAATATAAAAATATAAATGCAAAAATTTCCCCCTGCCTTCTCTATTTTGCTATTTTATAGTCTGCACATGACATCATGTTATAATATAGGCATGATAGACTGGTACTAGGGTTATCATAAAAGGAGCTGAAAGCCAAGTATTACTCTACAGCCCATAAAAAGTAGGGAGAACTGAGGAAGGGGCATCACAGTTTAGTGTAGATATTTGTTTTCAAACCAGGAGAACAAAATAACCCTGTTCCAAGTCTTTGCCTCCTCCCAGTAATCTTTGTGAGTGAAGAAAGCTTCCACTCTAATGAAGAGAACTAGGTGGAATCGGAGAGCTGCAGGGACAACACAAACACATGGGATGCTCTGTCGGAAATCAGAAATCTGACTGTCGTCAACGAAAGGCTCAAATGGCTCAATAACTGGACTAAACAACGAAAAGAGAGGCAGAGATTACAACTGAGAAGACAAACAACTCAACAAACGAAGGGCACACATACAAAGGAAACGGAAACCACTGGGAGGAGGAGGTTGACAAAGACCTGTCATCTAGCTTATAGATTGTTAGGGCTGAATATGTAGAGTATGGCCCCAGCACATAGCTTCTAAAGAATGAAATGTTGCCACCTACACTGCAGCTGCCATGGTTGGAGACATCAGTAAATTTTTAAACATTGTCTCAATCTTTAAAATTCTGCTTAGCTTCTATCAGACGCACATCGCCCTAACTCTTAAATTTTCAGTGTGGGATTTTCCTTAATATATATAATATATATATATTTTATAATATATCAAAGTTTAGAGTATAGATTTAAAAAAAAAAATTATTCAACAGCTTTCTGATCTGAGGCATTCCTTCCTAAATATCGGGGTAAAATTCAGAGCCATGGTCCATGCTCTGCAGCACTGGCTTCTGCTCAAGAGAGGACATCCTGCCCAGCATTTCAGCTGACAGTGCATAACTATTGCCTGATTTTTCTTCAAACCAACTATCTAGCGCCCTTTTGCAATCAAAGTTGGCAATGGGTGGCCCATTAACGGCAATTGTCAAAAGATCACTGAGCTGCTCCAGCGTGAGGCGAGAGCGGTTGTTTTTGCGCACTCTCTGCAGGGCATTGCGCCCCTTCTCACAGCAGGCCGATGAGGTGGGAAGGACTTTGAGGATCTGAACTATTTTATTTAAGAGGGGAAATCTCTGTCTGTATTTACAAATGTGACTGAGTAAGTCTTTAAAACCATTTTTGGTATAATATTCCACCTTGAGTTCTCCCCACTCCATCAACAAACTCCCTTGGGTGTCCATCCCCTCTCTGCATATCTCTCTGGAAAACGATGGGACTGTCTCCAGGTGTTCAAATATTTGTACCATATCCTCCTTCCCATAGCTCATGAGCTCATCAGTGCTTCTGGGCCAAGCTGCAAGGTCAAATACCTGACAGGCTTTCACAAATGTCCGGCTCCGGGAATCAAACCTTTGGGCTAGGATGACCTGGGTCTTCTGGCAGATCTTTTCTCTGATTGACTGGAATTTGGCTTCAGCCACCCGTAGGTTTTTCACAGCAATGCCATTAAAGCTTTCACGGAAATTTTCCTCAAATTCCTGCAAGTACTCCCCAGGTGAGTCTGCCAGACGACTGATCTCCTGGATAGCCTCCTCTATTTTATCGTCCACTTGCGACACAAGAAGGTACTCCCCTTGGAAGACATAGGCAAGGCGTGAAAGCACAGCAATCACATCCAGCAAGAAGTAGATGAGTTTAATTGACTGGTAGTCCATCAAGAACTGCAGGAGGGCCAAGGCAATTGCAGAAGCATCTGCCCTTTGGGTCTGTCCGCTGACATCTTTGAGATGTGCCACAACCTCAAGGTAATCCTTGATCAGAGCATTGAGTACGTTCTGCTCCCCAATGATCCACTTCACTGCTCGGATATCTCCCAAGAACTCAGTCTCTTCACACAGAGTGGCAGCAGTGACTCTTAACTCACACATGAGTCGGGGAGAGTAACGATAGAAACTGAGCAATTGCTTCAAATTATTTTCTAGCTCCTCCAGGCATGGAAGCTCTTTCCCACTAATTGCATCCAGTATTTCCAAATGGGGCCTATGCACCATAAATGGTAAGCAGAGCAGCCATGGCAAAGTCTTTCTGATTGTCATGAACAAGTTAGCTCTCAAGCTGGCAGTAATGTTAGCACCATCGACGCCCAAGCCAATAGTTGGCTTCTCATCCTGCAGTCGTATTCCCAGGCTGGAAAAAGCCCTGTCTAATGCTTGGAGGTAACTGTCTGTTGTAGAAAAGCCCAGTTCTTGAAGGGAGAGAAATTCAGTTGCTGGAGGCCCGTCACTGCTTGTGTATTGAACATACACTGCAACTGTGTCTGCAAGCAAGTCATCACTCTGACCGTCCAGAATGATGCTGAGGAAGGGAGACTGTCGGATCCGTTCCACGAGGTCCTCTCGAAGAGCCCGTGCTATATGGTGAATTAAGATTTGGCAGTCTCCCTCATTCATGTATTGATCAACCACCTTGAGCTCACACTTTCTCAATAGCTCTGCCAGCGGCCGAAAATCATAGTAAGGCCTGCCTTCCAAAGCCAAGTGGTAGGCTGTGTTGAAGAGCAGAGTCATATTTCGGCACATCTCTTCTGTCTTCTCTGGATGCATCCTGAGCTTGTAGAGCTGCAGGCACTTCTTGTGGAGGTTGCTCTGGCTGTGAAGCTTTATTGTGTGTATCTTGAACTGCTTTGAGCCAATGATGAAGGCTGAAGTCCGAGAGGATTGCACTGTGTACTGCCTGCACACATGGCACCACATTTCATTCAATGTTGGGGAGTACCGCAGAAACCAAAACTTTTTAAGCCACTCTTGCTTGAAACGCCGTATCCTCCGACCAGTCGCAGAAGACATCTTGGAAGGCTCATCTGTAGCAGCAATCATGTCATTGGAAACTGATTCATCAGCAGAATCCACCTCTTGGTCATCGTCCTCCATCATGGTGGGAACAGAGATGATGCTTTCTGAAGCTGCAGAATGAAAACAGAGGAAAGAAAAAAAAAAGATATTTAGAAAGCTGCTGAGCTTCAGAAGCAACCTACTGGTGTCAATAAAGCACTGTCTGATCAACTGACCATACCCTGCTTTCTCCTGTTCACCACGCACTACTGCTAGTACTTGAATCATGATTTTGAAGGAAAAAAAAACAATATTTCTCCTAATGAACTTTGTCTTCAACATGCCACACTGTACAGCAAGAAATGGTATTTCATCCTGTCTACTTTCACAATATACAGGGTGACCTAAATATTCCTTCGGTGGAGGTTACTGGCTGCTTGACAGCACAGTCCTGGGAGAAATGAAATATCTTCAGAAAGGGGACACGTTTGTGTAAAGGCAGTGAAGTAAACAGAGTGCTTTTCAACAAGAGACACAGCAGGGCATCATCTCATACACAAAGAGTGCACATTTCAGTGTTACCACAGAGTCATTCAGAGTTTCAAGCAAAGCTTCTTGGTGGCATGTAAGGCACCATGGAGGGGTTTCCGCTGAAACAGAATGCATCAAAAATACAGCAAACAAACTGTCTGCAATGGAATGTCTTTTTTATTGGCACTGCATTATCGATTACAATGGAAACAAATAGAGCAACTTGTCATTACAAAGTCTTTCCCAGACAATGTCTTCCACTGTGCCAACAGCATCAGCTCGCGACCCACCCATTCACAAAACCTCATAATGAATCCTCCACAGAACCAAGTGTTCACCTGAGTATTCACAGCAAAATGTTTTAGATGGGCACACAGCAAACAGGCATCTCACTAGTTTCCTTAGGCAGGGTTTGGAGAATGTTCTTATTCGGCAAGGCTTACCTGTGGGGTCAGAGAACTCTTGGAGCTCAGGTACCTGAGGCGGTAACACAGGTGGCTCAGGTAACTTCCCAGATCTTAGCATGTCTAACTCAGCCTGCAACTCCCGGATCTTCTTCTTCAGCCGGATACAGTTGGGGCAGAAGGAGGTGGTGGGGATTTCATGGGAGTTGCCTTGAGCAGAGGCCAGCAACAGCTCAGTTGGGCTGTCTGCTTTGAGTGACAGAGGCTCTTCTTCTTCATCTTCAAGGAGCCCCATCTCTTTGGCTGAGCTAAAAGAGGAACTGTGAGGAACCTTCCATTCCCCCTCATTCCGATCTCTGCTAAAGTTCAGGGAGCTGTGTTGCATGGCACTGCTGCACCTCTCAAAGATGTCTTCAGCCTGATATTTAGATGCTTTTCTGATGGAAATGGGTGTACTCGTTGCTAACTGGTTCTCTTCCAATTTGGCAGACTCTAAAGAAGCTTCCAGGACATCTTTGAAGATGAGGTCAATTTTTTTTTTCTTTGTTTGGGGGTGGGATTCCCCCTCGTCACAGCTGCGTTTGTAAGGGCTCTTCCCTTGCTTCACTGTGGTGAGCTGGAGTGCCCCCCGCATGTCCTCTTGATTTTCCATGATCTTTTCTGACTTCTCCCTTAACTTTTTGTCTCCTAAAAGGAAAATGAGGGGTGGGGATTATCACTGGAAATCAAGCAACATTCCTCAATCTAAAATTCAAATGAAAAAAAAAAAGAATAAAAAGGCAAGCTGAATCCCTGCAGGTTTGTTCATTGTGGTACAAACCAGGGAACGGACACAACTCAGTGGAAACCAAGGCTTGCGAGAGGAGGGGCCCCTGCAAAAACGGAGACAGTCCTAGGTAGCCACCAAGGAGTAGGACCCCCACACTTTAAAGAGAAGAGAAGCTACAGGCAGCTTGTTTAACCTAAAAGGTTTAACTAACCTGCGCCTACAAGGTGAATGATGAATCCCAGAGCCCAGAGCCCAAATGCTGATTTGGCTGCCTGAAAGACTTGTGCCTGTTTTGACTTGGTAAAAGGTATCAGGTGTTCAGCAGGTGTAGTGAGAGATTTATACTGTTTCATTAGTCCCAGTGTTTGTGCATGCCATAGCACAATGTTTGCAAGCCCCTTCACTCTGTTTCAGTTTAGAGGCTGCTCCAGAAATGCAAAGGCAAAGGAGTAAAAATAACCTGTACTCTTAAACCCCAAGGTATGCATTGTCAAATGAGCTAGAACAGGTGGATGACTTCCAAGGATGGGACACCTAGCTTGTCCCAATGGAGTCTAAGAGCATGGCTGTTATTCAGTGATAAAAATAAATAAATAAATAAATAAGCAACTTCATACAAATTATTAACTGCTTAAAATAAAGGGAATAGCCAGTTTTCCTTACCTGGAAATTCAAAAGACGAAAGGTTTGGTTCAATTTCCATCTTTCTTCTATCTTGCAAATAACTTCAAGCATTGATGGTTTCCCAAACAAGACGTTGCTTTATGCTGATTTTTGTTTTGTTTTGTTTTGCTTTGTTTTGTTTGCTTTTAAAGTGTATTCATGCTTTCATAAGAGTAACAGGGTAAAAGCTACCAGTGCCTCTCTAAGGAGAGCAATGCTAAAAATGCAGAAAAGATGCAAGACTCCAAATGGTTAGAGTATGGCACCGTAAAAAGGGCTGGCCTGGCTGGCAAGTGTTTTGTAGTAGGTTCTGATACTGGCTGGCAGCTCCAATTATTTCTTGAACAAATCAGAAAAAAACAGACCTGCTTTTCAACACATTCTGTTGGAGTATCTCTAGAGGAAGAGCTTTGAGTTTCTGCCCTAATGCTTTTCTTGTTACAGACTATTAGAGTTGTTGGCAGAGTAAAGGATTTAGAGGATAGATCCTCCTTTCTGTGTGATATTTTCCCTCTAACCGAATGGCTCACAGCTATGAAAAAAAGTAGAAATCACAAAAGAACCCTTCATGTTATTGGTATTAGCTCCATTGATGAAGTGGGGCAAGGACCACTGCAAGACCTAGGAACTATGCTCCTTTTTCTTTGACTTAAAAAAGTGCCATTTTACTCAAAAGGTTTTTGCAGGGATTAGGGAATCTTTGACATACAAAGTTCCTCAACAGATTTTTATTCTTTTCCTCGATGGGCTCCCAGTGCCACCCCAGCCAATACTCAGATGCCTGGGCAGTCAAACACTGTGTCTGGGCTCCTTTGTGAGTGTGCGACCACAGTTCTGAGCCCGCTGCAGTGTGCGACGACCTCGCGGGGACACGATGGGGCTCCCAGGGTGGTCTCCAGAGCCACCTGGGTTTCTACCTGACTGAGCAGAAGGACATGGGGAGTCGTGAGGAGCCCAGATCTTCACAACACTCATACCACAGAGCAGGCAGTGAGTCATTATTTCAGTTCACACAAACCATGACATTAAATGCAAGTCTGACGCCAGGGCAATTGCTCTCAGCCTTGGTGCCCTTCCAGACCAACACTGGAACTACATGTGCTCTAACAGCACACACTTTCTCCTGCAGCACTTTCTAGAAAGTACTAAGCTACCTAGACAACTAATGTGCTGCATGTGGGATGCAGTAGAAGTACTGCAGCACGTATCTAATCATGCAATGATTAATAAAATCATTAATATAAAAACACACATTCATACCAGTGTTAATTAGAAGTGGGCATTGCCCAAATATAGCCATCAAGATGTAATGCTTCAGGCGCATAAAAACTCCAAGGTGACAGAGAATAACCAGTTCTTTCAGCCCATATTTAAAGAGGAGACACCTTTTACCAAGTCAAGGCAGCAACAGCAGCTGTGCAATAATATACAATGGAATTTTAATTAGAACATTATATTTAGCATGGCTGCTCCTCTGAGGCCCTGCCATTCTGTGGTTAGGCCTGAAAAGAAATGCCCTTAATTCCCTTCAGGTCTCAGCACTGTATAGATGAAGGGATGCATTTTTTTTGCTTTCCCTAAAGCTTCCTGTATTGCTGACATTACACTGACCTAAAGAATCACTGGATTTATTCCAGCATGACTATTGCTAAGATAGGATAATAATTTTTATCCAGGGAAGAATCAGTCTGACAAGGGCAAAGCCTCCTGTACGTTGTACAAGCACTCTAAAGTTGTGAGACTAAGGAGTCTCTAGCTGATGTCGCGCTGATCCCAAATTATCTCTCTGAAGAAAGAGGAGATAAATTAAGCCAGGAAAATGGACATACAAACACACCAAGGAAATCTCACCTCCACATGCACACAAAATCAGCCAGAACTTCCTCAAACAGAAGCCAGAGTAAACAGCACTTTCAAAAGATCCCCAGCTCAGAAATCTTCAGACCAGAAAATCTTTGTGACAGAAGAGCTCTGACATTCCTAGCCTTTGTATCAGGGCCTAATAGCACATATACAGCACAACACAACACAGATGTGATTTTCTTTAGTGATTTTTTATGACCTTGGTTATATGCTTATGACCTAAGCTACAAAGAGCTGGAGGCTCTTGCCCTACTAGGTTTTGCTTCTAGAAAGGTAGATCTCCTTGCACAGCCTGTACATTACCTAGTTCACCCAATGCAATTGGTGCAAGAAGTGCGGTCGTCAGAAGGGGTTAGGGGAGAGGGTGGAAAGGGATGCAGGAAAGGGAGGGACTCACCTCTCGTGAGATTTCTGTTGATGGTCTCCTGGGACATACTATGCAACCGCTTCATGTAATCCTCACTGTACCAGACCCTCAGTTTCTCGCCGGGCCGGATGTCGCGACAGGCACGGAAGTAAATCCTCTCACTGTGCTGAAAGGCCATCAGGTTCTGCTCCCTCTCCTCTCGGGAGATGATCACATACCTGAGGGTGAGGTGACAAGGCAGGCGTGAAGCACAAAGTTCTTTCGTGCGCACCAGAACTACAACCATGATCAAGGCAGAATGACCTTCGAGAGGGCCACAGAGACAGCATAGTTGGATAGCATGGAATTATAGATAATGGTATGCAAAGTACTAGAGATACAGGACAATGAGCAATGAACACCTCAGGAATAATAAACTGTTGGGTCCATTTCTGCTGTGGAAGGGATGTATGCCTGATGGTTACCACTACAACACACACCCAACCTGAGGGAGCATCTCTGCAAGTAACGGTGATGCAGACTTTCAGCAGAGGAAATTCCTTTGCCTAGCAATGGAAACAAGCACTTCTGGATTCCTCACTATCATTTCACATCCTGGGGTCACTCTTGTTCCCAGGATCATCCCAAATATAACAGGGTCCCTCTGCCGGTCTGTTTCCCAAACAACATTTTCCTTTATAGTAGAAACCAGATTTCCTTGCTTCCTTTCCTCTTGGATAAGCAGAATAAGAGATGTTCAAATGACAGAAATACAGGCAAGTATTGTGCACAGGGGTATTAGGTAGTACCCCCCAAAAAACCCATGGACATTCCAGTATTTGCAGATTTTGCACTTGGACATTCAGTGGGATCTAGAAACATAAAGTCTTGCAAATATAGGGAAACCTTAACTGCCTGAAAATCTAACACTGCATAGTGGAAACCTCTCCGCAGTTCTGACAGAAAGATCATTATCTGAGCATGGGATTTGTTTCTCTGCCCCAAAACAGCTAAATTTCATGTCAGTGGAAATATTAATTCACTGCTCCCATCAACCGGTCCTTTGTGTGACTTGCTAACATAGAGATCTATCTATAGGAAGGACATATTATTCATTCTTACATTCCTGGTTTGCTTGATAGAAGCAATTAAAAAGGCTTAACAGCAGTGGTTCTAGCTGCTGCTGTACATGGTCTCGTAGCAGCTCCCCAGGACTAGAACAAGGCCCCAAGCACAGCATGTACAGAGCTGTGAGCAGTTCTGAACCATTCACAGCCAAAATTCTCTCCTACACCATTCGTCTGTGTTATTTGGTGCTCCCTGACAGTCACATTAGCAAAGGCGAGTAGTGTGTGCTTCCTCTGACATTTGTTGCTATTAGTCCTTGTCTAGCTGTTCTCTTGTAACTCACAGGGTTTGAGAAATCCATCTATTTTTCTCTGAATGCTCTCTCCTTCTCTGGCTCATAAACACACTCACAGACACAAGTTCACATGCACACAACCATGCAAATCCACACATATAATGTCACACACTTGGTCAAACTTCCTACAAAGCACAGAATACAAGTCTGCAATGTCTCAGACTGCCTGAGGTTCCAGTAATTCTGGTTTTAATGTAAAGTAACTGTGCATTCACCTGTAACGGGTTGTGTTTGTCATGTGTATTACCTAAGATACGGTATTCATCGGTAATTACTTAAACAGCAGGTTCTGACATTGATTGCTAAAATAAGTCAAATATTGACTATTTTAACTCTTACTTTAAGGTTTTTGGATCACAAAACCCATTTGTATGGTTTGTATGTTTGAGAGGGAACAGAGGCCTGGACCAATGCAATGGAAGGAGATAGTGGAACAGCACAAAGCTACTGCTGCTGGGATGTCACTTCTCGGTGTTGCCAACCACTCCAGAGAGGGTGCTCTGGGCATCCAGCCAGACAAGCCACAGCTGCCTGGAGATACGCTCAATTGCTGCAGTCAGTTTGATGCTCTGCAGCACTGGTCAGCACCTAGATGGGGCTCACTCCAGTTTAAGCACAACACCAGGATGCTTTCTAACAACACTTCAGGGGATCCTATAGCTCCTCTGCATCCGCAGCCCAGGCAGCAGAGAGAGCAGTGACGAGATCAGATTGCCCCTGCAAACGAGCATGGTTACCTTCAGAAGGGTATCACCACCTAGTCACTCAAAAATGCTTAATAAAAGATAGTGAACACAAAGCCAGAAGCTTTGGAGAATTTATAGGGTAGAGATTAGCAACATGGAACAATCTGATACAGCATTTGGCAACAACATTTAAAATCTGTAAAACAGCAGCTCCTGCTGCCTTACGACATCATTGTGAGCTCGGAGGAAAAGAGCAGGCTGGAGAGAGAACCGCAGCACTGCTGCATCCCTGCAGCACACTGCTGATTCACCAGGATAGACGTACTGTCCAGCAGGGACTAGCGCTGGAAATTTCATCAGGAGATCTTGAGAAGACTCTTAACGGACACCTATGAAATAATCCAGCCATAAACACATTTCTTCACACCTGCTGGCAGTTAGTAATTGGTTTATGCACTGAAAGAGGAAGCTTTATATCCACAATATTGTCCCTAGGTAAGGTGAATGTTGTTGAGATCATCCATACAAATGAATTGCTTTTGAACCAATGCTGCCAAGCTCCTGGCTTTAGTGACCCCTGAGGCACTAATTAGATTGATTACAAAGGACTGCATAAAAAACAAATTTCACTTGTCAAAGACATTCATTACCACTGAATATCACAGATTTGATATAGCAACTTTCCCAAAGACACAGGAAATCACTCAAAAAATAACCGTTTATTCAGGTAAGAAGAGTCACAAATGGTCTGGTGAGGAGAGGCAAGACTATACGATTCTGCCTTTACTGATCTATCTTCCTGAGGCCAAAACTCTCACGTCCTGAAGCACTCTTCCCAATAACACTGCTGAGGGCCCAGTCCCTGCTCCTGATGTAAAATGCTGACAAAATTGAAGAAGATTGTCCTGACTCAGACATCTTGAAGAGAAATTGCTACCAGCCCTATGCAGAGATGGGCCTCATGCCCCACTCCCTTAGCAAGGGATTCCCAAGGGACTGGTAAGCCCTGGAGGAGGAACAGGGATGAGAATGGCCACTGGGGCAGATCCAGCCATCTGGAACTGCTCCCATTCCTGGGGAGAGGCGGTGGCTGATCCCTGCCACAAGCTACAATTAAGTCACTTCATCCCTCATTGGGGAGACCTGCCACCCACCTTGTTCCCTGAGATGGGCCAGCCAAGTCACTGATTCCCAGCAGGACTCAGGAGCAATGTGGACTTTGCCCAGCCTATTTAGGAGCAGCTACCCAGCCCCAAAGGGGACTGTGAGCCCTGCTGCCCTGCCACTGCTAAGGGTGCTCGGCCCTGGCACCTTCCCCACAGCACTTCTAGCTAGCAGCCCCTGCTCTTCTGCTCTCCCTTCCTTCCAATCCACAGCTTGCGTGGGACACCAAAAGGCCATGTTTGGGGACAGTTTAGTGAGCACGCTCAAACACATGGTTGTTTTTCTTGTCATGAAAGGCTTGTTCTTCCCAAGCCTCAGCAGCAAGGACAGCCGGGAGAGACCATGGGAAGGAACATGGGCTGAGCAGCAGGACACTCAATCCACAGCTCCCTCTCCCAGGAGCTGCCTCCCTCCTTTGGCCCTCCCCTCCAGGCAGCCCTGCAGGGGCCTTTGCTCAGGTCCAGCTCCACAGAGCAGCATCAGGAAACGGCCAGGGGCCTTTCCAAAGTCACAGCTGGGTGCAAACCCATGGCAGGAGATCCAGGGCAAGACCCACCAGCCTGGATATAGGCACCTGGGGTGCCAAACGTGCAAATTTACCTCTCTAACCCCCAGCACCCTGGAGGAGACTGAGCACCTGCGACGGATACAATCTTAAATTACTTGTTAAAAGTTCAGGCAAAAAAAAAANAGGGCAAGATCCACCAGCCCGGATATAGGCACCTGGGGTGCCAAATGTGCAAATTTACCTCTTTAACCCCCAGCACCTGCTGGGGGAGACTGAGCACCTGCGACGGATACAATCTTAAATTACTTGTTAAAAGTTCAGGCAAAAAAAAAATAGAAACAAATGACTCAACAGCAGCTGTGATAAAAGTGTTATATATTTATTGCAATCTTAACAAAAATATTTTTGAAGATAATTTTTCAGCATATACAAGATATGTCAATACTGGGGTTAAGCACAGCAGTTTGCTTTGACATGGGCCACTTACTTCAGTAATCGGTTAACATGATGCATTACAGAACAATATACCCTTTGCGAGCCAGTACAGAAAAGCTACTTCACTGAGGGATCTACTCAGGGCAGGAAATCTGGCCCCAGATTTGGGCCAATCTGTTATATTCCACAGAGGAAACCTGGGGAGACGTCAGTCAGTTTATAATACACAGTCCTTTCTCCTGAGCTCAGTATTTGAGGAGTTCCTCTTTAACACTGCACATCCTGCTGCCAGGAAAACAGGGATCACTTTCTAAGTGCTTGTGTTCACACAGGCTGAGGTAGCAAGGATCCTAAGAGTCCCTGCTGCTCAGCATACGCAGGAGTCTCCTGCTGTGCAGGTCCTTGGAGGGAATCCCCCAGGACAAAAGCAAAGAAGCTAATCCCATCAGTATATCAGCAGGAGAGCATTGGCATGGACCTAATACTATAAAAATGTAAAATACTACTTCTGATGCATGGCAGCAGCACTCGATTGACTCAGAAAGCCTTTAGAACATACCAGCATCTTTCAGTTTTCTGTAAACAATGTTATTAAATCCACTTCTCTCAAATATCTCTATCTTCCCTTCAAACTAAAAGAGGAGAGATTGTAACTTTAGCAGAATACAAATGTTACAAGCAGAAGTAAAATATCCCATTCTCACAGACAGGTAAGTGAATCCTGCCCTGGCCTTGGCACTAAGAGGAAGATCTATTGAATGAAACCACAGCAGTCATTCCTCAGAAAAAAGGAGCTTTTTCCTCCTTATCAATTAGCACCTCTAATTTCTTGAGCAAGGGCCTTTTACCACATCAATAGATTTCTATTTCCAATAGATTCCAAAAAGTTATTTGCATTAGAATTACAGAACAACTAGGAGGAGAGGAGAGGGAGAGGGAGAGGGAGAGGGAGAGGGAGAGGGAGAGGGAGAGGTCAGGAATGTTTGACAGTGACCAGCTGTCTAAAATAGGTGAGCCACCCACTCTTCTGTCCTAGGCTATGTTTGATTTCTGATGTAGTTTACACAATTTTTTGGACAAGTCTGTAGCCCACACACGGCACGAGGATAGGTTGAACTGCTTTCTGCAGTCGATTTCTACCTACAGCTGAGAGCAATGGCCTGCTGTGTGTGAGCACCACCTTGGCCCTCCTCCCTACTGAGACGTGACAGGATAACGGTCCGGATGATTCCCGAGAGGCGGGCAGCATGGTAAGTGCTCATGTGCAAATCAAGCAGAAAACAGACATACTGTAAAAAAGCTGCCAGGTATGTTACTACCACGTGAGTTATAAAATCTAGTTTCAAAAATGGGATCATACATGGTATCCTCATGCAGCATTGAAACAATTAAAATGTTATAATACAGTTCGTTCAGTATATGCTTTCAATATATATATATACATATATATATATAGCTTTCAACAGCTATATAGGTGTGAATTTAGATTGTAAACTCTCCACAACAGGGGAACACAGTGCAGATTCCACCCTAAGCGATGCAGAGTTAAGTGCAAAGAAACTGAAGGTGGCAGAGGTGCAATGATATAAAAAAATTATTCTTGAGGTCAGAAGCAGGCCCTATTTATTCCCAAGTTTCTGCACAGTCTGTCATATCTTGAAGAGGCAGCGGCTGCTCAAAACTGAGAATTATAACATGCAAGAAAATAATACATTACAATTCTGTTTGAGTTCTGCCATATTATGCATAAGCATATTTTAGCTGCAAAGGTGAAGGGTAGATTGGGTTTCAGACAGACTACAGAAGGCAAAGATTAACTCTTCAAAGTAAGTGCATGTGGTGCTGCAGGGATCCATTCACATGCCAGAGCAGCTTTTCTCAATAGACTAATGCCACACGGTGCTCACATCTTTCCTTCTGTCTTACTGCCGGCAGAAAGTTCTCTGAGCATCGTGCTTTTTCCCTTCCCTGCATATGTTCTGCTTTTATATCCCCTTCCCTGAACATGTGCGTAACAGGCACAGTAAGCCCTGAACTATTGCTGAACCCAAAATAAAAATAACGAGCAATTAGACTTTCTAGAGTTGTAAGGATCCTGTTAGTTAAGACTCTGCACAGTGCACACACTAATTGGCAAGAAGATGATGGGCAAGCAGTAGTACAGTAAGTTTGTGGGTTGACTGTAAAGGGAGTTCTGCAGTATACTGTCTCAGTAAATAAGGTTTCACAGGCATGAAAAAGAGATCAAGATAATGATTCCTATTGCATCTCTTAGCCTCTACAGCATTTAAAGCACAGGGAAACTAGTGATAATCCCTAATCTCTAGGAACGGAAAGATGCCCTACATCCCAAGCTCAACAATGTCTGAGATTTCTCTTTGCAATTGCAGAGGGCCAGCCCTACTAGTCAGCTCCCATAGATCATACTGATTTATTAGATAGCAGGGGTGCTGGACAGGGTCGGGGGAGCTGGTGACCTTCCCCACGTAACACTGATCCACGTGTAGATGCCATGCCAGCATGCAGTAGCTCAAAACAGCGCACCTTTCTTGCTCTATAGGAAGCAGACTAAAAATGGTGTTTTCTCTTTCGTGACCTAGTAGTCCGTGCAGGAGGTGTTTGCTTTGAGGAGGTCGAGTTAGACTCTACACTGGGCTCAGGGGCAGGTTTTGAGCAAGCTGCTTGTGGAAGAGACTCCTGCATGGCACTAGGATCCTGTATCTTATGGAAAGCCTGGACCCCATCACGGATTTCTGAAAGGGTCTGGCACATCTGACCTACTTGGCTGGTGAGGTCAGCCATCCTCTGGCCGATCACATGCATGCTATCTGCCATGTCTCTGTGAATAGCCACCAGCTCCTGGCAGAACTGCCTGAACAGGTCTGTTTGCTGCGTGTGGGAATGAAGAAGCTGGCGATCGAAGCTGGAGAGAGGCGGGCTCCTCGTTCGTGGGTGCGGGGGTCTACAGGTCGGGGCGCGTGGGGACGGACGGTGCACCTCCTGCCTGTGGCTGGTAGCTTCTGAGTGCTCTGATGAGGAAGAAGTGCGGAGGAAGGAGGGCCCGGAGAGCTGGTTGACTTCTACACTGGCCCTCTGCAGAGACGAGAAGCGGTGTTCCCGAGAAGTGCCTGGCATCTCTTCATCTTCGTCAGCTTAAAAAGAAGAAGCAGCATGAATTATTATTTTGAAGCCCCTCACAGCTCTGACTTTTGCTTCAAGGTATCTCATAGCATGTGGAAAAGGGTTTTTCCTTTCCTCCAGTCTGCCATTTGGGACAAGCCTGTAGCTCCTGATGCATAACGCAACATGCATGTGATGCAGCATTAGCATCTGTGTGACAAGCTTAGCCACAAGAGGCCTGAAGATTGAGGTAACCCAGTCAACTGAGAAGGAAACCAAGCTGCAACGGCATCCTGTTCATAGTGCAGAAAGATTTTTTTATACAGCAGCAATGACTCACCTTCTCCAAAGCCACAACTAGCTAGAACACTCAAATATTTTGTGGGGACCAGGCTCTTGGTCTTTGGTCCAGTCCCAGGACATCCCTGACCCATGTTGGTTCCTCATGGTCCCAGGTTGCTTCTTACATCCTCCTCACAGGGAAAGGTATAAACACAGCACTTGCTATTCACGAAATCTGGACTACATGGCTACTATGTGGCTTAGCATTACTCAGTAATTAGTCAAGCAGTAAGATAAAGATATTCAAGCAAGAGGACCTCCCATTAACCAGGCAAGTAAACCTGAAGCAAAACCAAAACTGAAGTGAAACTCTGAATATTAAATATTTTGATAAACACCTAGTGATGTGCCATTTCATGGCTACAGGCACATCAAGTGTAAGAGAAGATGATGCTGCATTTACTGTAACTATTTCCTTGCACAGAGTGCCTTCACTTTGCCTTTGAACAGTACTGCAACTGGCATCCAAGAGAGATGCCAAGAGTCACCGAATTCCACTTTGCCACTACTGGAAGAATACTGTTTTTGCTTTCCCACTAACAGTGTTACTTCAAATAACAAACCTAATGTGCCAGGACAATGTCAAATGTGAATTTTTAGTTAGCTCGCTTATCAAGAGAAGAAACCGTTTTTCTGTTCTTTGTATCCTTACAGGCTCATAGACAAATAAGTTCCATCTCTATTTAAGAAACTGCCTGCGGGCATCTGGGGAAAGACCTGCAAAAAGCAGCCGGTAGTTCAGTGCTGAAAAATGTCTGAGAGTTGCAGTATAAGAAAGCTAGCTTAGAAAGAAGGGCCAGCATTTTCTCAAGTAAGTGTGGAGGAGGATTTTCATCTATCCTTTTCACAGCACTTGTAATGAGACCTCACACCACTACTGGGCAATCGCTGGTGGCCTGGCATCAGAGCACAAATACCAAACATCATATAAACACCAACCCTGACCTCCCCAACAGCCCTCTTAGATGATGATTACCATGCAGCGATCCATTAGTGACAGTCACATGGTTGACATATTGACAGCACTATCCTTTTTTTGGGGGTGCATGCAAGATGAAAAGTTCCTAATCTTTTACACTTTTCCACTGCCTGGAGGTAGTTGTACTTCATTTACAGCTACTCCCTCACTTGTAGGATCAGTTGATGCTTTTATCCCTTTAAGATCCCAAAGTGAATCCCAAACAATGTCTACCTGTAGAAGATAGTAGAGTTAAAGGCTACAGAAGCAGGTGCAGAAGATGACTTTAACTTGTAAATAGCTTTTCCTCGAGCCACCTCATCATCCCATGATCACCAGAGTAGGTTGCCTTGAAACCAAACACAGGTAGGTCCTGGCTTGATAGGCAACCGAGCATCTCAGAAAACACACAGCACTCCTCTGGTGTCAGATTAAGATATGCAAGCGTAAGACAAAGAGGTGTTAAGGCAACAATACTTACAGCTTGTTGACGGGCTGTCAACCACGTCCAGATCCGCTCTCCGGAAGCCGTGCATCTGGCGAGACGAATGCAGCGTCGACTCGATGGCTCTCTCGTGGGCGGTCAGGACGATGGCCGAGGGCCGCCCCGCGCTGCCGGGGCTCGAAAGGGACCTCTGCATGAAGGCCAGTTTGTCCTTGGTCCTTCTCTTCATGTCGTCCCATCTGTGTTTAATGTCTTTTACAGACCTGGGAACCTGGCTGACTGATGTGATCTGCCTGGCTATGCCTTCCCAGATCTTGTCCCTGTCAGCATGGGATAGACGCATGGTCTCCCTCCCAAACAGCATGGCTTCATTTCGGGTCACCTCAGTGACCAGAATGTCCAGTTCTTCCTTGGAAAACTTGGGCTTCCTCTTTCGTTCAGCCATGTTCCTTGGGTTGAACATCCCACAAAGCACAATTGGGTAAAAGGAAAACAGCGCAAAGCATCCCCTGCATCCAACCAGTTGGCCGGTGCTGCACCGGAGCAGAAGAGTTCGGTGGGATCCAGCTCCCCCCACCCACAACAACCTTTCAGTTTTCCACAATCGCACCAGGAAAAGGCAGCTGTTTTGTTTTAAGAGGCAACTTTCAAGCTTAAAAAAAGAAACCAAGCAAGACTAGTGTGAAGGAGCCTTTTTAGTTTTACAGCTAAAATGAAGTTCTACACTTTATTCAGGCCCGCTGACTTATGTATGACAATCTCTGTACAGCCTCACATCAACTGCACACTTTTTGAACAGAAAAAAAAGTGTGAAAACTCACAATCAAATTCACGAATTAGCCTTGAAGGTGACAATGCTCAGAAACAGCTTCTCAGCGAATTTATGAGACCTGAAGCATCTTACTGTTCTGCTTGACAGAACATGCAATGGAAACTTTTACACTACGCTTTCTGTTAAAATCCCACAGAAATTTCTTACAGAGGAAATACTAATCTGCATTTTTTTCAGGGAAGGAGATTTCAAGCAGATTCACAGGCAGTTTGTGTATCTTGATTTCCAAAGAAAAATTCTCTTCTTCAGCACCAGGGGTACTTCGAACACTGGTCTGCTTCATAACAAGCACTTTTTTTTTCTCCAGAAATAGTTGCCATTTCCAATTGTTCTCAAAGGGAATGAGGCCACCCACTTGTTTTTCCTGGCTAGGCTTTGCTCTCACTGCCGTTGACAGGAGCCTGTGCCTGTTTCTGGGGCTTCAAAAGAACAACTTGCAGCCTCTGTCCATTGAAAAGAGGCAGCAATCCTGAAAATGAGCAGTCTCTTCATGTGGTGGCTCTGTGTGTGTGTGTGTATGTGTTAAATTTTCCAGCCACAGTCAAAGGAAACTTTAAACAAAAGAGTGGTCCTAAATATGTTTTTTTTTTTTTTTTTTTACTGAAAATAAAAAAATGCAGATCTATTCACTAGGGAAGGAGTAAAACAGACTCTGTGAATATCCATTTCTGCCTATAGACAAGGTGGGATCATGAACAAAGAAATCATTCAAATCCTGAGCAGTGGAAACCTGTGTGTAACCATGCAGCAAAGCACGGAAGGGATCAGAAGGCCACGGAGGAGCAGAGCTGTTGGGAAGATTTGTCCATGCCTTGATTTGAATTACCGTAGAGAAACAAAAAGCAAAAATGAAATGGTAATTCTAGAGCTGTGATCCACAAAGGACTGGCTCCAAATTCTGGATGGGATAGCTCAGATACTCCTCTTCCAAGAAGCTACAAGTTCTAAAATCTTGGCTGGAGGTCCTATCGCTTCCAGCCAAACTTTACCCTCAAAAAAATACTTCTTGGAAAGCTGGTAAGACCTTAAGGCGTCAGCAGTTTTACCACCTGCCTATTTTTGTGCTGGCCCTTTTGGCACCTGGCTGGCACCTCCTCAGATGTGGTTGCCCTTCAGGGCTGCTCTAGCTCAGGATGAGCAGGTTTAGGATGCACGTGTAGGGAAGGTGGTAGTGGACTGTGTACTGAGAATAACCTACAGAAAGGTAAGGGGACTCGTCAGGTATTATCCTAGTTCCTTGTTCATGCTGTTACACTGCTGGTTATGAGGCCTCCCTCCATCGGGATAAGTGTCAGAAGTTGTTAGGTGCCCACAGAGAAAAAACAGCAATAGGAAATGGTGCTCAAATCTAGACTACATACAGTGAGAGCTGGGAGCTGAGCAACGAGCACAGAAGCATTTCCTGGGACAAATGTGAACGTATCTGCGGGATATTGTTTTGGTGGTTTTGGTGAAGCTGCATTTATGGAAGAGTAGACGGTAATGAAACCATGGACAGCCAGCAAAGCACTTGGTACACTAACCTCAAGGAAGAACAAAAATGAACAAACAAAAAATACTTAAAACAAAAAAGGAATCCTCCCAACTAAATAACAATAGGGGGAAAAACGCTTAAGTGAGTTACGGAATAAGGGAATATTTATGGCTTGATTTTACTGCATTTAGCAAAACAAGGCTTCAAGTATGTTCTCTGAAAGCACCCACAATTGCACAATATCATCAATGTCTCCATGCGCCGGAAACAAAACCTTCACACTGACAAACTGCTCTGGTGTAAAGGAGTAACAGCATTTTACAACCTGACCCTCAGCAGGGCTGCTCTTGCAGAACAGAAATCTCTCTGGAGTTGCTCAGTGTGTCCTCTCTACTCTGCTGATCCACGGCTGCTGCCACTAGCAACACAATGGGGAGCAACATATTCCCTTTTTCCTTCGCTCATCCTGGACAGAGTATCCCATCAAGTGCACTTTGTACAACTCGTGGCCCACACTGCTGGTCTCTTCATTAGCTCCAGTAGGGCACAGGTCAAAACAATTCAAAATAACCCAAGTATTGCAACAGCAAACCCACCACACAGAACAATCAGTTCTGGCTAGTTTTAATCGTGAATCCAATTAGTGTTAGGTTCCCAGCAGGTGCTTTAACCTCCTCCTTCTAAAAACACACACAGTATTGCTAGTTTCATTGGAGAGCGATTTTTCCTTCCATGCATTTTCCCGGGCACATAGGTTATCACTGGGAGAAGTCGCTGTTCATTATAGAAGTAGATCTTTTAGGATGGTGTGTGGGTTTTATTAAGCTCCACATCAGCCTCAGATGCAGGACTATACACTTCCACCTCAGCCTAAGTGAATGTGAAAGTGCAAGACAGCAGAGCTATTTCTTTGCAACTGCAAGGAACTTGCAGCCTACAAGAAAAGCGAGCATTTAATATTCACCCTACAAAGGTATCAACCTACTCCACTTCTCTCTGTCTTTAAAAAGCAAGCAGGTAATCAGTTCAGAGTGGGAAGTGAAAGAACTTTAACAAGGATCCCAGCCTTGAAGTACTTCAGGATCCTTTTGCTTTGGATCATTTTCAGTAGATTAGCCATAAGCATTTTTGTTCCATTTGCCAAAAGAGAATAAGAGAAAGACCTGGAAACAGGTCTGTGGCTTTCAGTTCCCCTGCACCCACTGACAGCCTTGGTTTTGTGTTTGGTTTTTGTTTTAAAGGTTCCATTAAGTCAAAGCAGCAGCTCAGTGAAGACCTACTAATATAAACCTGTCCTGCTTTGAGCAAGTCATTGGCACGGATGACTTCCAGAGATCCCTTCCAACCTGTATTATTTTGTGCAAAGCAAATCACAGACATCCTCCACTGTACTCCCAAAGAGTACAAAGGGAGCAGAGATGAAGGCCAAAGGAAAGGGGTAAAGAAGTTTTACACTAACCTCTTCATAACAGCTGAGGGAAAGCATGAATTTAAACCCTTCCAAAAATCCAAAAGCTCGGGACCTCACTTATAAGAACGGATAAAGACTATACGTGTCAGAATTATTCTGGAAGCCCCACAGGTGAGGCACTACATTGACAATTCATTTGAGCACCACTAGTTTGTAGTTGCTTCCTATTCTGCATCTCAGTCTGAGAAGAGCAATACACCCATAGAGGGATGTCTCAAACTTTTTGAATGTGTTCCATTTTAGGGGCAGTTCTGTTATTATTGTTGTTGTTTTCAAGATCTTCAACAACAGAATAAAAGACTTTCTCACAGGTAAACCAGGTACAGTGGCTGGTTGTGTGTCAGCTGGTTCTGGATCTAAGAGCTTGCTCAGTGGCACTTTATAGTGTGTGAGAAAGGATTGATTTTGGTTTTGGTTTGCAATGATTAGTGTTATTTAGTCACATTAAGTCCCCCAACCCAGTAAATATTAAAACAGAGGAAAGGGTTGACACACATCTCTTCAGGCATACTCATGGAATTATATATAGCATTAAAAACACTGGTGCTTGGTGCTTGGCACTTGGCAGAGAAAAAGAGTGTGATATTCTTGTGCTAGTGGTCAGCTTGAGAAGATGCCCCTCAGCATCAGGAGTTTGTCTTGACTGACTGAAGAGGGAAAGGAGAAGTGGATGCTGGACAGCTCATCCGACAGTAACTGTGCCATCTGCTATGCTTTGTGCTAGTTCAACCCTTTAACCCACTGCCCTGGGGAAGCAGGGACTTAAAAGTCAAACAGCAAGTGCTGCAGCGAACTTGCTGTCCTCACTGGGAACACGAAAATGGACTCAGATATGGTAGTCAAACAACAAAAACAATAACCAGATCTGCAACAAGAGAGAGGAGTCAGCCCAAGCTGCCCTCCCCATGCCATACCCACCTACCCAGAAGGTGAGTAGATCTGCTTTGCAAAGCACTCCATCTGTGAGTGATGGCAAATAGCACCATCTGAAAAACAAAAAGAGCGCTGTCTACAGCGTTCCTGGAAGTACGTTTCTGTGGGTAATCTCCATGACGGGTCGTCTCAGGGCAGGATACTCTTGAGTACCTCTATTTGAAAGCCAGTAACAAATTAAACCAACGCTTTTTGAGAACAAATGTCTCCACTTGAATGCTCAGAGTTCACCTACTGCTGGTATTTGAGGCATTTTTCCAAGAGTAAAAACAGAAAGATCAGTAAGACTGGTATAGACTGTCCATGTCCTCTGATATAGCCTTGCCCAATAAGTTGCACATATCCCCTGAGCAGTCTCTATCCCTTCCACACAACTGTAATCTGCTTGCCTTTCAAGCCTGTACAGAAAGGTCTTGAGATGATCACGTTCATCTCAAGATATAAACACTGCAAATACAAGTTTAAGCAGAGTTTTTTTTTTTTTTTAAAAAAAGAGCATTCTGTTCTTTCAGTGATGAGACCAAGAGTAGCATCCATATAAATCCATACGTGAAGTCACATGTTGGTAGTACTAAGAAGTGTATATTACAAGAATTTTCACTTTCCAAGAGTATCTTTTCCCCAAATTCATTGTCGAAAAAATCAAGAATGTGATTCATGATCACATTAAGAGACAATATAATCTGCACGGAAAAATCTGTTTTTGAACTTCTAATTCTTTGCTTCAAGATCTATGTCATCCTGTCTACTTGTCCAACATATCACTGCTTCTTTTTGAACTGACAACTCCAGCCTCAGCATAGAGCTAGAGGTTTTTCCCTCCAGGCAGCAAACGATTGCAATGGCTGGAATTCTTACAGATAAATTAAGCCCACTACTGAGCTCCACAACTGTAAGTGTCAGAACAACTACTGTGTGTATGGATTCAGATTGAGCATGAAGTGGCAGTCAGCTTTCCTGGCTATTATCGTACTGTATCCACCTGTATTCTGTGCTCTCTTTTCTCTTAGTGAAAGGCAATTTAAAATCCTAGCCACTAAAACAGTTATTTCCCACCCTGCTTTACTCTTGTATGAAATGCCTTCTTTAACACTGCTTCCAAAATTCACTCCTGAAAGAAGGAGCAGTCAAAATATGGGATGGGCAACAGTATGCAGCAATGTCTCATTCCAACTATTCCAGTGACGCACCATAGGTACAAAGCACTTCAGTGCTTTGCCTCTGCTTCAGAAGGCTACAACTGACCTACAGCTTGCAGATACATGCAAAATTTGCAGCACTGCAAATAAACATTTTCTCTTACTACTGCAATTAATAAAACAAACCAGCCACCCGCTTGGCTCAAGTATTAACCAGTGCTTGGGTTCTGCTAACACTGAGTCCCCGAGCCGGCAGAGGGAGCGCAAGCACGCTGATGATTTCCAGCTTCAGAGCTGCAGCAGTGACACAGTAACGCTAACACCACAAATGCGAGTGCACCACGGACAGCTATCTCTAGCAAAGCTCAGAAAGAAAGAAACCATTTTCAGGGTCTGACAAACAGGAAAGGATAAACACCCGGAACAGAATCCAACATTACCTCAGGGCTTATGCGAAGCATTTTGCAAATATTTAAAAATAAAGCTAAAAAAAAAAGGAAAAAAATGGGAGCGAGACCTGTCAGTGTTTGTAAGAGTGGATAAATATGTCTGTCTTTATTATTTGTCCTCATCCCAGAAGATACACTTTAGCTCCTACTATTCAGCCTGGCTCCAAAGGATTCTCATCACAGTAGATATCAAAAAAGCACAAACAAATCTTTTAATGAAGGGATTGTGGCATTTCAATTTGTTTTTCTGTCATGCAGAACAATGAGGAGTGTTTGATAGCCACTTTTGGGAACATAAAGCCCCAAAAGGGAAAGTAGAACTGGACTCACCTCATCCAGTTTGCTTTGGTTTCATCTGTCCCATCTATGGATTTGTATCGGTTGTTCTTATCCACAATCTGCAGAATAACAGAATAGATGCAACAAGTGAACAAGTTGGTTCAGACAGGAGTAATACTTTTATTTTCAAATCACTCCTTCAGTTCCAGTGTCAAGTCAAGACATGCAACTCTACGCCGCAGATCTAAATGCTCACGAGTACACTAGATTGCCATCCTGATTGCTGTACTGTTTGGAGGCTACTCTGAACTAAGCAAAAGGCATTTTCCCTGTGTAGAAATATCTACAATTCAGAATTATGAATGTAGCTGCCACCTGAGATATAAAAGACCAACTTTCCTTTTAGGGCAGAGCTGAGACAAGTATGAGAAGAATTTAATACCAGCAACTCTACACATTTTTTTCCCCAGCTATAATTCAAGTTATACATTTGATTTCTCTGAGTATATAGCATCTGTCAATCTAATGATATCTTCACCTCACAGGCAGACAGAGGCCTGTAGGACTGGGGTAAAAATTCATTTTTGCTGCTGGAGATTGCATATAAATTGGCTTCTGAAGATCTGTGTGAAGCTGGTTTCCTTTTTCATGGTGCTTCCACAGAGGCCATCTGCTCTGCAGAATCTAAAAATATTTTTTTTCTGTCTTCAGAATGCAACATGGGATGATCAGGAATGGGAAAGGTTCTGGAAGAGCCTTTAAGATTCTGTGGGGATGGAAGAACACAGCAAGAGAAAAGAGAAGCAAGCTCTGCTTTCTAGACTGTGAATTGAATTCAGTTTCAATACCTAATCCCCATTAATATATCTATATCTTTAAACCCCTAATAATTATGCCAGATCCACATTCACCTATTGCCCATACAGGTCAGCAGAGGAGCTTCAGAGAAGGGAGAAGATAGCTAAGTTCCTGCTCCACTGTCCCATGATTTCCAGCTCTGACTTGTGTGGTGAGGAACCATTTTGTTAACGAGGCACTTACTTACCAACCAAGAGAAGAATCCTGCGGACTTGTCCTGGCTAGAGATCTGCCCCTCGTACGGCCCGAAGATGTGACCTTTGGGGATCACCTCGTTCATACAGCGCACGTCGTTCTCCCCATTGGCTTCTTTCACCACCTCCATACCCGGCGGGATGGTCAGCGCTGCCCGGTCAGGGATCCCGATAGGCACTGGGGTGTCGGACACGAACACCGGGGGACCATGGTTCGGACACTCATCGACAAAGTACTCCTGGCAGGACTCGCAAACTGTGGGTGTGAGGGAGCAGACGGCAGCAATCAGGCAAGGCAGACAGGACATCCCTTTAAGCTCACAACAGCCCATACAACACACAGCAGTGAGGCTTGACTCCGTTTCTCATCTTGCCAGAGAAAGGCGCCTGCAACCTGAAGTGAGGAACTAAAACCAGCAGTTTCTTTTTCCCACAGACAAAGTGCATTCTCCCTCAGCCTAGGCCATGCAAAAGAACAGGACAGTCCTCTTCTCCAGATGCTGCAGGATGGCCTGCCATGCTCATAAGTGCTTCACAACCTTCTCATTTTGTTTTTTCTCATATGTCTCTCAACAACTGTTCTGCCTCAGACTGTGACCAAAATCCACACCTGGGTGCTTTGGGAAGTAATCTTCTCTCCTAGCTTCTCAGATGAGCAAGCACTAGGGACGTACGGATTTGTCATGCACAGAAAATTCTCTTTCACCGCTAGCAGAGTCAGAGTTTAGAGCCTCCTTCCAGATCCACAATTAGCAAGGACTTCCTCCAGCTAAAAAGTTTGATTCCCCACAAGGCGGAGTAGCAAACCACACACACCCTGAAAACAAAAAGTTTATTTTTCTGTGTTGAAGAAAGATAAATAACATCCCCAAGTACCTGTCTTGGGGCTGAACTCATGGTCTGCTTTGTGACCTATGATATTGAGGGTGTATCTATCTCCTACCACTATGCAGTCCTATAATTGACAAGCTTCTTTTGTGCAACAGCTTACCTATCAAATATGCCAGTTGTCTTAGGAGAGCATATGAATTCATAAAAGACTTTTTTCCACTCCCTTTTCTGCTGCAAACACACAGGGTGTAGATTATAAAAGACTGAACTCTGTACAAGTAGTGGCATTGTTTTTTCTCCACTAACAAGACACTTACACCAGAAATCCACTTGCTGAAAGCTCTTGGTCATGATCAAATCCCGTTTCCCTTTCAGTTTCTTGGGTTCCACATCCATGGACTGTGGATCAGGCCTTCCAGAGCTGGGAAGAAAACAACAGAAAGACGACTTTAACATACCAAGATCTTGCACTGCAAATAGAGAGAAACAGAGGCAGTGAGATAATGGGGTTTAAAAGAATTCTCTTAGTCCCTATGTTGGTAGCAGAAAAGTGATTCACCTTGCCTTCTAACCTGTGGATTTATGCTATCTGCCAGAACCTGGTGTGTGACACACTTTAAACCTAAAGCAGTTATTGGCTCACTACTGATACAAATCTGGCACTCACCACCCACTCTGGACGGTGGAAGAGTGAATTCCCATCACTTTGCTACAGCCAAGAAAAGCTGCTGACTGGAAGTAAGGCATAACCCTCGGCCACTGGCATTGTAAGCCCTCATAACAGACACACATCTAATAGATGAGCAGAGGACTATCCTCATAAATCAGAAAGCCCTCATAAATCAGAAAGCTGAGTCTCACAATTGAGAGTTTTAATATCTTTGAGAGCTTCAAGTAGATTCGGCAAAACCAACCTTAACTTAAACAGGAAAATACACAGCATAGAAACTCAGCCACATACCAAGGTTGTCCATACTCCTGGTCACGGCGCGGAGAGCAAGTCTCTGTTTTTATCGTCACCATCTCCCCTAAGGAAGTTTGGGTCTGGATCAAACAGTCCTTCAAGTTTTCACTCATGTTCTAAAACAGAATGAAGGAAAAGAAAAAAAAAATGAATGGCAAGGAAATCACAACCTTCCTTCCTGAGGCAAGGATCCAGCCAACAGGCTCCACTTCCCCGCAAAAAGAACAGTCATGATGTCTACGCAGGTGCTGGATCACCTACATATTCATATAGGACAAAATCCCTTCCTGTACCATGAGGGAAGGAAACTGAATTTCAGTTATAGATCAAGTGTAGAATATTAGACACAATGGAGCAATCTGAGGCATAAGGAATCCAGATTTTACTCCACGGCATTCACAAAAGTTGTTGCAAATGTAATTTAAGACTTACAGATAAGATGTGTTAATGAAATGCAGCATGATTATATCAGAGTAGATCTTTGAGGAAAGAAAGGGAGAATACAGGTGGATACACAAACCTGGGTCCATCTACAGATATAACACACGCCAATCCCTTTCAGAGAATTCCCCTTTAGGAAAGTATGTCACACCTTAAAAGACGTAGCTTTTAGTGTGTTTTGGACGCTTTTTGCAGACAATGAAATGTCTGCAGTATCCTGCAGGACTACAGCAGAATTGCACAAGTCATGTTCTCTCATCTTCCCATCCCTTGAGATGAATGGAGCTGAGCTATCATTGCCCTTCTGGAAAACAGGCTGATTTAATGAAAACGCTTCTCCCCTAGTTCATCACAAAAGCCAGAAATCATTTAATGATGTTCACAGATAGCAAGCTCAAAGCTAATATATTTTCTCCCTCTCCTGCCTCAATATGCTGTTGAGGAGAAAAAAAAATGGTATGGCTTCAGAACTAGTTTTATTAACATTAACATTTCTGGAAGCGCTGCTAAGGCCCAGAGCATTAGGGCTTGAGATGAGCTGAAGATAGCAACGGGCAGGTGTTCTGCAGTGAACACGGTCAAAAAATGGCACGTTTGGGAAGCTTGGAGGACTGGACATCTACAGTTTAAAGGTCACCACCCCTGTGGCCTTTAGCAGGAAGAGATTCAGACATATGCCTCTGCAAACAGACAACAGCTTTTCCTTTCCCACTCGTCCTTTGCAGAGATTCTGATATTATGAAGCAAGAGAGACCAGTAAGACTGTGCAGCCTGCCCTCCTGTATAATGCAGGCTATAGGGCTCCCTTGAGGTAATTCTTGGTTATCCAATAGCGTATCTCCAAGAAGAGAAAAATACATCTAGTCTTGACTTTGCAGATGGAGCTCGTCGTTTCACTGTGTTTTACTTTATTCTCGTGATTTTCTCTCAACTCTCTCCAACTTATCAGCAACATTCTTGAATAACACCGACAGCAATATTCCTGCGCAGACTGAATCAGTTCCTTGTACTAAGATAACGCCCTCCCTAATTTCTGCTCAGGATTTCCAGGTTTGTGTCCAGGTTTGTGTCCAAGTACTGCATTTACTATCTGGCCATCATTCCCAGCTGGGATATTTTGTCCAGCAAATCACTACATCCACTGTGAGTCCTAGCTCTTGCAATAGCTTCCACACCACCACCACACTGTCCCTTCTGTCAGCCCTTCTCTGTTCCTAGAGTCTGATTTTACATTTGAGAGTCAAAACGTGTTATTTTCTCATTCAGCATTTGTGTGATCCACATCTCCACATGTGATCCATATCAGATCCGATTCACATCTCTATTAGCCTCCTTTTATCACCTGTGACTCTCCTGGACTTTGTGCTGTTCAAACAGCAAAATTAACTTTGTGTTTTCTTCCAAGACATTGATTGACTTGTTGAATAACATCAAGTGAAAAAGTGTGATTTCCTGCACTGTGTGATTTGCACACACATCACAGATCAGTGATTTCCAACTGAAACTACTAGAAATATATTTGATCAACAATGATTCTCTTTTCATTACAATTCTGCCTCTCTCATTTATTCCAGTTTTCATGTATTCGGTATACAATATGTTGAATCATTCTAGATTCTTATTCCAATGATATATAGTACAAGTTAAGTGCACTGCAGACATATCAACACACTTAGTTTTATCAGTCAAATTTGCAGTAACATCATGTTAGGTTAAGATTTGTTTTCCAAAAATTTTTGCAGATGAGCTATTAAAATTAATGACTTCTTTAATCATGACGGATCAAATTCCTATCAGCTACTTTACTGGAAGCCAAGATCAGGCTGCAGGTAGCCTAACAGCCTACTTTGTATAGTTAGGTTTGATATTAGCTTACCTGTCAATAATTACTAGCTCACAAATTTTTTTTTAGTCTAACATATTATGAATACATGAAAAAGGAACTATAGCACATGGCTGTGAGAGAGGTGCTCACTGAGCCCTTTTAAAGTCCCTGGATCCAAGTTAATCAAAACAGCAAATTAAAAGATATATTGCTCAGTAGTTTCCTGAGCTTCCTGGAGCTGCTGAAGTAGGTGGCACCATCTAGTTTTTCCTCTAGTTTTAAAAAAGAAATATTGACCATTTCTTCTTAATTGTTAGTAGAGCTACCAGTTCCAGTCCTCAGCCTATCACCATGATTTTAAGATTCTCTTGGCTCCTAGTATGTTTAAAGCTGCTTTATTTTTTTCTTAATACTACTGCCCACTAGTTTCTCTTTTTGCCTGTTCTTCCTCTTTAGTTTTCTACAACTAACAGATTCGGATTCCTGTTCTAGCCTTTTCACTTCCCTCCACTTAATCACATTTCTTGGGAACAATTTTAAAAATTGTCTTTGTTTTTGCACATATATCCAAATTCCTCTGAAGATTTAGGATATCAGGGAGAAGCAATCTGCAAGCAGGGTAGGCTGCTCTTATTAACTGTTTAAGGGATTCCAGAAAGCATGTCTGCCCCCAGTGTGCCTGTCTGTAACCTTACGAAAATGCTCAGCCCTCTCCTGATGTCATGTGCACATGACCTAGTGTAGAAAGCTGAGCTGCACATTAGGAAAGGTGACCCGTAGGTCCGAGGGGTGCTGTGAAGATCCCCATGTTGTACGGACACAAAAAGAAGTCCTTCGGGCAGCAAAGGCAGCAGCTGTGTGAGGAACAAGGTCCCTTAGCATTGGTGCTGTAAGTCTGCTACTGATGTACATCCCAAAATATATCCCTTGGCTCACGATCGGTGCCACATAATCTCTCCCTGTTTTGTTACAAAATAGGTAAGAATCCATTATATTTCTGCACGATACACATTAAGGTCTCCAACGGTTTTATAATGTTGCTCACTATGAAGGAAATAAAAATACAAGAACATCTGAGCTGTTGATCTCAAACAGAGATAAAATGTCCACATGGGGTTAAACATGAACGAACCTGTGAATTCCTGTCCTCAAGTATGCCCCCTTTATCACTGCCACTCTTGTAGTTATTAGTTAACAGTCACAGACTCTTATCTGTGTGGATCAGCCTCCAAAACAGAGCTTTAGTTTTACACATTACTGGCATGCTTCCCAGATTTGGACATTCTTGCATGTGAAACAGTCGTATAGGAATCCATCCCCTCCTTAGTACACAACTCTTTCACTTAGTTTTCACTGCTGGTCTTTCAGAGGTCATTGCCTCTTCTTGTATGAAGGATTTTGGATGTATCACATTTTAGTTTTTAAGTGCTGGCCCACGGTTAAAGATGGACTTTTAATCTGTATGCTTTTTCTTCAGCTGCATACTATTACCAGAAATAGTAATCCGGAACATTCAGCCCCCGACAAGCTGAGAAAGTGAAATAAAGTACAACATTGAAGGGTTTGAGCTTCCTTCAAACAGCTACAAAAGACCCACAGTGACTCTTTTCCCCAAAGTAAATTCATTTATCAAGATCCACAGCTATGCCAACCATTTCAAGCCACCTCATGAAGTACCTCTTCAGGCTACACAATTCATGGTATGGTCACAGACAGGGAATTAACCCAGCACAGGAAAATGACAGGCCATGGGTGATGTAGGATTTGAGCAGCAGGGACTGCAATGCCTAATCACTGCCTATTAGTCCTTTACAGACAGTAGTCATAAATTCTCTCTCTCTGTCTTTCTCTCTCTCACACACACACACACAAAAGTTTGAAGTGTGAAACAATTTCCTGGACTTTTAAACTCACAAAATATTGAAGAAAATCAGGACTGCAAAAGTATAAAAGATACCTGGAAACATCATTCGTTCTGCTGTGACTTTCTGAAGTTTTGGGTACAAACTTCAATATCAATTAACTAGACCTATTTTACAGCAGGGAAGGCTGGTGGTTCTGAGCAGACTTCTTCAAGATCAATGACTTATATGAAAAACAGAATTCAGGTGCGATGACACCAGATTCCTGATATCATCCCACTGCAATTGGGATAAGGATAGGGAAATTCTAGCCTGCTAGCTTGGAACTCCTTCTGTTGTTTCAAAGGGATGCAATTCTTGTTCTCACTGCCACGCTTACTCTATTNATTCAGGTGTGATGACACAGGATTCCTGATGTCATCCCACTGCAAGTGGGATGCTAGTAAATTCTAGCCTGCTAACTTGGAACTCCTTCTGTTGTTTCAAAGGGATGCAATTCTTGTTCTCACTGCCACGCTTACTCTATGTGTAATGCAAAACATGTCATAAAACTTGCCATCTACTCCAGGATGGACACATTTCAGAGGCGGAAGAAGGAAGAGAAGCTCTGAAATGGAAATAATTTTAAGTGTGTCTTAATGAATTCTTGGTGGCTTCTAGTCAAGGTGCTGCTGATTTGACAGGATTTGCCAGAAAATCCTGCGGTACGCTCAATTCCCAGCATATGCCCTTTGTTGATCCAAGAATAGGAAGCAACTGTCATGGATCAACACAAGCCCCTGCAAATGGTTTACTACTTGGTGCAACTTCTCTGTGCCAAGTGTTGAGTACTTGGAGACACAGAGGGATGATGACAAAGGAACGATCTCATGGAGCCAGCGCCTCCAAAACAGCCCTATACACAGCAAAGGCAGATACTGCACACAAAGAACCTGCAGGTGACACGGGTTTTCAAAACACATTAGAAATTAATTCCCTTAAACTGGAGACCTCTCATTTTTAGTTTATTTAGGCTTCTGCACTCACAGATTCACAGCTCAGGGAGAGGAGGGAGAATTAGGTCACCCTGACTGATCCCCTATAAATCACGTCCTTACCTTTTACCTATAAACAGACCAAACCTCTGTCTCAAGCAAGCAAGGCAATGGAAGTCAACACTTCATCAGTGCTTATTTCCTTATCAATAGCTACAATTAACCACACTTCTTCCCTGTACACATTTCGATAGTGGTCAGTCATACTTTCTCCTGCACCACTGAGTAGGTGTCAAACAGAACTTGCCCTTCTCTTCCCCTCATTTGAAGGGATTTGTATTTCTTTCAAATCAGTCTCCACAAATTACATTGCAGTCTTCTGCAAAATGATTAAGTTCCAGATGAAAACAGTTTGATTATGTTGCCTTGAGTTTTCTGTGTTCATCTTAAAGTTAGTTCACAAACAGCTGTTTTAATTTCGTACTAATATTGTCCTTCACCTTAGAGTATCCTTCTTTTCCTACTTAACTGCTTATACTGTCACTTCAACTTGTTTTTCTCATTATGATTTTCTATCAGTCATAACTTTCGGTTTCTAATCTACTTAATCTACTTGCACTTTCTTGAAACTATTTGAGATCAGTTATTAATTGGCTTCTCATGCAATAACTTCACTGTCTCTTACAATGTTGAGATATATCTTTAAGCTTTCTTTAAATCAACTGTAAGCTTTTCAAAGAAGAAAATCAGACCTGTTTGAGAAGAACAAGACATGTTTGAGCAATATCATGTTTCAAGCATTAACTTTGTATTTACTCATCTCTTGTGTCAAGTGATCTAACCTATTGCTTCCCGCGGCTTTTGCCTACCCTTTTACTGACCCAGTTCAGCATAACCACTCTTACAGTCATCTGGATTTTCAGTGATATACTGTGACATTAAAAATTGAAATAAGCAAGCTAGGGATCTCCTCTCATCAAACTACTGATCCCATTGTTTTGAAGGAAGATCTTTTTTCCTAAAGCCAGCTGCCAGCAAAACTTTGCCTGCCCACAGGATTACGCTCATCCATGGAAAGCCAAAAAGGCTGGAACAGGGCACGCGTGGTACACACGCTGCCAGCTGAAACGCCGCCGCTCTCCTGTTCCTGTGTTGCGCTGGGACAGGGGGAGGACACCAGAGTGCTTTTAATGTTTTATAAGGCACGCGCAAGAAATCCAAGACGTCCCATCAGGTTTTGCCAGCCCTGCTGCAGCGCTGGGACCTTGCCACATAGCACTCATCACGTTAACCAGCGGCTCCGACGGCCGCCCCGCTCCGCAGGGCCAACGCAGCCAGGTCGCTTCAGGCACAAGCCCATGCAGAGCCTGAGGATTCCTGCGCTTGTATGGGCTGGCCAGCCTAAAAATTTCCATGGTAAATGACACCAGGGATTCATGTATTTTAAAGTCTACCAAGGTAAAAAGGGAAAGGGAAGGGAAGGCGTGGGAGTAGGCAGGAAGCAAACCCCAGACGCAGAGTCCTAAATAGCAGATGTGGCTATTCTGGCTAGTAAACTTCCACTTTAATTTCTAACCCACAGAGATGGGAAATGATTCATGAAAAATCAACAAGATAAAATTAGCTGGAAAGCAGAGAGATAATTCATGCAACCCAACCGTCATGGGCTGAAGTGCCAGCACTACCAGTACTGCTTGGCATTTCAGCCTCCGGTGCCCTTCAGTGCGTGGCATCCAGCCAGGGATCGGCCTCACATATATTTCCTTAGTGTCTAAATTAGCCCCTCTGGAGACCATATCCAGCTTATAACAAGGCAATTTATCACTCACCACTTTTCTAAAGGTTCCAGTCATTAATTATTCATTTTTAATTATTTTTTAAATGCAAAATTCTTTTTTACTTTCCACGGGTGAATGTTTAGTAGTGTTGGAAGGTATGATCTGACAGGATGGACAGACTCAAACACAGACACACCTGTAAACTATAGCCAAACAACATGCAAAAAGTTTAGCCGAACTACATGCAAAATTCAAACTGCCTGGTTATTGAAAAGGTAGGTGCAATTCACCAGAGCACTCTTATCTTTTTCCCTATCAGGTCCTGCATAAAGCCAACAACACACTCAACCTGCTGCACTCCTTACGATGTGAGCACTGGTCTGCTCTTACACACACCGGTGATTTTTGTAAAACTGCTCTTAAATTCCATTACTTAAAAGAACCAAGCACAAACCACAAAAGCCAATACCAACCTTGATATCACATGATACTGAGTTTCTCTAGCTGATGATCCTACTTACAAATCTCAACCCTAAATGGTTTGCTGTAAAGGCAGACAAGAACCTGCCCTTTTTCCGAGAAACCTTTTGACTTCCCGTAGGTGCTTGGTTATTGAGCAATGCCACTGCCCACCCCAAAGCAAAACCTTAGGAAATGATCCTCATATTGTAAAATCCTTCCTTGCTGATACTTCAAAGCAGAAGTTTCAGCTATGAAGTGAGCCCCATTTAATCGGGACCTATGAGTACAAAGGTGACCAGTACAAAAGCCTCCCTTTGATTTTATTTGCCCAATTGGAGCCTTTTAATTTCTGCAGAGGGGTGTTAAATGACAACTTCTCTACATTTAGCATAGTGGCCTCTCTCTGCTTGGGCTGCAGGACACAGAAAGCCACTGCTTTCCTTCTACCGATCTGGCTCTCCTCTTGTCCACACCCCCTCCAAGCAAACAGGTAAAGACTGTTTGGGGGGAAACAAGATGGTTGGGGTAAACCAGAGTTTCAGAAACACACGAGAACGTAATAAACCAACCCAGCCTTTTAAAAGCGATAGAACACACCAGACAGAACAAGAATAAATCAACTGTTCTACAAACTGCAGAGAAAGCAAAAGCAAGAGCCATATTTACTTCTTCTCATTTGTACCCTTTTGCAGGCCATTAGGGAGATAAGATCTCCCAGTACAACAGACATTATTCAGGGCTGGTAAATCTGTCTGCAGGTTAGAGGCTCGGATTACACAGCTTGGATGAGTACTGGCTGAGCATGGGTCACACCGACCCCCTTTTCCTCCATGTAGGCAGCAGTCCAGATACTCCCAGTGTCAGATCTGCCAAGAAACCAGATACCCGTGTGCTGAATTCACCACCACCACCATTTGATCTGCACATTCCCTTCCATACAGAGAGAGGGACGCTTGGACCTTGGATATTCTAATGTAGCTAACTGCAGAAATATTTCTATCGGGGCCAGGCACTTCTAGCCTGTTCCTTCAACCCTTGGTCCTCAAGTACATCTTAAACATAAGGGTACTGGGTTGACATACCTAATCCTTTACACAGTGGACGTTTATGAAACACTTATTAGCACAAACATAGAGTGAATTCAAGAACTGACTCAATTTTCATCCAAAAAGGAAAAAAAAAGGGGGGTGGGGGAGGGCAGAAAAAAAAAGGGACTGCATCAGAGTAGCTTCACACACACTGATAGTCCGTAATCCCAGTAATCACCCGCACACTCAACCTGGTAGTTTAAAAGCAAGCTTTACTAGCCAGCCGGCGGCGGACTCCCTACAGTTTGTCCTGAGATCCGCGCCGTCTGAGGAGAGGTTTTTGTTTTTATAGACAACTGCAACTTTCGTCATTAAATGTTATTTATGACTACCATTATTTACGACTAATCCCCCCTTCACAATTCTGTTTGGCAAGTTCGGAATCTTATCTCATGGTCGCAGCAAGAGCAGGATATGGTATCCTGTTAGTTCTTGTCCTTGACTGTAGCAAGTTATATTTACAGAAGCAGATGGCAAGGTTAACTGTAGATCACATAGCCTATGCTTTATACTTCCTTAGTGTGCAAGCTTTCTACAGAAGCAGAAAGCACGGCACCCTGTTAACCCTCTATAGGCCTTATATTCCCCACTGGCTGTTGTCTCTTCCTCAAACCCTTGAGGTGAGTTTGACTCCATCATCTTCCCTCAATGAGTTGTAATATGTCCTGGTAACCATTATTTTCGCATCAGAGATGAGACTGGTGGTATGGGTGGTAATGCACCTCAAAATGTAAGGTGCTACCAGCATCAGCAAAATGAGCAACACTACAAGCCCAGCTACTGCTGTCAGTGAGGTAGTCAGCCATGAGGACCAGTTATAGGACTGGAATATGGTCCTATAAGGTCCCATGGAAATATTTCTCCCTCAGATTTTTTTCTGACTAATGCCAAAGTTTCTCTAATGATCCCTGACTGGTTTGCATAAAAACAACAGGTTTCTCCTAATGCCACACATAACCCTCCTTGCTTCATAAAGAGAAGATCCAATCCACGCCTGTTCTGAAGGACCACCTCAGCCAAGGAATCTACTTGGCTCTCTAGTCTCCCTATTGTAGTTCAAAGAATCCTAAATCTTGGGACACACTGGAACTCAGGGCTTTCACCCCTGCGTCTTGAACTATTAATGCGGAGGCCCCAATGGCTGCTGACCCGGCTACTCCCGCTCCCACGAGAAGGGGAATCAAGATCGGAACAGCCTTCTTTTCTCTTACGTGTGAGGTATCCAAGGAGCCGAGGTGGGTTCATCTGCTACTCCCATCATATAAAAAGACCTGTGGCAAAATGTAAACTAGGATGCAAAACTCCTCCTTCCCTTCACTAGGTTCCTAAACTGGCAAATGGACACACAGTCTGTCAATCCGTCTACGCAGGCCCACCAGGTCCCTTCTGGGGCCACCTAGTAATCGCTCTGACAACCTAGCAACCCATTTGAGATGTCGCGGATCTGGTTACAGTTGAGCCTGTAAGGGGGTGGTATGCCTCCCGCTGTGGTGCGCAGGCACAATCCAGTCATCCTCTCTACTTTTCCTGAACTTTGGGGGTAGTAAATGCATCTTAACTTCCAAGTGATTCCTAAAGCTTTTCCCACCAATTGGGTAACTAAGGCCACAAATGCTGGGCTATTGTCAGACCCTAGATGAGCAGGCAAACCAAACCGAGGGATTATTTCCTGTATAAGCTTTTCTGCAGTCACAGATGCAATTTCTGCTTTTGTTGGATAGGTTTCCACCAATCCTGAATACATGTCTACAAATACCTTTTGGTATTTGTACCCCATTTTCCCAGGTTTTATTTCCGTGAAGTCCACTTCCTCACATATTCCTGGTGCGCCCCCCACTTCCCTAGTCCTCTCATAGGATGTGGTTATCCTTGAACGCACGCAGTGCACCGGGCAGAGATCTTCTCAAGTTTCTTACGCAGATCTGGGGTCCACAGGTGGGGCCGTATCAGCTCAAGCGCTTTCTTAGGGGATAAGTGCAGGCTAGAGTGGAAATCTTGCAGCCAGGCTTTTGCCATTTGTTCAGGTAGGCACAGATACCACCATCCTGTGTCTCTCTCTTTTCCTTGATGTTTCTCTATATATCAGTTTCAGTATATTCAGGGGACGTTTCAG